>CM042911.1:22831601-22850191 GCA_023653625.1 Triadica sebifera | reverse complement strand
AATGGCCATAACTTACTCTATAAATAACATATTAAGATAACATTAGTACCTAAATTTAGATAAGACATATAAATATAACTTTTATGTTTTGATAAGTTATATAATCTATCTTTAAGAAGCTCAAAATAATTAAACAAGTTTCTGGACCTGTACAGGGCACTTAGCAACTATGGAATAGTCATAGTTCTTTTCATCATAACTAAAAATACACATGATATATGAAGCTAAAATTCGGTATACATATACATAACACATATATTTACAACTTTTATGTTTTGATATACTTCAAATAATGGCTTTATCATATTCAAAACTAATAAAAACCGTAACTAACTTAGCTAAGGTTCACATCCAGACCAGTTTCAGTAGATAGAGGATTTCTTTGCTTATACACAAAATCTTCCAAAAATATTTACATATCCATAAATATAAAACATAAAGGAACACTTTTTATATTTTACACTTCTCTAGATTCGATCTCTAAAATTATCAAAACCTTAGTACAAAATACTGTCTATTTATGAACCCTAAACACCATAATAAAGATTAATACAAAAAACTTTTTACTCATCTATAATCACCCTTGGCTAACCTTATTACTGTAATTTCCAGAGTGAGAGAGAAGAAAATGTTGCTGGAACTTCAAAGAAATGGTATGAAGCAAAGAGGAAGAAGAAGAAGAAGAAGAAGAATACAATATTTGTTAATTCTAATTTAGCCTAAGTCAAAAAAATTTGTCTCCCTTTTCTTTTTTCTTCACCCTTCCCTTTTTCTTCTTTTTTTTGACTCCTTTTTTTTTATTTTACTTTTTCTCTTCTTTTGCTGTATGCTTCTTTTTTTTTTTTAATTTTTTTAATATTAATATTATTATTATTATTATTATTATTATTATTATCAACATACATACATACATATACATACATTCATGTATACATATAAACATTTACCCAATTTTACTAACCAATAATAAAAAATATATAATTTAATCACTTATTTTAATTTAATTAAATTAATCATGTCAAATTTTTATGTTGCCCAGATATTAAGCCAAAAAGGGGGGTTGAATTGGAGTTTCAAAAAATTAAACTTTAAGATGCGGAAATAAATAATTAATTTTAGGATGGATAAAGAAAATTTGACATAAAGATTTTTATTGAGGTTCAGGTGTTAACAAGCCCTACTCCTCTCCCCAATCGCAATTGGGAGTTTCACTAACACACTGAGTGTTACAATGGAGTTTTACAGGCTCACTCCCTACTATGGTATTTCTCACAATGGCTCACACCTAACCCAGAAATCCCTTGTGTTTTAATGGCTCACACAATAACCAATTCCTTGTGTTTTACAGGCTCACACAAACAACCTTCACTTTGTATTTTTACAGGCTCACACAAACAACCTTTTAATTTGTGTTTTAGAGGCTCACACAACTAACCCTTACAAGTGTTATACTCTTAACCCAGAAATACCCAAAGCTCACTTGAGTAATGATTACAGAGAAAAACACTCACAAATCTTAATTGCTCAATAAATGAAGAGTAAAAAGATTTTTACAGAGAATAGATTTTGTTCTCAAAGTATTAAATGTACAAATAGCTTGTAATAAGATTTTGATTCAAAGAATATGCTATCCTCTTGTACCGAATGCTTAAATGACTTCCATTTATACTCTCATGGCTGATTATAGCCGTTGGGGTGCATTAAATACGAAACTAGCCGTTGTACCAACCAAATAATCGCGCATGACATTTTTCTCTTTCATCATTCACGGGCGTGATTATGTTTGTAGCCGTAACTGAATTGGTGACCTTGGTCGTGAAGCTCTCTAGAATGTTTTGACACATTGAGTCACGGGTGTGACATACACATTCACGGGCGTGACAAACTTTTCAGCCGTGATCCAAGTGGTGACTTTGGTCGTGAAGCTCTCTAGATGAAAATGACATGAACATTCACGGGTGTGATAGTTTGATTCACAGGCGTGACTAAAATGTCCACTTCACGGTTTATTCTTCCTTCATGGCCGTGAACTTCAAATGTTGGTTTTGGTAACGGTTAGCTCCTTCACGGGCGTGACACATATAGTCACATGTGTGAACATGCTATTTTCGTAATTTTGTCTTTCAAGGATTATTCTTCCAATCTCCATTCTTGCTATTTTATTCCATGTCCTATTTAATAGACTTAGAAAACAAGTATGTTAAATACAATATTCTATTTTATTTATTATCATCAAAATGACGGAAATACCCCTCAAAGTTTAACAATCTCTCTCTTTTTGATGGTGACAAATAATCTAGCAATATGTGTGTGGCGGCACAGCCGCCCCACCCGAACACACGTGCCCGGATGAGGGAGCGCTGCTACCTGTCTTTCTTACTTCTTTAAATTCGCTATATATATATATATATATATATTTTTATACTCATGTATATATATGGATAAAAACAAAAATCATAGTACAATTTATTTACATAAAATAGTAATTTATAACATCAGCGGAATTCTTAACAAACTTTAAAAGTAAGTTTTACAAACTCAAACATTTCTTTAATATAAAAATCAAATACAAAAGTTTCAAAACTTGTAACCCACTTTCTCAAGGTCCGGCTACTTTTCTTGAATGGGATCACCGCTTGCTTTATCAAGTGTCTTCAGCTACCTTTCTATATCTGCGTGGAAATTAAACTTCATGCTAAGCTATAAGCTTAGTGGTGCATATAAAGAAGACAATATACTATATCATGCAACAAGCATTAACAATTATCATTTTTGTGCATTAAAATGTTTGCATGCATGACTATCAACATATTCCTATTTCATACAAGTATGAATGTCATGCTCATATAGACAATGTTATTTTCATTTATCTTTAATGGTAATTTATTCTATTAATCTCTTTATCATTGCATATCAATCTCAAATCATCATCATTTTCTTATTCTTTCCTTTTCTTATTTTTCTGACATATCCTCATTATCTTGCCCACATCACTCTAAATTTTTGGACTGATTGGATATGGGTTATGGATCAGGAGCGCTCTCCGAGCTTAAGCCACCCTGTCCACTATCTGGCACATAAGAGCTTCTCAAATCAATGGCGCTCTCCGAGCTTAAGCCACATTGATTAAGTATAATTTCATCATAGATGAATAACCGGATCAAGGCCGCTCACGCAAGCTTATGACACCTTGTCCTCATTTATATGTGCTCATCAGAGCTTCTCAAGTCAGTAGCGCTCCCAGAGCTTAAGCCACACTGATCGAGCATCCCAGACCAATGGCGCTCTCCGAGCTTAAGCTACATTGGTTGAGGTATAGTACGGTACCGTTCGCCCCCTTAATGACATGTCATCTATCCTGGTTCTAGTCCGTAAGTAGAGTAATGCGCTTCTTTATATTTTTACATCAATCATTATTCTCAAATTTCCACACATCAATATCTCATATTTATCAACATCTCAATTTTCTTGTTTTGCAAACATATAGTCATAATCATATATCTTTTCATTCATTTACTAGATTCATCAATATTCTCATGTTTATCATCTGCATCAGATTTCACATATTATCCATGACAATTCATTTTTCTACATCAATTCATTTTTCTATATTACAACATATCACAGTCTCACATCAATATATATATACATATATCTATATTCATATCATTCTTATTTCACTTGATAGACAATAACTTTCATTTACCTACCTGAATTCCTCATTTAATAACCATATTCATAATTTCAAATGCAGAGCATTCACGGCCGTGATTACTACATTCACGGTCGTGATTACTACTTTCACGCCCGTGAATTAGTTCACGCCCGTGATCCCAAGCCGTGAACGCTACTGAAATGAATCGCCCAAAAGCATTCACGGTCGTGATTACTCATTCACGCCCGTGAATAAGTTCACTGCCGTGATTTCAACCCGTGAACGCTTCTGGAATGAATAGTACCATTTCCACTCAAAAATTCACAATCAGTCACAACCGTGAACCCTCAAGTTCACGCCCGTGACTCAATAGTCACACCCATGACTTTCAGCAGGAAATCTGCATATTCACCTTTCATTCATTCTAACATCATCCAAACATACCAAATTCTATTTCATGCATTTCTAAGGCTCTTTACTCAACTTATTACTTTTCAATACATTTACATGCCTTGATCATACAAGATTCTCTAACATGCATCCTTAATTCAATGTCACAATTATCTCATTCATATATATCTAAACTTATGGTTTCATGCCATAATCATCATCATTCTTGAAATTGCATTTATCTAAAGTCATATTCAGCATGCATTATTTCAACAAAATAGGCTATTGCCTTAAGTTATGCACAAACCTTAATCTTTCTCCTTCACTCTTTTAGGTAGCTTTCTCTTTTCTTTTGCTCCTTAGAGCTTGTTCCTTGTCATTTGGAACTCCTACAACATCATAGATCATTTTCATCATCATCTAATTTCATTAAGACCCTAAACTCTCTTTCTCTCTTTCAAAACCCTAGTTTCTCTCTCATTCCATATAAGTCTTGGATGAGCTCAAAATTCGAACTTCCTTTAGAAAAGATGAAGAAAAAGAAGAGATACTTCTTACCTTACACTTTTCTTCACTTGATCACCACTTTGGAGATTTTCTCTCTCTACCAAATTTGATTTTTCTTCCTCTTTCTTGTTTTTTCCAGCTTCCTTATGATTTATAAAACATGAAAATCACTTTATCTTGCTCTTTCCCTTCTCTTCCCTTCCTTTCTCTCTCTAGAAGTCAAGATTGGCTATGGAGGAATGGATGAAGCTGGCGTGACTGGTAAAGAAAGAGAGAATGATGCAGAAAATGAAGAGAAGAAGAAGGAAAGAGTCTTATATAGGGTACCCAAAAAGTCTTCATGTGGGCCCCACCATTTTACCATTTTCTCCCAATTTCACATTTAATCAATATTGATCTTCTTCTTTTAGTGTCATGGCCGGCCAAACCTATCAAAATGTGCCCAAAATTGATATGTTGATTAGCAATTAATCTCATTAATCCTCCAATTTTTGATAAATTGCAATTTGACCCCAAAACTTATCAAATTTTGCAATTTAGTCATTTACCGTAAATTAACTTCTTTAAACTTTAATATCACTTAATTAGGCATTCATCATTTAATTTAGCCATTTCTTAATCAATTTTGTGTAAAAATCCGAATTTAGACTCCGATCGGTCAAACACGTCAACTTCACGACACGTTGACACGTGCGACTCGGGGCCTAAATTAGCGGATGTTACATTCTCTCCCCCTTAAAATAATTTCGTCCTCGAAATTTACCTGTTCATTCGGGGTTGAACAACTGGGGATACTGCTTCTTCATCACTTCTTCACTTTCCCACGTGGCTTCTTCAATTGTATGATTCTGCCACCAAACTTTAACTAGAGGAACTCTCTTGTTCCTGAGAACTTTCTATTCATATGCTATTATAGTCACTGGTTCTTCCTCATAAGACATATCTGTTTGTACCTCTATTTCCTCAATCGGTATAATATGGGTTGGGTCTAAACGATATCTTCTTAACATTGAAACGTGGAACACGTTATGAATTCTGTCTAGCTCCGGAGGAAGGGCTAATCGGTAAGCCACTAGTCCTATTCTTTCTAGAAATTCATAGGGACCAATAAACCTTGGGCTTAACTTTCCCTTTTTACCGAACCTCAATACTTTTTTCCAAGGCAAAACTTTAAGAAATACTTTGTCTCCTACTGCATATTATATATCTCGCCTTTTTAAATCGGCATATGATTTCTGTCGATCTTGTGCTGCTTTTAGCCTTTCCTTGATCACTTTAACTTTCTCCTCAGTTTTTTGAATTATTTACGGCCCAATCAACTTTTTCTCATTCAACTCGGTCCAACATATTGGTGTCTTACACTTTCTTCCATATAAAGCTTCATAAGGAGCCATGCCTATGCTTGTTTGATGACTGTTGTTATAGGCAAACTCCATAAGAGATAGATGTCGATCCCAACTTCCCTCAAATTCAAGTATACAACATCTCATCATATCCTCTAACAACTATATAACTCGCTCTGATTGTCCATCCGTTTGCGGATGAAATGCTGTGCTAAAATTTAGTCGAGTTCCTAAAGCCTGCTGTAGACTCTTCCAGAACTGCGATGTAAACCTGGGATCTCTGTCAGAAATGATAGATATAGGCACTCCATGAAGTCTCACTATCTCATTCACATAAATCTCAGCCAGTTTGTTCAAAGTATAGTCAATTCGGACTGGTAGAAAATGTGCTGACTTCGTCAATCTATCCACTATCACCCACACTGCATCATGCTTTCTCTGAGTTATCGGTAAACCAGACACAAAATCCATCGTGATCCTCTCCCACTTCCATTCTGGGATGGGAATCGGTTGTAGTAATCCTGTGGGTAATTGATGCTCAGCTTTCACTTGCTGACAGATTAGACATTTAGCAACATATTCAGTGATATCCTTTTTCATCCCCTACCACCAGTATTGTTCTTTCAAATCTTGGTACATCTTGTTCCCACCTGGGTGCATAGTATAGACCGTTTCATGAGCTTCTTTTAAAATCTCTGTCCTCAACTCTTTCATACTTGGTACACAAATCTGGTTCTTGAAATACACAGTACCCTCTTCTGTTAAAGAAAATTCTGACTTTTCTCCATTTCTCAAGGCTTCGACCATCTTTACTAACTTCTCATCTTGTTTTTGGACATCTTTAATTCTTTGCATCAATGTGGATTTCACTTGCATCTCAGCTAAAATCTTCCTGCTTAGTGCATCTGCAACCACATTAGCTTTTCTTGGATGGTAGTCTATCACACAATCATAGTCTTTAATCAATTCCAACCATCTTCGTTGCCTCAGATTCAACTCTTTCTGTGAAGGAAGATACTTAAGACTCTTGTGGTCTGTATAAATGTAGCATCTTTCTCCATACAAATAATGTCTTCAAATCTTAAGAGCAAAAATTATCGCTGCAAGCTCTAAATCATGCGTCGGATAGTTAAGTTCATGAGGCTTAAGATGTCTGGAGGCATATGCAATCATTTTTTCCTCTTGCATCAGAACACATCCTAGCCCATTGTGACTTGCATCACTGTACACAACATAATCTTTTCCTGGAGTAGGTTGAGTCAAAACTGGTGCTTCAGTCAACATTGCTTTCAATCGATCAAAGCTTACTTGACACTTATCTGTCCATTCAAAACATACCTCTTTTCGCAGTAGTCGTGTCAAAGGATTCGCTATAGATGAAAATCCTTTCACAAATCTCCTATAGTATCCGGCTATTCCAAGAAAACTTCTCACTTCTGTCACATTTTGAGGTGGTTTCCAATTAAGAATAGCCTCGATTTTACTAAGATCAACTCGAATACCTTCGACTGAAATTACATGACCCAGAAAACTAACTGCTTATAGCCAAAATTCACATTTAGATAGCTTTGCATACAATTGTTTCTCCCTCAAGGTCTGCAATACTTTTCTAAGATGTTGGTCATGTTCTACTCGATCTCTTGAATAGACAAGAATGTCATCAATGAATACAACTACAAATTGATCAATATATGGCCTGAACACTCGGTTCATCAGGTCCATAAAAACTGCCGACGCATTCGTCAATCCAAATGGCATCACCAAGAATTCATAATGACCATAACGAGTCCTAAATGTTGTCTTAGATACATTTGACTCTTGATCTTCAGTTGATGATACCCCGATCGAAGATCTATCTTTGAGAATACACTTGCACCTTTCAACTGATCAAATAAATCATCAATCCTAGGCAGTGGGTATTTATTCTTAACAGTAACTTTATTAAGCTGCCTGTAGTCAATGCAAAGACGTAAAGTATCGTCTTTCTTCTTCACAAATAGTACTGGAGCACCCCATGGGGATACACTAGGTCGTATAAATCCTTTTTCTAACATTTTTTGTAACTGTATCTTCAATTCTTTCAATTCTATGGGTGCCATCCTATATGGTGTAATAGATATAAGAGCGGTGTCAGGTACTAATTCAATAGCAAACTCTATCTCTCGATCAGGTGGTAGTCCTGGTAACTCTTCAGGAAATACATCAGAAAACTCACTAACAGTTGGGATGTCGGTTAAATTTGGACTTTTCTTTCGGGTATCAATCACATACGCTAGATAAGTCTCACATACCTTATTGACGAGTTTTCGAGCTTTCAACGCTGATATCACATTATCTGGATATCCTTTATACTCATTCATCACTATTATCTCTTCTTGTTCTGAAACTTTAATTCTCATCTGCCTCTTTCCACAATCTATTATCACCCCATGGCAAGTTAGCCAATCCATTCCTAAGATCACATCGAACTCGCGGAATGGTAACTCTATTAGATATGCTGGAAATTGCCTGCCTTGAATTTCGACTGGGCAACCCCTAAACACTTTACTAACCCGCACGCTGTGTCCTAACGGGTTAGTCACACAAATCTCATATTCTAGAGTCTCTAGTTTTAAACCCTCTCGACCCGATGGTGGTGTGCATATGTATGAGTGTGTTGACCTAGGGTCTATCAATGCATGTATACAAGAGCCAAAGAAAAGGAATTTACCCGCTATGACGTCAGGTGCATCCTGCTCCTCTCGACCTCGCATGGCATAAGCTCTTGCTGGAGTAGCTCTACTGCCTTCAGGTCTCTCTACTATATCTGATCTGAACTGGCTTGGCCCTGCACGACCGCCTCTCCCTTGTCCTCGGCCTCATCCTCTGCCTTGTCCCATATTCTGTACTAGCACTGATTCAACACTCCTTGAACCTCTGCCAAACTGTAGCAATGGACAATCTCTTCTAATATGGTTTCTGGAGTCGCATCTCAAACACACTCCTGTCATCCACCAACACTCTCCTGGATGTGAACGACCACAATGTTGACACTCCGGTAGAGTGGTAGACCTACGAGATGCCTGTGTCAGTGCACTGGCTACCGATGAAGTAGATCTTACGGGTTGTCCCCGCCTATAAGAATAAAATCTGCTGGAACTCCCAGCCTGGAATCGGCCACCAAAAGATCTGGCTCTTTTGCCACTAGATTGTACTTCACTTGGTTGTGGTGCTGGTCTACTAACCCCACTAATCTGTACTGGTTGTTGTGTTTCCAGGACTCTTTCAACTGTTCTAGAAGATGCTAGTAAATTGGGTAAACTCATTAGACGCAGGGCTGAAACTTGTAACTTAATAATATCCCTCAATCCATCTTCAAATCGTCGGCACTTATCTGCCTCAGTGGATACAATACCACCAGCATACTTACAAAGATGAGTGAACTCTCTCTCATATTCTGTTACAGACATATCCCTCTGTTTTAACATCAGAAACTCTCTCTTTTTGTCGTCTATATAAATAGGAGGAATGTACTACTCCTTAAACTTCTCTAGAAAGAATTCCTATGTCATAGGGTTAGGAGCCTCTATACTCTGTGATTCAGATCGCCACCAATCATATGCATGCTCCTGTAGCAGAGATACTGCATATTCATATTTCTGTTCATCTATGCAGTGCAGTTGATTAAATACTCTCTCTGCTCGTTCCAACCAAAATTCTGCCACTGAGGGGTCATCTTCCCGTTTACCATAGAAATCAGATGCCCCTAATTTCCTCAGTCTCTCAAACTGTAATCCAGATGAATCTGATCGTGATGCTCTCTATAGCAAATCTATCATATTTCTCATGAGCTCAGTCTGACCCATATTCATAGCAGAATGTTCACGAAGTGAGCTGGCACTAGATCTCGGTGCCGCAGCTCGACGACGACTTGGTTGCGACGAAGCTCTTGCCTCTGAGGGCTCATTACTCTCAGCTTCTTCTATAACTATTCGTCTTGATCCCGAGGCCATATCCTACCTATAACATAAAGGTAATGGCCCTAATCAGTAGAGCAGCAACTCCAAGAATGCAATTGTGGGTACGTTTCAAGAAAAACATTTTCAAAATTCACTTTAAAAATCCAAATCCGTCCAACCGGGCTTTAATATCAAAATCCAGAAACACCAAACTGGCGCTCTGATACCAAAAACCTGTGGCGGCACCGCCGCCCCATCCGAACACACGTGCCCGGATAAGGGAGCGCTGCTACCTGTCTTTCTTACTTCTTTAAATTCGCTATATATATATATTTTATACTCATGTATATATATGGATATAAACAAAAATCATAGTACAATTTATTTACATAAAATAGTAATTTATAAAATCAGTGGAATTCTTAACAAACTTTAAAAGCAAGTTTTACAAACTCAAACATTTCTTTAATATAAAAATCAAATACAAAAGTTTTAAAACTTGTAACCCACTTTCTCAAGGTCCGACTACTTTTCTTGAATGGGATCACCGCTTTCTTTATCAAGTGTCTTCAGCTACCTTTCTATATCTGCGTGGAAATTAAACTCCACGCTAAGCTCTAAGCTTAGTGGTGCATATAAAGAAGACAATATACTATATCATGCAACAAGCATTAACAATTATCATTTTTGTGCATTAAAATGTTTGCATGCATGACTTTCAACATATTCCTATTTCATACAAGTATGAATGTCATGCTCATATAGACAATGTTATTTTCATTTATCTTTAATGGTAATTTATTCTATTAATCTCTTTATCATTGCATATCAATCTCAAATCATCATCATTTTCTTATTCTTTCCATTTCTTATTTTTCCGACATATCCTCATTATCTTGCCCACATCACTCTAAATTTTTGGACTGATTGGATACGGGTTATGGATTAGGAGCGCTCTCCGAGCTTAAGCCACCCTGTTCACTATCTGGCTCATAAGAGTTTCTCAAATCAATGGTGCTCTCCGAGCTTAAACCACATTGATTGAGTATAATTTCATCATAGATGAATAATCGGATCAAGGCCGCTCACACAAGCTTATGACACCTTGTCCTCATTTATATGTGCTCATCAGAGCTTCTCAAGTCACTAGCGCTCCCAGAGCTTAAGCTACACTGACCGAGCATCCCAGACCAATGGCGCTCTCCGAGCTTAAGCTACATTGGTTGAGGTATAGTACGGTACCGTTCGCCCCCTTAATGACATGTCATCTATCCTGATTCTAGTCCGCAAGTAGAGTAATGGGCTTCTTTATATTTTTACATCAATCATTATTCTCAAATTTCCACACATCAATATCTCATATTTATCAACATCTCAATTTTCTTGTTTTGCAAACATATAGTCATAATCATATATCTTTTCATTCATTTACTAGATTCATCAATATTCTCATGTTTGTCATCTGCATCAGATTTCACATATTATCCATGACAATTCATTTTTCTACATCAATTCATTTTTCTATATTACAACATATCAGAGTCTCACATCAATATATATATACATATATCTATATTCATATCATTCTTATTTCACTTGATAGACAATAACTTTCATTTACCTACCTGAATTCCTCATTTAATAATCATATTCATAATTTCAAATGCAGAGCATTCACGACCATGATTACTACTTTCACGCCCGTGAATTAGTTCACGCCCGTGATCCCAAGCCGTGAACGCTACTAGAATGAATCGCCCAAAAGCATTCACGGTCGTGATTACTCATTCACGCCCGTGAATAAGTTCACTGCCGTGATTTCAACCCGTGAACGCTTTTGGAATGAATAGTACCATTTCCACTCAAAAATTCACAACCGTGACACAATCAGTCACAACTGTGAACCCTCAAGTTCACGCCCGTGACTCAATAGTCACACCCGTGACTTTCAGCAGGAAATCTGCATATTCACCTTTCATTCATTCTAACATCATCCAAACATACCAAATTCTTTTTCATGAATTTCTAAGGCTCTTTACTCAACTTATTACTTTTCAATACATTTACATGTCTTGATCATACAAGATTCTCTAACATGCATCCTTAATTCAATGTCACAATTATCTCATTCATATATGTCTAAACCTATGGTTTCATGCCATAATCATCATCATTCTTGAAATTGCATTTATCTAAAGTCATATTCAGCATGCATTTTTTCAAACAAAATAGGTTATTGCCTTAAGTTATGCACAAACCTTAATTTTTCTCCTTCACTCTTTTAGGTAACTTTCTCTTTTCCTTTGCTCCTTAGAGCTTGTTCCTGGTCATTTGGAACTCCTACAACATCATAGATCATTTTCATCATCATCTAATTTCATTAAGACCCTAAACTCTCTTTCTCTCTTTCAAAACCCTAGTATCTCTCTCATTCCATATAAGTCTTGGATGAGCTCAAAATTCAAACTTCCTTTAGAAAAGATGATGAAGAAGAAGAGATACTTCTTACCTTACACTTTTCTTCACTTGATCACCACTTTGGAGATTTTCTCTCTCTACCAAACTTGATTTTTCTTTCTCTTTCTTGTTCTTTCCAGCTTTCTTATGAGTTATAGAACATGAAAATCACTTTATCTTGCTCTTTCCCTTCTCTTCCCTTCCTTTCTCTCTCTAGAAGTCAAGATTGGTTATTGAGGAATGGATGAAGCTGGCGTGACTGGTAAAGAAAGAGAGAATGATGCAGAAAATGAAGAGAAGAAGAAGGAAAGAGTCTTATATAGGATACCCAAAAAGTCTTCATGTGGGCCCCACTATTTTACCATTTCCTCCCAATTTCACATTTAATCAATATTGATCTTCTTCTTTTAGTGTCATGGCCGGCCAAACCTATCAAAATGTGCCCAAAATTAATATGTTGATTAGCAATTAATCTCATTAATCCTCCAATTTTTGATAAATTGCAATTTGACCCCAAAACTTATCAAATTTTGCAATTTAGTCCTTTACCATAAATTAACTTATTTAAACTTTAATATCACTTAATTAGGCATTCATCATTTAATTTAGTCATTTCTTAATCAATTTTGTGTAAAAATCCGAATTTAGACTCCGATCGGTCAAACGCGTCAACTTCACGACACGTTGACACGTTTGACTCGGGGCCTAAATTAGCGGATGTTACAATGTGCTTTTGAGAAGTCTCCCCCTCAAAATATACTTAGGATAAAAAATTTATAAAGTGCAAGAATTGTAAAGAATGATATAGCATTGAAATAAATTTAACTAGATTTTAAGTATATGCAAGTTATATGAGAAGTATATCCAATATATACCATAATTCCTTTTTAAGGCATGAAGTATATGTAAGGTATACTTAAGGTATATCATGGCGTATTTTTTTTTGTAACTTGCATGAAGGTATATGCAAAGTATACTTTAAGATATATCTAATGTGTATAAGGCTCAATTTCTCAATTTTATACTTTTCATATGAATTTTTGAATCAAGGTTTCTAATTCAATTTTAATTTTTGATTCAAAATTCATTTACCTTAATATATATTGCTAGTTTCTCCTTATATTGCTAGTTTGATACCATTTTCCCTATAATATATTGCTAGTTTTCTCCCCCTGTTGTCATCAATCAAAAAGGATATAAAGATATCAATGAGGTAAACAAAAGCAAATATATTGAATAAAGGAAAAATACAAACAAAGTTAAATAAAGTTCAGAAAGGAAATTGAAAATTTCCTACACAACAACAAACATAAAAGAAATAAACAAGCAAAAAAAACAAGCAAATTTAGGCTACAATCTAGCCTAACTCCTAGTCGGACATCCTATCTCGAAGCCTAACAACTTCAACCAGGTTGTCCATCCGAGACACCATGAAATCTTTGAGGTTCTTCAACCTCTCATCCATTGAAGTCTGCAGCTGCTCAAAACGTGGTGCCAAGAGGTCAACCACCTGTTGTGCTAAAGTTGGTATGGAAGCCGAGGACTGTTCGATGTCCTGCTCAGCTACTCGAGGTGCTTTCTCAACCTGAGCCCTCTTCTTCTGTTGGATTCCTTGGAGGCTTGCTTTAAATTCCTCTGTGTCATTGTCTTCCCAGATGATCTCCCCAGCAATGTCGGTGAAGCAGTATAAAATATTGTTCTCGAAAACGATTCTAACAGCCGCTCCCATCTTTATGCATGACTCGACATCCAAGCGATCTCGAGGATGTCCAGGGATGAGGTTGAAATGATGCTCATCCAGCTTCAGATATTCAAGCTTCACGACTATGTGGGTGATATATGCACCAATCAAGATATCTCCCGTGGGTTTGGTAGCGATGGACAGAAGATGGTTTGCAAACCATCTAGAGAGTGTCACGGTAAGTCCTCTGCGAGCCATCTCAAATAGGAAGAGCTCCGACTTCCTGATAGTCCTGTTGCTTTCTCCTCTAGCGAATATGCTATAGGTTAGGAACCTATGCAAATACATGTGCACTGGGGACCTGAGATGAGTGCTCTTTGTCTTTTTGACATCCCAGTTGCAGTCGATGCCAAAATGAGTCAAAGCTCAATGGGCAGAGAATTGAAAATTCATCACAGGCGTGAAATGCTATTTTCACGGAAGTGAATGAAGCCGTGAAAATAAGCTTCACCACTTGAAGCCGTGAACCATGTCATGAATCAAGTCGTGAACGACACTGCCTCTTTTGGCCATTTAAGTCATAGGCGTGAACATATGTCACGGGTGTGACTCCCCTAAAATTTTCATCAAATGAAATTAAGTCCTAAAAACAAGACTAAATCATTTCAATAAAGATTTTATCCCTTAAAACATAAATTTTTATCAAAATTTCTATCTTATATCTAGTGATATGATACAAAAATAACATCATCAATCATAATTTAGAAATCACAAGGTTAATCCATCAATCATACCAAGTTCTCTTCTAATGAAATTAAATCTTTCCTCATTTAGAGACTTAGTAAAAATGTCTGCTAATTGTTTTTCTGTGCTTATAAATTCTAATGCAACATCTCCATATTGAACATGATCTCTAATAAAGTGGTGTCTAATGTCAATATGCTTACTTCTTGAGTGTTGAATAGGATTTTTTGAAAGATTTATAACACTTGTATTGTCACATTTAATAGGTATATGGTTCATCTCATGACCATAGTCCTTAAGTTGTTGTTTCATCCAAAGAATTTGAGTACAACAACATCTAGCTGCTACATATTCTGCTTTAGCAGTTGAGAAAGCAACTGAAATTTGTTTCTTGTTAAACCAAGAAACTAAGCATTCTCCAATGAAGTGACAAGTACCTGAAGTACTTTTTCTATTTAAAAGACTACCAGTATAGTCTACATCTGAATATCCTATAATATAAAAGGATTAATTTCTAGGATACCATAAACCTAGATACAAATATCCATGTAAATATCTTAAAATTCTTTTTACTGCATTTAAATGAGATTCTTTAGGACATGATTGAAATTGTGCACACAAGAAAATACTATACATTATATCGGGTCTAGAAGCAGTGAGATATAAAAGTGATCCGATCATACCTCTATAAAGCTTTTCATTAATGCTCTTACCCTTTTCATCCTTGTCCAATTTTGTTGATGTGCTCATAGGAGTCTTGGCATTCTTGCATCCTTCCATACCAAATTTCTTAATTAAATCTTTGGCATATTTGGATTGGTTGATGAATATGCCCTCATTGCTTTGCTTTATTTGTAAACCAAGGAAATACTTAAGCTCTCCCATCATGCTCATTTCAAATTCCCTAGTCATACACTTAGCAAATTCTTGACAAAGAAACTCATTAGTAGAACCAAATATTATATCATCAACATAAATTTGAACAATTAGTATATCATGCTTATGCTTTTTGATGAAAAATGTAGTGTCAACATTTCCCTTTGTAAAACTATTTTCTAATAGAAAAGAACTTAGTCTCTCATACCAAGCTCTTGAGGCCTGTTTTAACCCATACAAAGCTTTTGAAAGTTTAAAAACATGATTTGGCAAATCATAGCTTTCAAAACCTGGTGGGTGTTCTGCATACACTTCTTCATCTATATAACCATTTAGAAATGCACTTTTCACATCCATTTGGAAAATTTTGAAATTCATGTGACATGCATATGCTAAAAGTATTCTTATGGCTTCTAATCTAGCTACAGGTGCATATGTTTCATCATAATCTATACCTTCTTCCTGATTATATCCTTTTGCAACTAATCTAGCCTTACTCCTAGTTATTAAACCTTGTTTATCTAATTTGTTTCTAAATACCCATTTGCTACCTATAATTTGATGATCCTTGGGTCTAGGTACTAGGGTCCATACCTTATTTCTCTCAAATTGGTTGAGTTCCTCTTGCATGACAATTATCCAACTTTCATCATTAAGAGTTTCATCAATATTTTTAGGCTCAATTTGTGAAATAAAAGCAATGTCAGTGACCAGATGTTTGAAATGAGATCTAGTACTTATTCCCTTTGAGAGATCACCAATGATTTGCTCTTTTGGATGATCTTTCGTCATTCTCCATTCTTTTGGAAGTTCTTGTTCATTTTCTTCTTGATTTTGAGGTAGAGAATCATTTTGATGTAAATCTTCTTGATCATTTTCTTCTTTCCCATTTCTAATATCAAGTCTTTCCATATTACCTACAACATCATCAAGAACACTACCTTTCACAAGATCAAGTCTACTAGATTCATTAAAAACAACATGCATGGATTCTTCAATCGTTAGTGATCTTTTATTAAATACTCTATATGCTTTGCTGGTTGTAGAGTATCCTAAAAAGATACCTTAATCGGATTTAGAGGCAAATTTTCCAAGATTGTCCTTGGTGTTCAATAGAAAACACTTGCATCCGAATACTCTAAAGTATGATATCGAGGGATTTCTTCCATTCCATAGCTCAAATGGGATTTTGTTTAAAATAGGTCTTTTGAAAAATCGATTTGAAATATAATATGCAGTGTTTGTGGCTTCTGCCCAAAAATAAATTGGTAATTTATATTCATTGAGTATTGTTCTAGCCATTTCAATTAAAGTTCGATTTTTCCTTTCAACTACCCCATTTTGTTAAGGTGTCCTAGGAGATGAGAAATTATGTGAAATGTCATGTTCAAGACAAAAGCTTTCAAAGTTTTCATTTTCAAATTCTTTTCCATGATCACTTCTTATTTTTGAAATACAGTACCATTTTTCATTTTGAACTTTTTTAGCAAAGTTTTTGAAGTTTTCAAAAGCATCACTCTTTTGAGCTAAGAAAATTACCCAAGTAAATCTAGAGTAATCATCTACGATGACAAATGCATAATATTTTCCTCCTAGGCTAGCAATTCTAGTAGGTCCAAATAAGTCTAAATGCAGGAGTTGAAGAGGTTTTGAAGTACTTACTATGTTTTTGGCTTTGAAGGATGACTTGTGTTGTTTTCCTCTTTGGCAAGGTTCACATGTCTTGCCTTTTTTCATATTTAACTCTTGGAAGTCCTTTTACTAGTTCTCCTGTGCTTAGACTTTGTATTAAGTCCATATTAGCATGACCAAGTCTTCTATGCCACAGCCAAGATTCATCACTAGTATTCACAAGACATTCAGAGGAAAGGTTAGATAGTTCATGTAAGTTTATTATGTATGTATTTATATCTCTATTTCCTTTAAATATCTCCTGACCATCGATAGAGATCACAAGATATTCATTTGAAGTAAAGATTACTTTTTTTCCTTTATCACATAACTGACTTACACTTAACAAGTTATGTTTCAAACCATCAATAAGTAAGACATCTTTAATAAAAATAGTACCATTAATACCAATAGAACCAATGCCAATTACCTTACCCTTTGCATTGTTTCCAAAGGTAACTTTACCTCCATCAATACTTTTGATTTCATTGAAAAGTTCTTTGTCTCCTGTCATATGCCTTGAGCATCCACTGTCTACTAGCCAAACATTTTTGTTTATTGTGGACTTGAGGCATACCTATAAAATCATAATTCAAATATGATTTTTAGGTACCCAAATGAGTTTGGCTCCTTAGGGGTTAGCACATGAAGGTTCCCAATGAACCTTCCTTATCCAGCAATATTTATTTATGTGACCAATTTTCATACAATAATTACACTATTTTGGTCTAAATTTATTTTCTGGTCCTACAATATTTTTTAATACCATTTTTCCATCAAATTTATTTTGAGAATGATGACATACACAGTTATGATTAATTTTAGATTTTTTAGATGCATGCTTCCTATATATAAAGACATGATTATTCTTTTTATATATAGAAGGTTTAACATGCTTATTTCTTGGTGTTGTTCTAACAGGTGTGGAGATGTGATGTTCTTTAGACTTAACAAATATGGTTTTGTGAGAAGATGATGATGTGTCCTTAAATCCTAGACCATGTCTAATGAAAGGTGATCTTTGAGACACAATGAGAGTATCTAAGCTATCTTTACCTTTGTGAAATTTAGAAATAGAATTTCTAAGTTCCTCAACTTCATTTTTCAAAGTATTATTTTCTTTTAGCAAGGAAGCTGTTGAGGATCTTGATGAGTATTCATCAAATGACTTTTGGAGAGATTCATTAGATGATTTAAGCTTTATGTTTTCCTTTTCTAAACCATCTATCTTATTTTTTAAATTAGAGATATTATTTCTATAGGTACTAAATTTAGTTCTATATTTCTCTAATTCTAGATTTAATTCTTCTATTAGGTTTTGCTCATCA
>CM042911.1:22802777-22829601 GCA_023653625.1 Triadica sebifera | reverse complement strand
TGGCTTTACAATGTTGCTTCTCACTCCTCCCCATTGCAAAATTATTTTTTCAACAGACTTAAGCAAGTTTTTAAACAGCAAAACCCAATTTCAAGAGACCTAAGCAAGTCTTTAAAATGCATACCCATTTTCAAGGGACCTATGCATAGTCATTATAAATTGCAAACACATTTTTAAAAGACCTATGCAAATCCTTATAAACTGCAAACACATTTTGAAGGACCTAAACAAGTCCTTAAACTGCAAATTTTATTTTCAAGGACCAGCTATGTCTGTAAACTACTAAAGAAATTTATTGAAGAATCTGCATTTGAGCTACTTGAAGAAATCTAGATTTAACATTTCAAGTTAAGGAAAAATCTCATCAAGAGGGAGTGTTGGAGTTGCTGAGATTTATATTATTTGATATACTATTTTCTACATCAAAGATTAACTATTTTAGTTGGATTTGGTACACCCACATGTGAAGAAAGTATGGACAATGGAGAAATGACAGGTAGCTTTCTTGTATTTTTGGACATTTGGACACTCATACATGAAGGCATGGGCATCATTTGCTGCTATATAAGCAGCCATAAGTGAGGCATAGTGTAGAGCGATTGTATGTGAGCTGGTTTTGTGAGAAATTAAGAGTTTTTGGAGAATAATTTGTGCTTAGATTTTGTTTTATGTTTATGTAGGAAAATGAGAAATAAAAGAAGAAAAAAATGTATTTTATGTATCTATTAACTCAATGTTTCTTCAATGATGTTAATGTTTAAATAAATTTTTTTACTTCTACTCTTCAATGATCAGTTTTTGCATTCTAAATTTTAAGTTTATTTTTTTGTCTCTCCTCTCCAAATCATGAACATGGTAAAAGTTTGATTTCTCTTCATTTCTTCAAAAAGATCTTCTCCTTGTCTCTGCCCTATTTTCACAGCAGCCCTGCTGGAAAATTTCTAGTTGAATTTCAATCTTCTTGACATTACAGTGATAATAAACTTACATTTGCAACCCAATAAGAAGCATGTGTGCTTAGCCAAATGTCTACCAAAACATACCAATAACATTAATTTGAGCTCTATAATTTTAGTGTAAAGATTGTTATACCACAGTAAGACTATCAGCCCACACAAGGAGAGGAGAAATTCACAAACTAAAGAGGAAGAATTTGAAGAAAGATAGAATAACTAAAACCCAAGGATTCTTAATAAATTCCAAGTTTTCTTTGCATTTGCCAATGAATTCAAGGCTCTGTTTGGATTTGGGGTAGAGAAAGTAATTAATGGAAGGGTAGAGAAGGGTAGAAATAGGTATGGAAGAAGAAGAAAGTGGAAGGATATATAACTACCTTATTATTATTTGAAAGAGCAGGAAAAGAGAATGGTAATTAAAGAAATTATAAGTATTCAAAATAACAAATATAATCTCATGACTTTAAAAAAAAAAAAAGAGGGGGAGAGAATGATAAAATAAAAAATAATATTTTCTTAATTTAACTCTTTTCACTAGCATCTTCTTACACTCCAATATAAGGTGTAAAGAGAGGTAAGTAATGGATGGGTAAAACTTATCATTATTTACCCTTTATTTTTTTTGTGTCTCTTTCTAAATATGGGTAAATGATTATCTTTTTTTTGCCCTTTCATTATTTACCTCTCTCTATACTCCATCCAATAAGAGTTGTATGACAACTTTTAATATCTGAACAGCTAATTCAACGCAAGGCAATCAGACCAAAAACCCTCGAATTCAAAAGGTCAACGCAAACAAAATCTTAAAAACCAATCTCCAAAATCAAAGAAAATACTGATTAAATTGAAACTGCAGGCACAAAAGTAATAAAAAAACATACCTTCAGCATTACCAGTGACTTGGTAAACGAAATGAAACAACAAAATTAACCAGAAAAAAGCAAAGCGCCAGATCGCCAACATCATCTTTCTCTCAATTAAAACCCTAAATTCAGCATAATGATTTGAGAAAAACACGAGCTCAAACTATTACAGTAACAAAAACAACAGAACCCCAACTCCTGATTTCATTGACTTGCAATTAGTGTAGCAAAATATACGTTGACCACTTAAAAAGGAACCAAAAAGAGTGAAATCCCAACCAAATTTGATGGATTATGGTTCGTGGGGGAATGGGGAAATTCTTGGATGGAAGAACAATGTATGTATTTATCCAACTTATTAGAAGCTTGTGCTTGGTGAGACTTTGAGAGGTGAGACGTGGATCAATAGAAAAGAAAATTGGAGGTGAAAATATAAATATAAATAAATAAAGGGAAACAGTTTATGAGAAGTTACTATTGGGGTTCACTAGCAGAAAGGCTTATTATTCAAAGCCTCATAGAGAATACCTTAATATGGAAAGCTATTATTTTTTTTTTTTTAAATGAAAGAGAACAAAGACAAAAAGACAGATCAGACTAACACCCTCCCAGCGAAAGCCACCTCCCTTGTGTCATCGAACATCACCAACCCAGCACCCGGAGGAAGGGTATTATGCCACACCAGCTGCTCATCTTGACTGAAAGCATAATTAGCCATAAAATCAGCCAATCGATTGGCCTCCCTGTACACATGGCAGCTGTGAATATCCCAATCTCTATGTAAAAGAGCCCTGATACGAGAAATTAAGTTTTTATGGTGATCAGAGAAATTGTGATGAGAGAAGAAAAAAAAAAAAGCTCTGCCACACTTTTGTTGTCCACCTGAACTTTAATTTTCCTCCACCCCTTTGACCAAGCCTGCTGTAAACCATTATATAATCCCCAAAGTTCAGGTCTATAGGACGAGCAACACCCTAATTTCATGGAAAAACCATCTAACCAAGTTCAAGGTTCACCCCGCAAAACGTCCCCAGCCGTAGCCTCAGAATAACCTCTCCGGAATGCACCGTCAGAGGTTGTCCAATGCACTTGCTTCTCAACTTCACCAACTTTAGACAAAGGCTGAAAATCCGATATGTTAGCTTGCGCCGAGTTTAAAATAACATGGGCTTTTATATTCCCAGGTGTATGCTTCTCAGCAAAAAGGAACTCATTCCTCCACTTCAATAAATAACAGCAGGTAAAACCAAAAAGGGTACTCCAATCCACTTCAAACCAGCTATTGAACTTGTTACCGGTCATCTAGTCCTGTAAGTTAAAGCCCGAAGAAATCAGTCCGATCAGGAGGGCGAAATGGAATACTATTAATTTAGTAATTTCATGCTTAGCACCTTTTATAATTATTATTATATTTGGTTTATAAAATCTGTACAGTTTTGGAATTCGTAACTTAATTAAAATAATATACTTTAATTTCTTGTTTGTTTTAACTTATAAAAATTTTAATTTTAATTTCAATTTATATTTTTTTTTTCCTCAAATTCTGGTTTTTCGTTCAATGCTTTTTGAAGTTGTTGATTATAGTAATTTGTTAAGTTCTCTGATTTACCTCTGTTTGCAGCATGGATCACAAATTTCTAGATCATGCTTCCTGAATTGGCCTAAAGAAAGATATTGTTGCAACAGATGGAGGAATAATACACAGAAAGAAGGTGGACTTGTAATCAGGTTACTTGTGTAAATATTTTATACAATTTCAGAAGAATCTTGGAATAAATTTTTTTTCTTTTTGGGTTGAGGAATAATTTTATGTCATTTAATTGTTATTTTTTTTGTTCAAGCACATAAATTAAAAAAATTGTCTTTGTGTTATTGGTTCTCTCAATAGCTAACCGGTATGCTCAAGTTGAGTTGCTTAGGGTGCGTTTAGCTTATAGTTGTTTCGTATTGAACATATACTGCAAAAGTGTTTGTTAAATTATTTCAAATTAATGACTAATAAATAAAAATAGTTTCAATCAGTTGAGGAGTTCAAAAGCTTCATTTTAGGACTTTTTTTTTTTTATCGGTTGATAACTTATTGAATTCTAGTTTTTATTTAGATGATATTAGACTTTTAAAATTTACTGATTATAATGCACTTATATCTCCAAATTAAAAATTTGAATAAAAAATAATAATAAATTAATAGTAATGTTCATTATATTATATTATATTATATATATTAAAATAATTATACTTTTAATTATTTTATAGGCTTATTTAACATAGTTATGGAGTATATTAAAAAAATAATACTCTTATGGTCATTTAATATATAAATAGCAACAGTTAGCATAATTTTATTAGGTTTCAATTTGTTTTCTTAGAATTATTTTTTTGGTTTTTATTTTGGATTTTTCATCCTGTCAATATTCATATAAGTTTTTCAGGATGATTGTTCAGTGTATAATCACTAATTTGGACCCAAGTAGTTTTTTTTTTTTTTTTTAATACATGAGTTCATTTTATTGTGCATTTTGATCCAAATTATACTATTTGCATATCAAAATTTACATATTTCTTTGTTGTGTGTGTAATTTATTTTATTGTAACTAATGATATATCCTTTTTGAAAAATTGTACTTTGAGGTGCTGATGCTATCTTTGTTGCTGTATGTGTCTGATCATAGATGATTTGGAATTGTCAATTATGACCAAGAGTGATATTTTATAATTTCTATTGTTAGTGGTGGTTTTATAAGGACAAAATTAAAAAAAAAAACAGATGCATAAACATTGATGGTTGAGTCTTTATTTTGAAAATGGAATTTTAACCACAAGGTCACTTCATTTTATTTATTTATTTATTTATTTTGTCAATTATTGTCATGTTATATATTATGAACAAAACTCACACTGGTCTGACTATACTGTGTTTTTCAACTTCATTTTTTTATGCATTCTAACTGTTAAATAAAATGTGTATTAGAACTCTATTAGTTGCATTTTGAATTTATATAGATTCTGATGCTCTTTTTTTTTCTCTTATAATTTAAATAATTAGGTATTGTGGGTTTTTATTTTGTCGTTGCCTTTTTTAAGTTGATTGAGTTAAGATGTATGGTAAATCTTTATTAAAAAAACGTTTTGGATTTTTTTTATATCGTCTAAAAAGTCATATAATTTTAGTGGCATAATTACATCTTATAAATTATCATGTCGGTGCACTCTAACTGTTTGATAAAATGTGTATTAGAACTCTGTTAGTTACATTTTGTATGTATCTGGATTCCAATGTTCTTTTCACTTAAGTTACTAGCTATTGTTGGTTTTTTATTTTGTCATTACCTTTTTTAAGTTGATTGAGTTAAGATGAATGGTACCGTCTTTATTAAAAAAAAGTTTTGGTTTTTTTTTTGTTTATACCATCTTAAAAGTCATATAATTTAGTACCATAATTACATCTTATAAATTATCATGTTGGTGCAGTAAATGGCTAAGAAGAAAGCAATTGATAAGCATGTTAAAAAATTACCTGGTAGTCCACATTCAAAAGTAGTGGAGCATCTTCAGAAGAAAGGGTTAAAGAAGAGGACCAATCCTGAAGATTTCCTGTGAAATTTGATGAGGTGGTACAAAGAAACTTAAAACAAACCAAAATTACAATTGAGCACTCCGATAAAAAATTGAAGGAGCTGATGGTATTTTTTTATGTTGTTTGTTGTGTTTGTGTAATAGATGTTTCTATTTGGTGTGTGACATGATATATGGATTTACTTCTTTAATTCACTTTTTGGTTTGTTGGAATTGGAGTTTTATTTACATATAACTTACATATAATATACATAAACTCTTGACGGTGGTTACACATTTTTTGTTGCCATTGTTAGTTTTAATTGTCTATATTTTTGTATTGATGATAAATTATATATACAGATTTTATACTATTTTTTCTGGTTCATTTGGGTACTATAACATGGATCTATTATACTGATTCTTTTTTCTTTTATAACTTTGGGATATTAGTTATGTTATGTATCAGTATGTATATTATCAGTATGTATCTATATTTTCCTAAAGTCGAGAAGTTTAACAAGTAGTATGGAGTTATTTTTATCGAAGTGGTGAGACAACGATAAAGATGTTGTGAAAATTGCAAATTTGTATTTTGTGCATTTATATTTAATTTCTTCCCCTAAATTGAATTTGGTTCAAAAGGAGGATTTCAACATTATTCATAGAAATGATTTTGGTGACTATCCTTGAAAGAAATAGTTTAATGTTACGCTTGAGTCGCTGAAAAATAAGATGGTGGGAAAGAGGAAGCAAGGTGAAACCCTATACTATAGGTTGCTTATAGTTAATGTTTCCTTCTCAATATCCTTTGTGATGGAAAATATAAGTTTTATATATACAAATGTTGAATGAATATATATATTCATATACTACAAATATAAGTTTCATATAATATAAAAAAAATTAAATATAAGTGGCATATTCTCTACATATATATTTTCGTTGTCGGAATCTCTTTAAGTAAAATATCTATCTGCATAAACCAAAAAATGACACTATATATTAATGATATATATTTGAAAGTTATAGTTATCTAAACTGTTTTTCTGTTATGTATACTTTAACCATTAAAAAAAACAACCAGATATTATAAAATTTCATGTAAATACAACGTTTGATATATTACCTATATATACCGAGCAATATGGTTTACATGTTTATAAATGATATATTTATATAATGATGCGAAAATTATTTTTATACCTTTACATACTACATAATTTTTATACATCTTTATAAATATATTACAAAACAATACGGTTGATATTCAACAAAAATTATACCTTTATATATCTGATGCAAAAATAATTCCTTTATATTCCACAAAAGCATTTTTTACTAGTTCAATATTAATCTTTACATATGTTGTAGACAAATAGTAGGATTAAATTCATAACCAATATCTACTCTCCAATATTGTACACCTATATATAAACATCAAAACATGCAGCACACAAACAATATTTATTGTTATAATTACATAGTGTTACATTAATGACAACATGGTCATCCCAAATTTAGATAAAAAGAAAAAAAATCAGATAATGGAATACATACCAGATTATTTGTGTCCAATATATACGAGATTAATTTCATCTATAGTCACTGAACTTTACTCTAATTACTGTAAAATTATAACAAAAATTATCCTAAAAAAATCATTGAACTATATTTTTGTTTCACTAAAATAACTTATAGTCAATTTTCAGATATTAGTAACTGAAAATCTGACATGTCACCGGATTTTGACACATCATTGTTCACGTAGATAACACGTCAACAATTTCTAAAAATTGTGTTACAATAATTGCCTCGTGGCAAATCCATCTATAAAAAGATAACACATCATGATTAATTTTGACTAGCAGTTATTGAACTTTGATTCATTTGCCGTAAAATCACTTAACTTTTTTTTTGTTCTAAAAAATAACAAAACTTCAATTTCATTTTGCTTAAATAACTTTTAGTCAAATGTAATAAATAGGTAATTAAAAATCTAACTTGACAATTAATGTGACACTTAATTCTTTGCATAAACTTCATAGTCATTAACTCCAACAACTTGATTTTTCTTCTCTTGGACAACAAACTTAAGAGACTAAGGTAATCCATCTTGGACATAACTCGAGCCAACACTACAAAAAAATCCCAGATAGCCATTAAAAATTATAATTTTTGATAAAGAAAACAATAGATTCAAAATTTATAACATAAATCTAGTGTTACATCTATTTTCAAATCAGATTTTCAGTTGTTTATTCATCAAATTTGGCCAAAATTTTTTAAAAATTCAAGTTTTGTAATTTTTTCAAGACAAAAAATCTTTAGTGTTAATGTGACAAATGAAGTAAAATTCAGTAATTGTAGGTGAAATTAACCATATTTCGTCTGCTGGATTTGTCATGTGATGACTGATGTGACTTGATTTTTTTAAAGTTGTTGATGCACGATCTACGTGGACAATGACGTGGTATAATATAGCAAAATTTGATGACACGTCAGCTTTTCGGTTACCAATATCTGAAAACTAGCCGAAAGTGAATTTAGTAAATGACAATATAGTTAAATGATTTTTTTGAGACGAAATTTTTTTTTATGATTTTACTATAATTAGAGCAAAATTTAGTGATCATAAGTAAAATCAACCCAATATATGCGGTAAACACAATGATTGATCAATAGTATGTTGATATGTATACTATGACACTCTCATATAATTAGGATAATCCTAACTATATAAACGAATATTACAAGACATGTTACTAAAAATCCAGTTAAATTAAAACTTTCTACTTTATTGTGATTATCTTATAAGAACCCTTTTTCTATTAATGACCAGTTTAATCATAACCATCCACTATTAAGGCATGCATTATATATTTGGACTTACACTAGCTTGGTGTTTATAAAAATTACATTCATGTATCCAAATAATATTAATTATATGTTTCCATAAATAAAGACACAATCCAAATTATTTAATCAATCTAGTTATACACATTCCCTTATGACATGAAACAAAAATAAAAAAAATGTAATGTATATCACCGACCCATGGTCTTTAGGTTTGTACTATTGATTATGTATGAACTTGTTCTCTTTTTGTCAAATTTTATCTATAAGGCTCATAACTTTCGTAAAAGAAAATATTCACATGCTAAGCAACCTAATATTTAGTGGGACATATATACATATAAATTCATATATACATCCATGCCATGACACATTATAAATTCTGCATTCATACCTTTATCAATGTGATTATGCGTAGAAATATACATTCATAGCTATACATGTATTTTTTTCTTGTTAGCATACATAGTTCATACCTTAAGTCACAATATGATATAAACATTTGTCAACAACTATAGCCAAATTCAACATATAAAATCATCGTAAACAAGAAGTCATGTATATCAACAATTTTTATATATCAAGATTACAATATCCTTTTTATTTCATTCCAAACTTTAAACCAAACTAACCGAATGTGGATTGTGAAGTAGGAAGCTCTTACTTTAACTTAAACCATTCTGCCCACTAACTGTCTATGTGTTCATCTAAGCTCCTCAAGTAAAGAGCATTCTCACCCGAGTTTAAGCCACTTTAACTGAATTTAAGTAAATTATCGTATGCATTTAGGATCAATGATACTCTTACCTGAACTTAAATCACTTTGTCCTTATAGTATAAAATGAATTTCATCACATAATCCTACGGTAGCATGTTGTCTACCATATTTCAAGTCTTAGATTAAAAAATGGGCATACTTAATGTCATCCTTTATCCTTCATTACTTACATAATCCATCATCAATCCACATATAATATATCTCAAAGTACCATATCCTCATGATAATAGGTCATACATATGCATATCGCATATCAAAATACCTAGTCCATGTTGATTTCCATCATACATATTGGGTTCATGTCACATAACTTTACATTCCACATAGCATTACATGTTCTTAAAGAAAATCATTAGATGTTCATGCATTTAGAAATGTGTATCTTGCCAATCTTACCTTTTTGGATTTATTGTGACACCTTGTTACCCCATTGGAATTCAACCAAGTAAAAATATACTACTTAACTGTATATTGCTCAACTTACTTGTTAATTATAATGTAAATATAGTTTTTTTAATTTCTTTTTAGAACTTCATGCATCAATATAAAACATTCATTCTTATGTACATATTATATCTTAAGTTTTATAATTTGTAATCCAAACACTTACACAACATATACATACAAAATATGTGACAAAATTTCAAAAATAAGTCTAAAAAGAGAATAACCCACAAAGTATGAGGCTATGATTTCCCCTGGCTTTTGATGCACTATCTAAAACTTCTATTTTTCTACTTCTTCCAGCCAACCTACAAATGAGAAAATAAACAATCTATCATACTAAGAAATATTTATTTAGTGGTGCATGTTTTTTGGAAATAAACAACAACAACAACAATAATAAGGCATAAGTCGCCTCTTGTATTTGTGTTGTTTCACCATTTAGCCTCCTAAAATATTTTTTGGTCCAGTTTGCTTCATAAATTCAATTTTTGGTACACATTACCTCCTTGCATTTTAAAAATATATAACCTATCACCCCCAAATACTAACATGGCAATAATGTTGACATGGTATAGCGACATCAGTATTAGGGAGTAGAAAGTTACATCATTCTAAAATACAAAAAGGTAATGTGAATTAAAAATTGAATTCAAATGAAAAAATGGACAAAAAAAATATTTTTGGGGGCGACATGGAAAAAACAAATAAATATAAGAGGTCAAATTTAACTTAATAATAATAATAATAATAATAATAATAATAATAATAATAATAATAATAATAATAAGTTAACATAAAAACAAGTGTTTATAAATTTCCATATATGCATGTCATAACATTAATCAATGCAGGTATGGAAATATGGAATCCACAATTATTTAACAATAAAACACTAATCCAATTGTTTAATCAATTAATTAATCTCCTTGTTATGAATATGAGCATAACCAGACTTTAGGAGATATAAAAGGTACTCGGATCATACGTCCTTATCAACTGTGTAATGTGATGCAATGTGTCATAATATCATTAGGCAATTACCTGCCTTTTCACGGGCATTATCGCCTTAATTTTGGACTATAAAAGGTATTGTCTTTCTAATTGGTATGCCAATTTGTCGACCCCACTCTAATTTAGGAAAACACAATTCATTGACTCATATACACATTTCTCATAAATTTTCTTTTTATTTTATATAAATTATAATATACAAAATCACAAATCATGGTTTCACAGCCAAATCAAACTTAAACAACAATTTCCTTACAATTTTCATACATAAATGTAAATGTTTAATTTAATATCCAAGATTTAAATCACAATTACAAGGAAAATAAAACATATTATTCATTCTTTTATTAACTCAATCATATATAAAATTCAACCGTAGCATTGACTACCATGAAAATATGATAATTTAAATACGACATTAGGCTGCTTGAATTTTTCACCATGTTTCATTTCGAGTTTCATTATGTGGTCTTTTGTAAAGGGCTTAAGCACTTGGTTCAACACAATTGGAATCACCCAAAATCGATCTAAATTGAGAAAGTTATGATAATTTTTCTCAAAGTTATTCCAATTAATTTTACTTAGTATTTGTTTAGTTTACACACTAGTCCTAATCCAATTTTCTACAAGCAATTCACAAAGCTTTTTGCCCATAATTTTTGGATCAACTTCCTAAGTTACATTTTATGATGTACTTAAGACCTAATTACATTCAAAATCTCATTTTGTGGTCTTCTTAAAGCTAAAAAAAAATAACTTTTCAACCCAATTAAAATTACACCATTTCAATTTTTAGAATTAAAGTACTACTAAGTTTTTTCAGGCAATTCATATTTTATCATCACTATTTTTAGCATAACACATATTGCTATTTTTAAAAACAAAATTTGAGTTTTTCTTAAATCCTTACTAATAAACATTTATAAAACAATCTTTTATACCTATGTACACTTTTAAGTCTTTTTCTTCTCTTCTTTATTTCTCTTCTCACTTTTTAAGCTCTTCCATTCCAAAGTTGCACCTATTAAGCATGAAATAATTCAAAACTCACCAACTGATCCATCATAAAACTATTTTCTCTTTTCTAAATAAAACCCCAATTCCTCCTTTTTCAACCATAATTTAAATTACATCTCTTTTTCAACTTATTACGTTTATTCACCCTCCATGGCCAGCCCCTAACAAGTTCTTTCTCGCTTCTTTTTTATTCTTAGTCACTTATTTTCTTCCTATTTTTGCACCTTTAGCTTCTCTTATGCACACTTTTGCAATTCTTTACATTATCTCTCTCTTTCTTTCACTTTTTCTCTCTAAAGTATGATGAAAATTGTGAATTTCATGGAATAGAAGGTCCAGGATGTGTTACTAGATTTTTTTCGATAGAAAATTGGTGTTTAAATGGAAGAAAAATGGAGAAAAATCTAGAAATTAAAATAGGTCCCACCAATTTTGATTAAGTTTTCATTTTTATTACCTTTTAATATAAATAAATGAATAAATTATGGAGGATATTTTCTCCTAATGTGGATGACCATGTGATGAACAAAATCTACTCAATTTTGATTAATTTGGTAAATATCCATTTTGGCCCCTCAATTTTGCCAATTTTATATTGTCCCAAAACTTTCAATCTTTTGTAATTAAGTCCTATACTATTTTCCACACATTTTTGCACCTAAAACATCATATTTTAGTATCTACATAAATTATTTCACTATTTATTTTTAAATTTTCACTAAATTTTGAATTTATACTTCAGCCAATTCAATGCATCAATTTTAATATCCCGCACAACTCAATGTAATACTCACAATCCTTATACATTCATTAGAAATCATGTTACACATGTTTAGAGGTTATTCGGATCATTTAAGAGGGGAATTACACTCGTTGTGCTCACAATAATGCATGACCAACAACTGTCACAAGCTGCTTCCATTATCGAGCCCATGATGAGTTTTATGAGCTACATCAGGCCCGTTGCATGTATGATATGCCTACCACGCTAGTAATAATGCATTCCTCTTCACTCCATTGCATTTTAAACCATTTTCAATCCTAAAAATCATACAAAACATGGATTTTTACCATTCAACACACTATATGTTAACCAATGTTAACACCCCTATCAATATGTAAATCAACACTTATAGCATCCAAAATTATGTCATCATCATATTATAGTTATTCCATAACTTTAACATGACAAGAAGCAAATAAATCATCATATATCCACATTTATACACCCAAGTCATACAAATAGTCATTATGAGCATGTAACACTATAAGGATGCAATGAAATGAATAAAAGAATAATTATGTCTATATGTACTAACCTCAATAGAGCTTTTACAACTTCTAAACTCTCAAGTTTTCTTTTGCTATTGGTGGCTTTTATCACCCTCTTTAGCACCTATTAAGACATCAAAATGTCTCTTTTAAACTATAGAACACATGTATGCATAAAAATGTACTCTTGAAACATAAAATTTACTTTAACTATCAAAGTTTCCTTTTAAACCTTAAACTATGTCAAGCTCTACTTTTTACCCATATACATGTTTTAAAAAGGTGTTTTAGCTAATAAAAGCCCTACCTTGACACCTATTTAAATTGAGTCTCTACAAAACTCAAAAATGGTAAATAGATTAAGAAAATAAAGCAAAAGAGATTGTGAAATTCATCCTTGTTGTTTCTTTGCCAAGAAAAATTGTGGTTTTGGGTATAATGGTTTCTTCCTTTTCTTCACTTCAAGAAAAATAGGTCATCTAGCTCAAACAACTTTATTTTTCTTCTTTTCTAAAAGATTTCAGCCATGAAAGTGGTTTTTCTCAAGCTTTTATGATGGTTTTAGGGTTTTGGGGTAAAAGAATGTAAAAGAATGGAAAAAAAGAGTGGAACACATTTTTGGGAAAAGGTGTGTTAGGGTTTGGGCTGGGGCTAGTTGAGAATGAGGAAGAAATAAAGCTTTTTTTATACCCATGGAAAATATCCACTTAAGTCTCTCTTTTTTTTTCCCAAATGCCCACATTGATCCTTGATTTTTATCTCTTTCTTTATAAATTATTCAACCATTTTGTCTCCTTTATCAAATTCCCATAACTTAATAAAATCCATTTAGTAACTTTTAATACCGAATGCAGACTCCAATAATTTTAATTGCGACCTTAAGGCATGCTAATTATCTGAACCTAAATTGGCAGGTGTTACATACACCCTTCAATTTCCTTCATTCATTTATTTAAATTATACAAAATGGGGTATAATGTTTTTTAAGTGGTTGGACCAATAAAGGACTCTTATCATGTTAGAAAAAGTTGCAACTTTTGAGAATTATAACGGTTATAGAAGGTGTAAAAATGAACAATGGAGAAAGAGTTAAAAAAAGAGTTAAAAACTTTTAAGAAATAGGGTTTTTGTCACAACCATGAATGTTAATTTTCATGCCTATGATAAATATGTCACACTCGTAAACATTGCCAGGTCTAAAAAAAGTATCAGTTCAATATTTTCTCTTGCACATGCCCTATTCTTAAAAGAAAACCTAAACTTTGATGTTCCTTCACACCAGAGACAACAACCCTTTGATTCTCCTTAATTTGAAATCCTAAAACATAAAATCCTAAAGCAAAAAAAAATTACCAAGTTCTTGAGAGAGATAAGTGAAAGAAAGCTTTTGTTCTTGAGAAGGCAGACCTAGAATAAGGGAAAAAGTTCAAAAACTTTCATTCAAGTTGTGTTTCCTTAGTTTCTAGTAAGAAATCATGTTTTCCCTTCATCATTGTAAGTTTTCATACCTTTTTCCTATCTATCCCATTTTTAGAAGAAACTCATTTCTAAATGGGTTAGGTTTTAGTTCAAGTTTGAGTTTTTATGGTTAAAAACTCTTTTTATGCTTGATTAAGGGTTATAGTATGCTTTATAAAGGGTTTAAATGAGTTAAGGTTATGTAGAAGGTTTAAATATAGGGCTTTATCTTTTGTGGCTTTAAGTTAAGTTTCTGGTTTATAGAAATTAATAGAGATGATTATATGTGATAGGAGTTGGAAGAGGATGTGGTGACATCCAACAAGAGGATAAGTAAGCTTGATTTAAATCTTGATTTTGAGATTTCTTAGAGGTACATACATAAATGTATTTAAATTCCAACTTATGGCATGTTACATGTGTTAAATGATATTGTATGTTATAAATGTTAGTTGTTGATTGTAATGAGCTATAAGATGTAATTAATGTCATGATAATATGAGAATTAGATAAGAAATGGTAATTTGTCTTATATAAGTAATTGTGATGCCAAGATATGAATCATATAATAAATATGATAAAGGTGTATTTATGATGAAGGTTATGGTGGTTGGAAGAGGTAAGTTAAATGAGGTATACATGTATGTTTATGGGAATAAAAGAAAATGAATGTGTTTTGAGGTCCCTGGGTTCAATTGTGATATTTATGTGCTCTTTCATGTTTAATTGATGTTATAGCATGTTTAAATTCATGAATTCATAAGAGTGTTGATAGGAAGAGGATATCATTGGACAACCATTAGAGCTCTTGCATGCAACTTGTATTAAATGCCTTGTTTTTATGTTGTTAACTATTGAAAAACTCATATTCACGCCCATGTCTAGGTGTTTTCAACCATGAATCTTGATCTCATAAACACAGTCGCTCCATGAAGAATGTGGATGTAATGGCCAAAAACATTCACGGGATGGCATACCAATGAATGGTCCTTCACCATCATGAGCATATAATTCATGCTCATGAACTCTATTTAAATGACATATGTTATTTTTTTTAATAATGTAATGTAATGGTCATGCACATGTATGATCAATGATATGTTATAAGTAATAAATACATAATTCCATAAATGTTAATGCATGAATGACACATAGTGAAGTTCCATATGTTCAAAGTGTATATATTACAAGATGAATGCATTATAAACAAGTATAATAAGGGAAATATGAACAAGTTATGCCCAGGATGTATACTAGGACTAGAAGTAAGATAGGTGACATGCAATTACAATAGTTTACAGTATCGTAGTAATATGATATACAGATTTATTTTAAGGACAAGGTGGTTTAATCTTGAAGAGTGTTATTGATCCTATGTGGCATTCAGGTTATATGTTTTAAACAATCAATGTGACATAAACTTGGAGAGCACTCTTGACTTTAGGAGCATGGATGAGCATGCAGGATCATATATCATGGCAAGGTGGCTTCAGCTTGAATAGCACCCCTGTTCACAATTTGTATCCGAATAGTTCATGTAGAGAGTTTTTACGCAAAAATACTTAATGAATAAGATAAAAAGAAAAATGTATAATGATATAAGAATATTATGGTACACGATTTATACGTAATATGTTATGAATTCTATGATGAATACCTATGTATTGTTAAAGAATATGATTTGACAATAGCTTCCATGATATGAAGCATGTTATATGATGAAGTGCTTTTTATTATCATGTATTGGTGTAATGGTTTAACATGAACATGAATATCATGATGTGAATTGTTTGATGTATGCACGAATTTTTATGTCTATGTGTACCATTAAGCTTTCCGTAACTTAGTGTGGATGCAAGTTTTGGAGCCTAGAAGATAGAGGTAAATCTTGACCAAATGAGAAAGCTTGTTTAAAGACCATATAGTAGACCCAACTCGGGTCGGTGATATTTCATATCATAATTTTGTATTTTTGTACATGGCATAGGGTGATGGGTTGTTTACATTTATACATGTCTTTTATTTCAAAGAAACAAGTAATTTTGTTATAGTCATGTGTTTTTCTAAACATCATACCAGTTGAGCCCACAAACTCCACAACCTCTAACTTAGGAGTATTTTACTGCAGAGTTTAAGAAATAGTATATACCCTGAGTCTACAATGATGAGAAAAAAAGGGAATTTTTGAATCTACGATAAAGGAATATGATAGTCTCAGAATATAAGAGGGAGATCATGCAGTTGAGTAGATACGCAACCGGTCTCATTATTGACGATGGTGATAAGTGCCACCATTTTGAAGATGGCTTGAATGATGATATCAGGTATCATATCACTTTCATTCAACATGACGACTTTTCCAAGCTCGTTTCCTTTGCCATCAGCATGGAGAAGAGAAAGAATAGAAGAATAGAGGAATCTTACAGGAGGCCCATAACTAGTGTGGCACAGACAACATGCAAGAAAGTCATTTCTTCTCAAGACAATCCCATAATAGGGGACAGAGTCACTCCCAGTCCAATTCTTTTAGGGTGGACCACCCACTATGACTACATTAGCCACCCCCAGCACATAGATAACTAAAGATCTTGCTCTTTTATATGAGATATGTTAAAGAAAGCACATGAGAGAGTATCGATTGGCTTCAAGGGTTTGCTTCATATGCAGAGCCCAAGATCACATAAAAAGGGATTGCCTTTTGTTAATGAGTGCTACACCTACTCAGACGATAGGATCAGCTCCAATCCAGAGCAAGAATTAGACATGAGAAGGTCATACAAGACCCAACCTGTAGCTAAGGCATAAGCTATGAAGACCTATAAGGATCATAGAGCCACATATGTTATTATGGGCATGTTCTCTTTACATGGCTCCAATATATATGCTTCGATAGATCCAAGCTCCATACATTCCTATGTATATATAAGCACATCTAGTCATCACATTATGACAATAGAGAAACTAGAGTTTGAAATTGAGGTCACAAGCCTCTTTGACCATAGTGTGGTTGTGAATCGAATATACAGAAGTTGCCATTTGGTTGTGCACGGGAAAGAGTTTTCCGTGAATCTCATAGAGTTGTCATTTCATGAGTACAATGTCATATTAGATATGGATTAGCTCTCATAACATGAGGCAGTTGTGGACTACCAATCAAAGACAGTTGTTCTTAAGACTTCAAAACAAGAAAAGGTGAGAGTATAAGGCAAAAGGTTTTCATAACCTCCATAAATGGTTTTCATGATGAAGGCATAAAAGATGATCCAAAAGGAATGTGAGATTTTTTTTACTCATGTGGTTGACACTAGGAAATGAGGTCCAAACCTCCAGGATATCCCTAAAGTGATAAAGTTTTTAGATATCTTCCCAGATGACCTACTAGGATTATCAACAAATAGATGTTGAGTTCTCTATAAAGTTCACTCTAGGCACAACACTAATATCTGTAGCATTATACAAAATGACACCTTTAGAGATGAAAAAGTTAAAAGCTCAGTTGCAAGAGTTGTTAGATAAGAGTTTCATCAGACCGAATGTATCTCCATAGGGAGCACCAATTTTGTTTGTAAAGAAGAAATATGGATTTATGAGGTTGTGCATAGACTATAGGTAGCTACACAATTTGACTATCAAGAACAAATATTCGTTGCCACAGATTGATGATCTTTTTTATCAATTGAAGGATGCAGAAATGTTTTCCAAAATTGATTTGAGATTGACATATCATCAATTAAAGATAAAAGAAGAGGATATAGCTAAGACAGCCTTCAAAACTATATATGGCCACTGTAAGTTATTGGTTATGCCTTCCAAGTTGACCAACGCCCTAACAGATTTCATGGACTTGATGAATTAGTTCTTCAAGCTATATTTGGACCAGTTTGCAGTTCTTTTCATTAACGATGTATTAGTGTATTCTAAGAACCAAGCAGAGCATGATCCTCAAGGACAGTGTTGTAGATCCTCAAGGATTGGAAATTTTATGTCAAGCTCTTCAAACATGAGTTTTGGTTTGGTGAAATGACTTTTTTTTGGACACATCATGTTAGTAAATGGCATCAAAGTTGATCCCAACAAAGTTAAGGCAATCTTGAATTGGAAGCCACTCCGAAATGTGGGATTTTTCTTGGTTTGGTAAGTTACTATAGGAGGTTTGTAAAGGGATTTTCTTTAATTTTTTTCTCCTTTTTATAGGCTTTTGAGAAAGGATATGAAGTTTGAATGGAATGACAAGTGTCAATCTAGTTTCGATAGGCTCAAGTGTATGTTGGTAGAAACTCCAGTCCTGACACAGCCAGTACATGATAAGGTGTATGTTATCTACAGTGATGCTTCTCATAATAGTTTGGGGTGTGTTTTAATGCAAGAGGTAAAGGTTGTTGCTTATGCTTCTTGGCAATTAAAACACTATAAGAAGAATAACTCTACATATGATCTTGAGTTGGCAACCATTTTGTTTGGTTTAAAGATATGACACCACTACTTATATGAGAAAAGTGTTTCATCTACACTGACTACAAGATTTTAAAGTATCTTTCATATACACCGACCATAAAAGCTTGAAGTATCTCCTAACACAGAAAGAGCTCAACTTCAGACAGATACAATGGTTAAAGTTGATTAAAAACTATAATTGAGTCATCTGACTACTATTCTGACAAAGCCAATATTATGGCTAATGCTTTGAGCAGAATGACCATAGTAGAGTTACACATCTGATCTAAAGTCAACCAAAAATTTGTGAGGCATAGAGGCAAGATAACAAGCTAGTTGAGATAGTCGAGTTGGTTTCTAAAAGGGAAAAACCCGATTTCACTGTTGAATTGGATGGCAGTTTGTACTACCAAAGTCGTTTATGCATTCCTAATGTAATAAAGTTGATGCAATGGATTATAAAGGACCATATTTGCCATGCACCTAGGAATTAATAAGATGTACCATAATCTAAAATGAAGGTAGTGGTGGGCAAGTATGAAAAAGGAAATCATAGAGTTCATAATGAGATACCTAACATGTCAATAGGTCAAGGTAGAACATTAAGTACCTTTAAAGTTGATGCAACTAATCACAATATCAAAATGAAAATGAGAACCAATCATAATGAATTTTATGATTGGGTTGCCTCTGACACCGAGATAGTTTGACATCGTTTGGGTGATCATGGATAGGTTAATGAAATCATCACACTTTTTTCCATTAGGAGAGGCTATCCTTTAAACAAGTTAGTAGTGTTATATGTGAACAAAATAGTACGGCTACATGAAGTGTCATTCTCCATCATATCGAATAGAGATCTGCAGTTCACATCTCAATTTAAGGAAAGTCTATAGCGAGCTTTGGGTACCAAGCTCAATTTCAGCACGACTTTTCTTCCACAAACATACAGTTAAATGGAGAAGGTGATATATATCTTGGGACACATGATGAAAAGTTTGGTGATCGAGTTTGAAGGTAGCTAAAAGAAGTATCTATCATTGATGGAGTTTTCCTACAGCAACAGCTATCAGTCTAGCATCCAAATAGCTCCATATAAGGTACTATATAGTAGAAAGTTTTATACACTGTTATGTTGGATAGAGCTCAGTGAGCAGAAGTTAGTGGGCCTAGAATTAGTATAAGAAACAGAAGAAAATATGAGGATCATACAAGAAAGGTTTTTAGATAGACATAAATTATATGAAAATCTTAAGAGAATGGATATAGAGTATGAAGTAAGAGACAAGTTGTTTCTTAAAGTTTATCCATGGAAGTAGGTCTTCAAGTTTGAAAACTTTAAGAAACATTTTATCTCCCACTTCATATATTATATCCCTTTTCTTGATATTTGCATATAATTTCACAACGTCTTTTATGTCTCTATGTTAATGAGGTATAAGTCATATCTTTCGCATATCATCACAACTGAAAATATAAAGATGAGACCAGACCTTACATATGAGGAAGAGCCAATAGAGATATTGGCTTAGGAAGTCAAGAAATTCATAAACAAATGAGTACCATTAGTCAAGATCCTATGAAGGAATCATGTGATAAAAAAGGCTACATAGGAAAGCAAAGAGGTGATGATGGCAAATACCCTTAATTGTTTCAACATAGCACACTAAGAAATTTTGAGGAAGAAATTCTTTAAAGGGGAAGAAATATAACGACCGCTAAGTAGGATCTAGTTAATAAGATGGTTTAAAGAAAATATAAGTACGTTTAAGGGTTTGGTTAAGAAGAAAGAGTTAAAAATGTATAAAAAAGTAAAGTGTTCTGCATTCATGCCAATGAAGCTAATGTCACGACCATGAATATTGATGTTTACGCCCATAAAAATCATCAAGTATAAAAAGGTATCAATTCTTTTTTTCTCTCTCACACTATATATACCTATAAGAAAATCCTAGACTTCAAAGTTCCTTCATACTAGAGATAATAACCCTTCATCTTTACAAGTTTTCATACCCTTATTCATGTCTATCCCATTTTTGGTATAAACTCATTTCCAAATGGGTTAGGTTTTAGTTCAAGTTTGAGTTTTTATCGTTAAAAACTCTTTTTAAGTTTGATTAAGGGTTATAATATGCTTTACAAAGGGGTTAAGTGAGTTTAATATTTTATATAAGGTTTATCTTTTGTAGCTTTTAAGTTAAGTTTATGATTTATAGAGGTTGATAGAGATGCCTATATGTGATAGGAGTTGAAAGAGGAGTAGGTAAAATTCACCAATAATATAAGCAAGCTTGATTTAAAGCTTGGTTTTGAGGCTCCATAAAGGTATGTACATATATGCATTTAAATTTCAACTATGACATATTGTGTGTGTTAAATGCTATTGTAGACTATAAATACTAGTTGTTGATTGCAATGAGTTGGAAAGATGTAATTAATGTCATGATAATATGAGAATTGGATAAGAAATGTTAAGTATGCCTTATATGAGTAATTATGATGTCATGATATAAATCTTGTAATAAATATGTCAAATGTGTATTTATGATGATGGTTATGTTGGTTGGAAGAGATAAGTTAAAGAATGTATAAATGTATGTTATGGGAGTTAATGAATATGAATGTGTTTTGAAGTCCTTGAGTTCAATTGTGATGTTTATGTATGTTGATGTTATAGTATGTTTAAATACATGAATTGATGAGAGTGCTGATAGGAAGATATTGTCATTAGACAACCACTAGAGCCCTTGCATGTGACTTATATTAAATGTTTTGTTTGATACTATTAACTGCTAAAAAATTCAAATTCATGCCCGTGACTAGGTGTTCACGACCATGAATCTTGATCTCACGAACATAATCACACCCATAACTCTTTCTTCATACCTGTGAAGAATGTGCACTTAACGGCCAAAAACATTGACAATTTTGTTCACAGTTTAGTTCACAGGTTAGCTTAACTGTGAAATGACCTTCACAACCGTGAACATGTAGTTCATCCTATGATGCCTATTTGAATGACATATAATGTTTTTTTCAATGATGTGATATAATGGCCATGTTCATGTATGCTCAATGATATGTTATAAGTAAGAAACACATGATTCTATGAGTGTTAACGCATGAATGATACATGGTGAAGTTCTATATGATCAAAGTATATATATTATAAGATGAATGTGTTATAAACAACTATAGCAAAGGGAATATGAACAAATTATATTCACACTATATGCTAGAACTAAAAGTAGAATATGTATGATACCGTAGTGATATGATATACAAATTTCTTTAAAGACAAAGCAGTTTAAGCTAGAAGAGTACCCTTGATTCTATGTTGCATGCAAGTTATATGTTTTACTCAATTAATATAGCTTAAACTCGAAGGACGCTCTTGACTTGAGAAATTCGGACGAGCATACAAGATCATAGATAGTGGCAATGTGGTTTAAGCTCGAAAAACACTTTTATTCACAACTAAATCCGAATAGTCCATATAGATACAATGAAAAAGGTATAATCATATAGGAATATTACACGATTTATATGTAATGTGTTATGAATTCTATGATGAATCACCTATATATGGTTAAAGAATATGATGTTATAATAGCTTCCATGATATAAAGTAGTGTATGATTGAGTGTTTTTATTGTCATGCATTAGTATACGCAGTTTAACATGAACATGAATATCATAATGTAAATTGTTTGATGGATATATGAATTTTTTTTCTATATATATTACTATACTTTCAGTAGTTTAGCGTATGAATATTCATGCACACAAGTTTTGGAATCTAATAGATAAGGAGATTGACCATATGAGCAAACTCATTCAAAGACTACAAAACAGACCCAACTCAGGTCAGTGATATTTCATATCATCATTTTATATTTTTGACATGACATAAGGTGATAGGTTGTTTATATTTATACATGTCTTTTATTTCAAAAAAACATGTAATTTTGTTATGGTCGTGCATTTTTATAAATATCAAACCGGTTGAAACTAAACATGATTTTTATATATGATATTGATCTTTGGGTCAAAGATATTTTTTTTATGGATGTTTATGCACATATTATGGTTATATAAAATTTGGCAAAGAGCATACATTATAAAGAGTTTTCAAAAAAAGGAAAAAAAAATTAATTTTCCCAAATTTCCAGTAATAAAACATGTGGCATTCATCTTCACTTTTTTTAATTAGGTTAAATCCTAATTAGATGAAATTAGATTAATCCTAATTAGATGAAAAGACACTGCAGATTTCACTTCCAATACTTTCAATGGAAACGAATTTTACTGTTGAAAAAAATTATTATAAACTCAAAAGCTAATTTGTGATTCACCATTGTGATTGAGGCGTCTAGAACTAAGATGGCATCAAAAGTTAGATGCTATGGTTGTATTTTTGTACATCTCTCGTGCAATAAAAATTTTATTTATTGACAAAAATTGTAAACTCACATTCTGATAAATAGATAAAGTAAATGAAATTCGATCAATCTCATAATAATTGCTGACGAGAATACAAATGCATTTATTAGTGTAACAATCTCCACTAATTTTTAAATACATGAAAATTATATAGTATGGCCATTCCTAACATGTTTACTAGCTCCAATACACCCTATGGAAATTACAACATGCTTGATCAATTCGAACACATGATATAAACTAGACATAAAAAATAAGGGGTACAAGAAAACCAAAAAGAAAAATTATATGCACAAATGTGTATATATCACTTCTAGACAAAACGAGCCTCCCTAAGGCTTCCTCGAATGCACTGAAGGTAAGGGATCATCTGGGACCAGAAAGTTCATCTGGAGGTACATGAGACGTGGAATCGACAATCCAATTTGTATTCGGGTGGTATGTGTGGTTAAATTCTTGACGGAACATCTCCTCTTTCTGCCATTCTTCCCATCTTTCTGCCAATCCATCACCTTCCAGCATTCTCACCACTTCAGACATCTTAGGTCTTTCCATTGGAGAACTCTGTGTGCACAGTAGAGCAACTTGAATCAGCTGCTCCACCTCAGCATCAATATAATTGCCCTGCAAATCGGAATCAACCAATGTTTCCAACCTCTTGTCTTTTAGAAGTCCTTTCACCTGGAATTTCAAAAACAATGTCAACCAGTTTTTGAAGGAAGATAAAGCAAAGCAAATCAGTTTCTTTAAAGGTCATTTTACCAAATCTATAAATATGCAGAGCATTTAGAAATATGAATGCCAAGCTGTGGTAGCCAAAATGCCAATATCCTGTCTAGAAACACGGGTGACCCTGATGCAAATAGGAAAAGTGTATGGCACTCCTATTGGGTGGAGAATTAGTTCTATTTAATCATAATTTAGCATAGCTTTTGAATCCCAGAAACGGATTAATCAATTGATACTATCCAGAATAAATAAATAAAATCAACACTGGGCTCCACTACTACTGCTATCATGCATCCCCTTAAAGCATGATCATGCACAGACATGGCCAGTATTGATAGCACATATCACCAATGCTAGCCACTTCATGGCATGCAAGGGCAAGCACCAAGTATGAAAAGTGGCAGACAGGTGAAGATATTAGATGTCAAACTTTTGCATTGTCTGCACTAGAGGATTGCATGGGCTAACATGAGTTCAGATAGATAAGATTGGATAGAAGGCAACAACTCTATGATGAGCATTTGTTGGCCTGCAAGGGCAACAGTTGGCTAAGCACAGAAGCCAACCAGTTGCCATTAGTTGGGATGCGAAGTGGCAAAAAGTTGTGGCATGTGCCACCAGGCAGCTATCGTGCTCCAGCAAGTCACATTTGTAAGCTTATGTTAACAGATCATTATGCAATTGGAGGTGTCAACTGCTTGAAAGGTGCTTTCATGTCCTGATATTCCTCATTTTCTGTTGCTCTTAAAGCCTAGATTCTTAGAAATTGGATTGCATTGTAGAAATCCTCAGGCCATAATCATAGAAACAAAGGAAAATTTTCAATATAATCTGTGTTCAGTCAGCATAAATGTTACTCTATTCATTATATGGTAACATGAGCCCCTTTGACAACTGATATTAAGTGAAACAGTGATTTTATTCTGCATATTAGCTGACACAACCACACTTTGTACAATTTAACACAAGACTAGAAGGCAAAAAATTCACTGGAAGCATGCTGCAACAAATATGATAGTCCCTCTTCCAAAATACTCTCTTCGTCCCCAAAAAAAAAGTACCACTTTCATTTTTCATCGGTTCCAAAATAGTCCACTTAATATCTTCACAGCGCAGTTAACTTGTGCATTGTCTTTTACACCCCTATTTAATCGTCTTATAACTAGTAATCTTTTATTTAAATTTTTATTTTTTCCAAATGAAAATTGTTTTAACCTATATGATATTTAATACCATTTGTTTAACCCATGAAAGGTATAATAGAAAAAAAAAATAGGAAAAATTGTCAGGTAACTATGGTACTTAACTTTTCTTAATATGTATAGCTTCAAAAAAAATTCTTAATATGTGTGAAAAAAGAAGTGAAATATTTTTTTGGCGCAGAGGGAATACATGGGAAGGCATGCTACTGTGAATGAGAACCATTCTCATAATAAAGGATCCTTAACTAGCATGCAGAAATTCTCAAGCTAGAAAGATGGCAAGAGAGAAGAAACAACCTCAGCAGCAAGAACTAGCTACAGTGAACATAAATTGTAAGGAAAAGACATTTTGTAGAATTTGCATCCGATGCAAAAAATTTCAACAAATATTTCTTCTCAAACTTCTAACCTATTTGTGTTTCATTCCTTAAACATTCTAGGAATTTAAAAAAATGCATATCCTTTATTATAAAGTGTTCCTCATTTTAGAGTGCACCATTTTTCTCTGTATGATTCCTTGAGATTTGACAATAATTACTACTGGGTCCTAATGTTTTTAAAATTAAATTATGATATTTGATTGCATTAACCATATACTCCTGTTAGGGTTTAGTTAATTTTTCAATTAGTCACAGTTAAATCCTAGGGATGCCATAATTTGATTTTAAGAAAATAAGAACCTTGTAGTAACTAAGATCAGACCTTAAGGGTTACATAATAATTAATCATTCTCATTCACTAACGAAGGTAACTTAGTTGTTACAACTCAAGGGCTGCAAATGCAATCAAAACTCAGACATGTCACTATTCAAGACTCACTATTAATCATAATCAAACACCACCAAGTATATAGCAATCAACCCTTTTCTTCGTATATTTTTGAAGTGCCAAAAGCAACTACTAATCATCATGATGATGGCACACAAGCACCTAAGGAGAAGACAGGGAATACATACCCAATCGAGTAACATTACATCGTCATCATTTGCAAGACGAGCAAGATCAAAAGCCCTCTGTCCAGTAATCAGTTCAAGAAGCATGACACCATACCCAAACACATCAGTCTTTTCCGAAGACTTTCCAGTTGACAGGTACTCGGGTGCTATATGCCCAATTGTGCCACGCACTGCAGTGGTAACATGAGTATCTTTGTAGTCCATGAGTTTAGCCAACCCAAAGTCTCCAACAACTGCTTCAAATTCTTCATCCAACAAAATATTTGCAGCTTTCACATCACGGTGAATAATCTTGGGATCACAGTGATCATGCAAATAAGCCAATCCCCGTGCAGCCCCTAATGCAATTCGCTGCCTTATTGGCCAATTAAGTGGGGGTGTAGTTTCTGAACGCTCTATTAAACACATTAGTTAAACATTGAGCAATCAGTCACTAGTAAAACAGACCTTCAGTTTTTCATAAACTTCAATAATTTGCAAAGAGATGGAGCCAATTCCAAACTTTTAGTGATGTTCTGACTTCTACAAATTCAAATATCAAAATTGAAGTACAGAACAGAATTGGCAATTCATATGAAAAAATTTGGATATTTAATATATAATTCAGATATCAACTAGACAAGGAAACAAACTAATTTTCAAAAAAAATTGGCTCTTATTTCACAATGAAATCATTAAAACCTGTCATTAATATAAGCATATAACAGACAGCAAAAGTGGAGATTCATAAACAACAAAAGATGGACCAAAACGTAGTACCTCTTAAACATGAAGCTACACTCCCATTAACCATGAAAGGATAGACAAGTAATCTTTCTGTTGGAGTCATGCAAAAACCACGTAGACG
>CM042911.1:21149604-21424604 GCA_023653625.1 Triadica sebifera | reverse complement strand
TTGCTAGCTGCAACTATGATTGAACAGCGTGCTCCCGCTGTCATGTAAAGAGTGTCATTCTTTTTGCCTTGAGCAATCGTCATTGCTCCCTTTGAAATCTTCCAATTATCACCATGGAAGATCGTAGTGTAGCCTTCGCTAGCCAATTGCCCTACTGAGATTAAGTTCTTTCTCAGGTCGGGAATATGTCTGACATCCTTCAACTCCCAAACAGATCCGTTCAACTTAATCTTTACTACACCTTTGCCAATAATAGCACAAGGTTGATCATCACCAAGATATACCTTTCCAAGGTTTCCAGGGACATACCTTTCGAAGAATTCTTTCTGTGAAGTAGCATGGAACGATGCTCCAGAGTCTAACACCCAAGACTCCTCTTTGCTTTCCAAAGAGCATATCAATGCGTCATTGCCTCCAGAGGTGGAAGCAACATTTGCCTCTACCTTTGCTTCCTGGTTCTTCGATGCACTCTTGCACTGATTTTTGTAGTGTCCAGTCTTTCCACAATTCCAACATTCGACAGTTTTTGAACTATGGAAATTACTTGGATTCCTGGATTTGGACCTTCTGTCCTTTGATTTACCTCGGTAGTTTGACTTGCCTCGTCCATTACCTCTGGTTGAATTTCTTCCTCTTGACTCTGTATGCAAAACTGAAGAAGTTGATGATTCACCCGACTCTCTCCGTTGGATCTCTTCACTGAGAACCAAATCACAAACATCATCAAATTTCAACTTAGTGCTTCCCGACGAACTACTCACAGCAGTGACAGTAGCATTCCAGCTTTCTGGTAGAGAAGACAAAAGTATTAATGCTCGTACTTCTTCATCAAATTCAATTCCAACCGAACTCAATTGGGTTGTGACTGTATTGAGTTCATTGAGATGTTGAGCTACAGATGCACCTTCTGTCATTCGCAAGTTGAACAAGCGCCTCATGAGGTGCACTTTGTTTGAAGCTGAAGGCTTCTCATACATACTAGAGAGAGCCATCATAAGACCTGTCGTGGTCTTTTCCTTTGCTATGTTGAAAGCAACATTACGGGATAATGTTAATCGGATAACTCCGAGAGCTTGTCTGTCGAGAAGACTCCAGTCTTCTTCCTTCATAGCCTCTGGCTTCTTCCCTGAGAGAGGTTGATACAGATTTCTTTGATACAAATAATCTTCTATTTGCATTTTCCAAAAGCCAAAGTCCGCTCCATCGAACTTCTCAATTTTTACCTTTCCTTCATCTGTGGCCATCGCTCCCACTCGAATCTGACTTCCTTTGGATCGTTTCTGACAATTCTTGTGAACCTCTGTGTATTAGAACACCTCCGTGGATAATTTGGTACAACTGACCAAATTTCACTATTCACAAAAATTTACTATTCATGTGAATAGTAATCGCCCGAAAAAGGACAGAAAAAACGCAACCAATGCTCTGATACCAGTTGTTGGGAAATGACGCCAATTTCCCTATAGTCAGATTTATGAGAAAGCGAAGAAAATGCGAACTAATAAGACAGACAAGTTGATAACGGAGTTCGGCCAATTATGCCTACGTCTCCGGACTGCTGCAGATCTTTTACTGAAAGAAGAGAAATTTACCGAGTGTTTACAAACACTCACAACTCACAACCTCTCACTAATGCTACTCTCTCACTTTTTGATGGAATACATTACAAATGAATTTCTAAGGCTATATATAGGCCTACACCTCCTCAATGGACGGTCAAGATTAATTCTCACCTACTTTGATGGATGGTTGAGATTATTTCTCACCTACCGTCTCACCTACCAAATGTATGGTCAAGATTAATCTTCACTTACCATCTTACCAACCAAATAGATGGTCAAGATTAATCCCCACCCACCAAATGGATGGTCAAGATTAATCTTCACCTACCATCTTACCTACCAAATATTTTGTCAACAAAAGATGCACCGTCCATCTTTATTGTCATTTATTTTATGGTGCATGTGTAGTTTAACCAACAGTTTGGACCTGTTCTGCATGAACTAAGAGGAGGTTAGAGTAGGTAGAGTTGTAAGGCTTGAAAGCTATGGAAGAAGCAGCTAAGGCAGCAGCAGTTTCACCAGCAAGGTCTGAACCGGGATGATATTGATCAATCTTGTATGTTGTTCTTGGAGTTGTCATATCTTCTGGACGCTCCCAACAATAGTGATCCGAGTCACCATCCCCAACCTGCACTTTGCATACCATACAACATTTTCGGTTTAGTTCTTTTCAATTCTTTAAATAAATCAGTTTGATTCAATTGTACGTTTTAAGATTAAGTCTATTCGATTTTGAGTAGTTTGAAATCAAATCGATGTATGCTAATTAAATTGTAAGTTTTTGAAATCTTTCAAACCGTTACAATATATGCAGTAAACCTTGCAATTGGTTGGTGAGACCAAACAAAGTTAGTTGGGAAAAACTTGGATTTATCAAACCAACTAAGTTTTAGTAGCCAAAAAGTTGAACTTAATTGCTTATGTCATAGTATGAAATAGGTTACCAACTATATATGCACATAAAAGCATGTGCAATTACCTGAGCCCAAAGAACATTAGATTGTGTATGAGCCTTGAGAAAGTAGTCGGTGCCCCATCTAATAGACCACAAAGTGTGTCCCATCTGGTCTAATTCCGTGATCTCTTTCCTGAAATCAATGGCTCCCCAGGCAAGCATTGTTACTGTAAATGCCATTGGCAGCCCAAACTTCACATGGTCCCCTGCATCATAGTATCCTCCTACCATGTCCACCTGCATGAACCAATAACAATTTAATAATTCTTATGTAAATTTAATTACAAGGGTTGGAACTTAAAGCCTCACACCTTTGATCACCAGCTAAAGCTTATTAGTTATAATTATTTGTAAACTAACTATGTCAGAAGGTTCTAGTTTTTTTTTATATATATAAATAATTACCCCTTGAAGAAAGCCGTCCTTAAGGCCAGAGTCACCGCGCCACTTGACTCTTTGATTTGCAGGCAGTTTGCCTGACCTCTGCGCCTCAAAGAACAAGAAGGTCTTATCAAGAGCTTCACCATAGTTGAAAGCTGCTGCATTAATGGCTGTCCCAAGGCCAAGCAATATTCCGACTAGCAACAAATAATATACACCAAAACTGAACCTCATTGCTAAAATCTCAGAGCAACAATTATAGACGAAGTAAATTTGTTTGGCTAGCTATGCATGGAATTGTATTAGCATCTTCATATATATATATATATACACACACACACAGAGGGGGGAAGAATGAGGAAAATGGTTTGAATTTAGCAAAAATGATTGGTTTGAATCTGATAGATGTTGGTGGTGGTAGCCTTCACGTTCGAATGTCAATGGAATGGACACGAAGTGAAGCCACCCACGTCGTAATGTGGATATAATCATACGTCAAAATTAGGTGACATAATAAGGATTAAAAAAATTAATTAATAATAATAAACGGGTTTATCAAGTCAGCAGCCTATTACTCTTCTTGTCGTTGTTTTCCATTTAAAGGACACCACAAACTCCGTCCATATAAAGATCATTTGTTGAGGATTTAACAGAAAAGAGTGAATTAATTAAAAAAAAAAATGAAGAAGAAGAAGCAGTGGCTAAAACTGGGAAATATTCCACGCCAAATATTTAAGAAATTACTGAAATACATATATAACTAATAAAAGCATAAGTGGTTTGGTCATTTCTATTTAATTGTTATTTTCGGATCGAATTATTCATGTAGTTATGGATTCAACCCCCAATTTTAGCCCATAAAATGTAAAAGTTCTGAACATGTTCAGTATACCTCACTTAGGAATAAAAATAAAATTTCCATTGCAAATTTAAGTTTGATAACTAAAATACTTGAGAATATAATTTTTATTCTTATATAATAATTCATAATATCTTAAATTTATTGGTATTTGAAAATCTTTCAGTATTTTTTTAAATAAAATATTTTATATTTTTAAAAATACACTCAACAAAATTACATCGAATATAAAAATAAGATTCAAATTCTTATTATATGAATATACCAATAAGAAATATTAAAATTTTAAAATACCAATCTAAAAATATGATTCTATTTTCCATGAAATCATATTTTTTGATGTACTAAACATGTCATAATGCTATTGGATTGGACAAAGCCTCGCACACCCATTAATTAAAAAAGGCTTAACAACTTAATGATCCAAGGGCTCCAGCCCAAAGGTAGCCCATAAATAGGCCCAACTTGAGAGGCCTAAAGAAGGTAAAATTGAGGTCCAATTACAAAAAGTCCAGCAAAAAAATGAAGTGTCTGGTTCAAAAAACAGCTAGGAAACGCATAAAGAAGAAATTGTCATTAAGATCATTGGACCTAGAATTTGAGGACCAAGTATGGAGCTCAAGTGAGAACAAAGTTGTTATATTATAGATTTATATTTATATTGCATTATGAACTTTTCTTTCTTCACTCACATGAAATAAAAAAAATTTAAAATTGTATTTTTGTAAACTAATAAATATAAAATATGTTTATCAGTTATAACTTAAAGGTTCATCATTTTTGAACATATAAGTTTATTAATTATAATTTATAAATTCATAATTTTGAATTTATTGGTTTATCAATTATAACTTATAGATTTATTATTTTGAATTTACGGGTTTATCGTTTTAAGCTTAGAAGTTCATTGTTTAGAAGTTATAAGTTCATCGTTTATGAACTACATGTTTATCGTTTACAATTTACAAGTTTATCTCTCTATATTACTCATTTTAGTTAAAATATTTTCATTTTTAACCATTTTATTCCACTAATATATTAAAACTAATATTTTTTTATCATAAACAATAATAACAATAACTAAAACATTAAAAAATGTAACAACCGCAATTTAAATCCCGATTGACATGCGTGTTTTGAGACTAATTGTGTTGGATGGGACTGTGGTAAGTTTATCAGAGTCTAAATTTGGGTTAAACAAGTTAAGAAAATATATTATAAAATATTAATAAAATATTTGGTATAAAAATCAAGTAAAATAATGGTGTAATGTTAATGGTGAGATTGACACACGTACCTTAGGTACTGACCAAGCCAAAAATACCCGATGACAAAAATTTCACTAAGCATACCGAAAAAATATTAATTCGAGTCCAATGGTATAATTATTAGGTGGAATTTTCGAGGTTTAAGGTTTGAAAATGTGAAAATATAATACATGTCCAATTTTACCGTCTGGTTGACCGCTAAGGAAATAGAGATATCCGATTTTGATCGCGATCATATCAATGTTATCGAAATCAAATTTTTTACCTAATTAAAGTCTCAATTTAAAATTTTGATAATGGACACGCACTAATGTGCATAATTGAAAAGTTGGACTAAATTGCAAAAAAATAATTTTTTATTCGATTGGAGCTTTGAGAAATCGGGAATACCAATTCGTAGAAAAAAATTATACGAATCTATTGACATATTTAATTCGATGAATTAATTTATTTAGGACTTGGAATTTAAAAAAAATTATTCAAGGGTGAAATTGAAAATGAGGAAGGTTGGTGGGAAATTTAATAAGCCAAGTGGTGGAATAAAAACCAAAAATATCTTCTCAGTTAACTTAATCAACCAATGAAAAAAATGATTAAATTTAATTGAGATTAATTAGTACTAATTAGGATTAAAAAGTCAAATTTGGCAACTAATCAATCTTATCCAAAATAAAAATCTATTAAATAAAAAAAAAACATTAACATCTTCCTCAACTTCACTTTTTGGCCAACCACTTCTCCTCCTCCCCACCTCTCCATTTCTACCAAAATTTCTCCATTTTTAAATATAAAAAAATAGTATTTCAAGCTAGGAGTAAAAAGAAATTCATTTTAGAGCAAAAAAAAAATATTTTGGAGCAAAATTTCTCTTGGTCAATCCCTAATTTGTTTAAGGTGAGGATTTCGTCATTTTTTTCTAATTTTTTTTATATTAAATATTTTATGGTATTGTTAGTAAATACCACTTTAAGAGTTGTGAAGAAATTTTGGTACTTTGTGATGAATGGTAAAAATTTTTTTGGTGAAAATAGATTTTTGATGGAATTTAGTTAGTTGGATAGTTGAGAATATATATTTGGAGATTGATTTGAAGTGAAAAATGGAAGAAAGGAATTTTTAGTATTATTTATTTATTATGGAAAAAAATTATGGAGTGGAGATTTTGATGGTATAAGATTTAGTTAATTGTAGAAAATTGATTAGGTGTTTGATGATTAAATTGAAAATATTGGAGGGCAAAACAAAATTTAACAACATTTTTGGAGAAAAATAGAGTGATAGCCGAAAATTGTAAGGTAGAGAAAATGATGGGTTTAGATTAAAAATAAATTTTAGATAGTAGAAAATTAATTTAGTAAAGGAAAATATGGGAATTATATGGAATAATAATAATAATAATAATAATAATAATAATAATAATAATAATAATAATAATAATAATAATGAAAAAATAAAATAAAATAGAAAAAAATTGGATCAAAATTATTTTTTAAAAAATTATATTAAATAAGAATATTTTTAGAGACGTTAGTGATAATATATATATATATATATATATATATATATATATATATATATATATATATATATATATATATATATATATATATATATATATATATATGAGTGATCAAATAGTGAATTCGGAACGAAAAATGAGAGAAAAGTTGATGCCTAGGAAATTGACTAGACCGAAAAATTTAGATGAAACACATAAAATATCGATTAGATTTAAAGAATTATTGAATAAAAATATAAAATTGGTCTTTGGGGCAAATAGTAAAATTTTAGTGACATTGTAAAATATGTCATAAGACCATGGGTCAGGTAAGACAACAAATGTGTAAACTAATGATTGTGAAACAATGTGGAAATAACGATATCGGTGTGAGATGTGAGATACGAGAAAATATGCCAATTTTATTTACTCACTAAAATTAGAAGATATTTTTAGAGTAATTAATTAACATATAAAAATAATTTTTATTAAACATAACATTGGGACCATGGCTATAGTGGACAAAGACAGAGTAAGTGGATGTCGGTCAAGCAAGAATTAAAATTTATGTAAAATTATTATACTAATGGTCATAAAAATAAATATTAAAACATCATAATGAAATATACTTTTAGTGGTGAACAAATAAATAAATAAATATATATATATATATATATATATATATATATATATATATATATTCAAATTTAATGTTAAATGATTTTCATTTAAAATATGGATTGCATATTGTGTTTTTTATTAAATTATTTATTGATATATTTTTATGGAATAAATATATGTGTTTAAAGTGGATTTATAGAATTAAACAAATATGTTTAAAATTTGATGATTTTAATTGGATTTTAGCTTATATATTAGCATAAACATTGAACTAGCGAATTGTTGACATACCAATATGGTAATTATTTGTGAATTTTGTGCATATCTGTGAATTATGTAAAATTATTTTTGATCCTGTAAATTTATGTGGATCATAATATTATCAATCATGTGCATATTTTTGGGTCGCATGATTTATGTAAATGAGTCCTATGTATATCTGTTGATTAGGTGATTAGCGCTATGTTATATAAAACTCATTGATTCCCTAAGGACAAGTCTATAGTATTTTAATTTATGAGATTTTAAAGTATCTGCAAAATAGATGGATATGGTTTGGTTTTTATGAGAATTAATAACGATGATGATTGCAAATTGTGAAATGTGTTTTTTTATAATATAATATTGTGATAAAAATATATTTATATTTATCTATACTTTTTATTTGATGGTTTGAAAATAAATAATTGTCTGATATGTCCATTAAAATAGTCTTTTGTAGTAATGATCTTCATTTTTACGATATTAATATATATGAATTAATATACAAACTTAATGGATTTTATAAAATTTATGATTTGATGATGATTTATAATACACAGTCATGTGTGTGTGTATATATATATATATATATATATTCTCTTTCTTTTCTCAAGTAAGAAGTTTTGGTATTAAACAATTTTAAATACTACATTCCTTTGATAAAGATTTTTATGCGAATATTTAGAAATACGATATAGATTGTAGAGTATTCAATTATAAAATAATTAGTTAAAAGTGTTTTATATATATATATATATATATATATATATATATATATATATATATATTGGCATGAAAGAATTTAAGATCTAACGAGAAATAATATTATTTTAAATATATGACTATTACGATAAGATTTTGCACAACTGAGTGAAAACTCGGCGTGAGAGTGTATTTCTCTCACGTAGATTTAAAGGCAGAGTTGAACGGATATAGACTCAAGTTCAACAACCCCACCAAAAGTGAATGTCATGTCATGCTGTAGAAATAGAATTTTTCAAAAAAATTGCATATTTTTCAATGACATTTGGAAAGAAAATTGTATATAAATAATGTAACATTTATGTTATAGATTTATAAAAAGTTTTTTTTTTATATAAATATTAGTTTATTTCATTATAAATTATGCATCGTTTGTGTGTGATGTTGTGAAGTTCTATGCATGCATGTTGGTTGGTCTGTCATAGTACTGCTTTATTTGATTGGAATACAGTGAGGTCAAGTGGGTGTTACATTGGTTGGTATCAAAGCTAGGTTAGGCAGTTCTAGGAAGAAAAAGTGGAGTTATGCATGCATGTGTATGTGCATTTGTATTAGCATGAGATGAAGGTTTCTAATAAGCTACTGCGCTATAAGGTGGATCACTATTTAGGCAAAAGAGAAGGAGATCACAACACATAATGTGTCCTTTAGGAAAAGGTAAGGAAATTTAAAATTTCCTTTAATTTTGCTCATAACTGGAAATTACAAGCGAATATGGTAAACTAGAAAATGATAGTTTGCCCAAAATAACTAACGGTAGGATTGGTAAAAAAAATTCTAGTTTTAATCTCTTCACCGAAGGTCAGACATACCAATTTGGTAGTCAAGATGGTTACCGGTGGAGTGGCATGAATCAAATACAACAAGTTCAAAGAATACCATATTAAAGAACCCCTATAGAATAAATGTGAAACATCATTAGGGAATATAATGAGCCAATTAAAAAAAATAAAATAAAAAGTGAGACAAAATAAAGAGTTGACTGTGTGATTTGTAATAGATTTAATCTAATCTCCTTCTGCTAGCACAATGCTATTTTGGAGTTCAATGGGTTGTTATAACCTGAAATGGTAAGAAATTAAATGTGATGACTAAAGTGGGCTAAAGGAGCAGGATAAGTTATAGAACAGACTAGTTAACGTAATAAGCGCTGGAGTATCTGAAAGGATGGATAATTAGAAATGCTAATGTAAAATTTAAACTTACATTGTATTATACAACTACATAATCTCACCCAGCCAAAAAATGTATTTTGGGTAGAAAATACATAGAAACTTGGAACTCAGAATATATGTAATACCAGCCAATTTTTAAGGATATATAAAACATATGGTGGAAAGACTATAAAGGCGTAAATTCGATTAGAGTATTAAAAATATGGAGTGACATAAAATTCACTAGACTCTCCACTTCCCAGCTGTAAATGTGTATTAAACATAAAATTTGTCAATATGATTAGAGGTAGTTAGAAGTTATTAAACTACTCTAATCATAATAAGTCTAATAGTTGTAAATATGTGAACAATTGCCAAGAGGGATTAATTAACTATGAAAGTAGGCCTAGCTGAAAAACCTAAAAATGTCCAGATAGATATACAATTTTAGGAAATAGTAAATTGACTCCAATTATAGGTAGAAAATACCTTAAGGAGGGAAACTACTTAAGTGGATGATATGGATGAGAGGTATATCTGATGTACACTTATGGAACGAAAAGGATAATAAGAGAGTCTTATCAAAAGACAATAGAGGAATTATTTCTCTAATGAATGGCATGATAAAAACAAGTAGACTTAAGTGGTCAGATCAATGCTAAATAAATTGACCACTGGAGGCTTACGAGACAGAGGTGTATTTGTTCTGATTGTAATGAAGTAAAATTGTATAACAAAGTTTCGTAAAGTAAGAAATAAAAGGATAGTTAATGAGGACTTATAAAGCAATTTATAGTAAAAAGCTATATGATAATAAATTTATGTTATATTGATGACAAAAAAAAGTGAGACATATTTAAAACCTAACTAAATTATGAAAATTTACTCCCTCAAGAATGAGTAAAGTGTAGGAATAAACCCAAAGAAAAAGACAAAAGAGTATATAAGTCTAAAATGTTAAGAATCAATAAGAAAAAGTTAGAGGATGAGAACCCCCTGTAGGACGGGGATTAAGATAACCTTTTAAAATCAAACCCCTCCTATCATGAGTGAATATACAGGATTGGTAAATAAGGAATAATAATGAAAAAGGATAATATATTCAATAACTGGAAATATTAACAAAACTTCATTGGAGGGGGGCAAACTAACAATAAAGATTCAAGAGTTGACCTGATACTCATATAAACTATCATAAGAGATTTAGGAAAAAAAATTATCTCTGATAATTACAATGACGTTAGAAAAAATTCAATAGATGGACACATTAATTGTCTCCATTCATGTTAAGGAGGGACCTAATAGTGTACAACAAAATTTATAAGATAGAAGGTAAGTTTGAAGTGAACAACTTAAGAGGGGTGGATAATGTGAAATGCAAATTGATGGGAACAACACGAATTTGCTTAAGTAAGCAATAATAAAATAATATGGTTTAAGTAGTTAGAATGCAATTAATACATATAAACCATGAAAATAAGGTAGATCGACCCTTCTTCTTTAACAAGATGAGCCTAGTGTAAGGATAACTTGGAAGTGATAAAAGTTGGAGTAAACTATAATATCCGAAGGAATAAAGTCATACCTTCAATCAATGATATTAGGATGAATATGAGATTATAGGCACTAAAAATGGCAACATAAGTAGAAGGTAAAATGTTAGTAGAATAGATGAAGCAAAAATATTAAATAATTGATATCCAAAAAGGAAACCGAAGTGCTCAGTGTTCCTCTAAAAGTATAAGGAAAAATTAAAAATGCTCCTGGAAAGTGAGAGTTATAAATTCTTTATGGGAAATAGAGTATATTAGTTGGAAGTAAGAGGAGCAAGGAAGAGAGGTAGCATTTTGAATAGATAATAATGATCAAAAGATAATAGGTACTCTACAATAGGAGGAACATGACATAGAAAGTTGGGATACTTCGAAACTCTGATAAATTATAATAAAAGACCTTAGCAAAAGTTATCAATTATAATTATATCAATAACAAAAATTTTCATAGAACGAAATAAATGCATCAGGACAAGGGGTATCAAATAAACTTTTATCAAAGCAGTAACAAATTTGGTAGGTATATTTATGCCCATAGAGCTAGTCCAGATGGAACACCCAACTATGAAAGGTGTAGAATGCATGTGACTAATATAAGGACCACAAATATAAAAAAAATTTGCAATTTAACTAAGAAATTTTGGGCATGATAGAACAAAAATAATGACCTGACCTAAACAATAATACCATTATACATTCGGTATACAAGTTTGTATAAGAGGTGAGAAGAAATTTATGAACTTAATTATAATATGGTAAAATAATAAGGGGAGATACAAACTAATAAAGGTAAGCTAGGAATTATAAGTGATAAATGAAACTCATGCAGAATAGGAAGGAAAATAGCAATATAACTTAATAGGAGATACAATGAGAGAATCAAAACTACTTTGTCCAAAATAACTCAATAATAGAGGAACAAACTAATATTAAGATCAAAGCTTTATCATGAAACTCATTAAAATGACACTATAAAAGGGTAACTGAGCAATTCAAAGCTCATACTATTTAAGATCAGACCAAAGTTGATTTAGCAAAATTTTGAGGATGAAATTTTCTTTAAGGGAGAAGAATTGTAAAGACCACAATTTAAACTCCGATCGACATGCATGTTTTGAGGCTGACTATGTCAGGTGGGACTGGAGCGAGTTGATCGGAGTCTAAATTTGAGCTAAATAAGTTAAAAAAATATATTATAAAATATTAATAAAATATTTGGTATAAAAATCAAGTAAAATAATAGTGATATCTTAATGGTGAGGTTGACACGATTACCTTGAATACTTGTCAAACCAAAAAGACCTCGTGACAAAATTTTCATTAAGTATACTGAAAAATAGAAAATATTAATTTGAGTCTAATGGTATAATTATTGGGTGGAATTTTCAAAATTTAAGGTCCGAAAATGTGAAAATATAATACATGGGCCGGTCTTACAGTCCAATCGACCGCTAAGGAAATAAATATTTCCAATTTTGATCACGAACAAACCAATGCTAACGGGATCAAATTCTTTACCTAATTAAAGTTTTAATTTGAAAATTTGATAACAAACATGCACGAATGTGTAGAATTGAAAAGTTGGACTAAATTGCAAAAAAATAATTTTTTATCCGATTAGAGCTTGGAGAAATCGGGAACACAAATTCATAAAGAAAAATTCTACGAATTTATTGACACATTTAATTCAATGAATTAATTTATTTAAGACTTGGAATTTTTAAAAAAAAAATTCAATGGTGCAATTGAAAATGAGGAAGGTTGGTGGGAAAATTAATAAGTCAAGTGGTGAAATGACTTTAAATGGATAAAAACTAAAAATATCTTCTCAATTAACTTAATCAACCAATGAAAAGAAGGATTAAACTTAATTGAGATTAATTAGTACTAATTAGGATTAAAAAAGTCAAATTTGGCAACTAATTAAACTTATCCAAAATAAAAATCTATTAAATAAAAAAAAAATATTATCATCTTCCTCATCTTCACTCTTTGACCAATCACTTCTCCTCCTCCCCACTTCTCCATTTCTACCAAATTTCCTTCATTTTTAAGCATTAAAAAAAATAGTATTTCAAGTTATGAGTAAAAAGAAATTCATTTTGGAACAAAATTTCCCTTGGTCAATCCCTAATTTGTTTAAGGTGAGGATTTTTTTTTCATTTTTTTCTAATTTTTTATATTAAAAATTTTAGTGTTGTTATTAAATACTACTTTAAGAGTTGTGAAGAAATTTTAGTAGCTTTGTGATGAATGGTAAAAAAAAAAGATTTAGTGAAAAAAGATTTTTGATGGAATTTAGTTAGTTGGATAGTTAAGAATATACATTTTGAGATGAATTTGAAGTGAAAAATGGAAGAAAGGAATTTTCGTGTTTTTTTCATTTATTTATTATGGACAAAAAAATTATGGAGTGGAGATTTTGATGTTATAAAATTTATTTAATTGTACAAAAATGATTTTAGGTATTTGATGACAAAATTAAAAATATTGGAGTGCAAAAAAAATTAACAAATTTTTTGGAGAAAAATAGAGTGATGACCGAAAATTGTAAGGTAGAGAAAATAATAGTTTTAGATTAAAAATTAATTTTAGATAATGAAAAATGTAACACCTAGCACCTTATACATCTATATACCGCATATGTTATTTTTATATTAAATTATCACGTATGAAACAAGAATAAAATAAAATTCATGTTTACAGCGAGAGCAATCTTTTTTTAACTCATCTCATATTATCTACAATAATTTCACAATCAATACGGATGCTTTAATCATAGTCTATAACATCACATATATTAATAACTTAAACATTATGTTAAAAAGTTAGTAAATTTACAAGTTAAATCCATTTATATATATATTTTAGTACACATTCATTGTAATTATACATATGCAAGTATTCAACCTCCAAATATAAATGATATGTTCTTATGCTTATGTGGAATGCAAGAAGAGAAAGTGACGAGGTTCGACCGGTAACTTTTGATCCGTGACTTTTATATGCACCTCAATATGAACTACTACTCTTCTCTACCTGAAAAATTATGCAATTTGGTGAGTTGTGACTCAGTGAGAATAACTATCAAATGAGTTCTAAAGTATCAAGCATTTCATAATAGTAAATAACAAGTATACTTAATATACGCTTTATACTTCATTTCATCAGTCAATAACATATAAATATAGATAAAATCAAGTATTCATTAATTACTCTTTACTTATGATTATGCTTATTCATTTTATTTTGTTGTGACCAGGTTAAACAGACATTGCCCCGAGTTTTCATGTGAATATTTGTCATGTGAACATTTGCATTTGCATTTGCATTTGCTAGCTAACTTGATCATTTGTTTCATTTGCACATTTGTTGGGTCATATGCCTCTTCTTTTGCTTTGCAATGTAGATTAACTAGTCACAACGCCTTTTAAATCATTATGTATATGCACTTGTACTTACATATTCATCAACCATTGTATCTTATCACATATATCATACATATACCACATATATACCTCATATGTCAACACATATACCTTGCATATACTATACATATATCATGTGTGTGTATATATATATATATATATATATATATATATATCATATGTCAAACATATACCTCAAATATACCATAAGTATACAAACTTATATATACCACAAATGTCACAGATTATTCATCATCATATTATCAAGGAAAAATCATCACAATCATATGAATCACATAGCAAACAACATTCATATGTATTAAAGAATTCAATTGATAATTAAACTCACTTTTTTTTCTTTGATTCCAACCCTTAACTTATTGTCTACCCCCTTTTTGTGTATCTCCAATTTGTCTTAAGTCTAATATTGAAATATAATTGGTTAATTTATGACTAGAGAAACTTAATGTGGCTTAAACAAATTAATATATATTATTCATATCAATAATTAAAATTTTTTCTATAAGGCAGTGTGACCTTATGGAACTATTTTTCCTATAACTTTTTTTGTACTTGACAAATTAATCTGATTTTTGTTCCTAATTAAAATTAACATATAATTATATAATATATTAAAATTTTAAACCAATTGGATTATTTTAAAATATTTGTGGAATTTCTAAATGTGTTCTGTCTTCTGCCCTATTTTATGCCCTTAGGCATTTTCAGGGTACCAAATTTGATTAATCATAACTTATAATATATAAGTTATATTTTAATGAAACTTTACAGAAGATTATATGGGTTAAAATGAAATATTTTTTATGTTTACAACTTTCATCAATTATATATATAAGGTCCTCAAATTATAAGTAACATTTTACTGCTATAGAACAGAGTTGGTTTTTAGGACAGTATGACTTGTAATGGCCATAACTTACTCTATAAATAACATATTAAGATAACATTAGTACCTAAATTTAGATAAGACATATAAATATAACTTTTATGTTTTGATAAGTTATATAATCTATCTTTAAGAAGCTCAAAATAATTAAACAAGTTTCTGGACCTGTACAGGGCACTTAGCAACTATGGAATAGTCATAGTTCTTTTCATCATAACTAAAAATACACATGATATATGAAGCTAAAATTCGGTATACATATACATAACACATATATTTACAACTTTTATGTTTTGATATACTTCAAATAATGGCTTTATCATATTCAAAACTAATAAAAACCGTAACTAACTTAGCTAAGGTTCACATCCAGACCAGTTTCAGTAGAGAGAGGATTTCTCTGCTTATACACAAAATCTTCCAAAAATATTTACATATCCATAAATATAAGACATAAAGGAACACTTTTTATATTTTACACTTCTCTAGATTCGATCTCTAAAATTATCAAAACCTTAGTACAAAATACTGTCTATTTATGAACCCTAAACACCATAATAAAGATTAATACAAAAAACTTTTTACTCATCTATAATCACCCTTGGCTAACCTTATTACTGTAATTTCCAGAGTGAGAGAGAAGAAAATGTTGCTGGAACTTCAAAGAAATGGTATGAAGCAAAGAGGAAGAAGAAGAAGAAGAAGAAGAATACAATATTTGTTAATTCTAATTTAGCCTAAGTCAAAAAAATTTGTCTCCCTTTTCTTTTTTCTTCACCCTTCCCTTTTTCTTCTTTTTTTTGACTCCTTTTTTTTTATTTTACTTTTTCTCTTCTTTTGCTGTATGCTTCTCTTTTTTTTTTAATTTTTTTAATATTAATATTATTATTATTATTATTATTATTATTATTATTATTATTATTATTATTATTATTATTATTATTATCAACATACATACATACATATACATACATTCATGTATACATATAAACATTTACCCAATTTTACTAACCAATAATAAAAAATATATAATTTAATCACTTATTTTAATTTAATTAAATTAATCATGTCAAATTTTTATGTTGCCCAGATATTAAGCCAAAAAGGGGGGTTGAATTGGAGTTTCAAAAAATTAAACTTTAAGGTGCGGAAATAAATAATTAATTTTAGGATGGATAAAGAAAATTTGACATAAAGATTTTTATTGAGGTTCAGGTGTTAACAAGCCCTACTCCTCTCCCCAATCGCAATTGGGAGTTTCACTAACACACTGAGTGTTACAATGGAGTTTTACAGGCTCACTCCCTACTATGGTGTTTCTCACAATGGCTCACACCTAACCCAGAAATCCCTTGTGTTTTAATGGCTCACACAATAACCAATTCCTTGTGTTTTACAGGCTCACACAAACAACCTTCACTTTGTATTTTTACAGGCTCACACAAACAACCTTTTAATTTGTGTTTTAGAGGCTCACACAACTAACCCTTACAAGTGTTATACTCTTAACCCAGAAATACCCAAAGCTCACTTGAGTAATGATTACAGAGAAAAACACTCACAAATCTTAATTGCTCAATAAATGAAGAGTAAAAAGATTTTTACAGAGAATAGATTTTGTTCTCAAAGTATTAAATGTACAAATAGCTTGTAATAAGATTTTGATTCAAAGAATATGCTATCCTCTTGTACCGAATGCTTAAATGACTTCCATTTATACTCTCATGGCTGATTATAGCCGTTGGGGTGCATTAAATACGAAACTAGCCGTTGTACCAACCAAATAATCGCGCATGACATTTTTCTCTTTCATCATTCACGGGTGTGATTATGTTTGTAGCCGTAACTAAATTGGTGACCTTGGTCGTGAAGCTCTCTAGAATGTTTTGACACATTGAGTCACGGGTGTGACATACACATTCACGGGCGTGACAAACTTTTCAGCCGTGATCCAAGTGGTGACTTTGGTCGTGAAGCTCTCTAGATGAAAATGACATGAACATTCACGGGTGTGATATTTTGATTCACAGGCGCGACTAAAATGTCCACTTCACGGTTTATTCTTCCTTCATGGCCGTGAACTTCAAATGTTGGTTTTGGTAACGGTTAGCTCCTTCACGGGCGTGACACATATAGTCACATGTGTGAACATGCTATTTTCGTAATTTTGTCTTTCAATGATTATTCTTCCAATCTCCATTCTTGCTATTTTATTCCATGTCCTATTTAATAGACTTAGAAAACAAGTATGTTAAATACAATATTCTATTTTATTTATTATCATCAAAATGACGGAAATACCCCTCAAAGTTTAACAATCTCTCTCTTTTTGATGGTGACAAATAATCTAGCAATATGTGTGTGGCGGCACAGCCGCCCCACCCGAACACACGTGCCCGGATGAGGGAGCGCTGCTACCTGTCTTTCTTACTTCTTTAAATTCGCTATATATATATATATATATTTTTTATACTCATGTATATATATGGATAAAAACAAAAATCATAGTACAATTTATTTACATAAAATAGTAATTTATAACATCAGCGGAATTCTTAACAAACTTTAAAAGTAAGTTTTACAAACTCAAACATTTCTTTAATATAAAAATCAAATACAAAAGTTTCAAAACTTGTAACCCACTTTCTCAAGGTCCGGCTACTTTTCTTGAATGGGATCACCGCTTGCTTTATCAAGTGTCTTCAGCTACCTTTCTATATCTGCGTGGAAATTAAACTTCATGCTAAGCTATAAGCTTAGTGGTGCATATAAAGAAGACAATATACTATATCATGCAACAAGCATTAACAATTATCATTTTTGTGCATTAAAATGTTTGCATGCATGACTATCAACATATTCCTATTTCATACAAGTATGAATGTCATGCTCATATAGACAATGTTATTTTCATTTATCTTTAATGGTAATTTATTCTATTAATCTCTTTATCATTGCATATCAATCTCAAATCATCATCATTTTCTTATTCTTTCCTTTTCTTATTTTTCTGACATATCCTCATTATCTTGCCCACATCACTCTAAATTTTTGGACTGATTGGATATGGGTTATGGATCAGGAGCGCTCTCCGAGCTTAAGCCACCCTGTCCACTATCTGGCACATAAGAGCTTCTCAAATCAATGGCGCTCTCCGAGCTTAAGCCACATTGATTAAGTATAATTTCATCATAGATGAATAACCGGATCAAGGCCGCTCACGCAAGCTTATGACACCTTGTCCTCATTTATATGTGCTCATCAGAGCTTCTCAAGTCAGTAGCGCTCCCAGAGCTTAAGCCACACTGACCGAGCATCCCAGACCAATGGCGCTCTCCGAGCTTAAGCTACATTGGTTGAGGTATAGTACGGTACCGTTCGCCCCCTTAATGACATGTCATCTATCCTGGTTCTAGTCCGCAAGTAGAGTAATGCGCTTCTTTATATTTTTACATCAATCATTATTCTCAAATTTCCACACATCAATATCTCATATTTATCAACATCTCAATTTTCTTGTTTTGCAAACATATAGTCATAATCATATATCTTTTCATTCATTTACTAGATTCATCAATATTCTCATGTTTATCATCTGCATCAGATTTCACATATTATCCATGACAATTCATTTTTCTACATCAATTCATTTTTCTATATTACAACATATCACAGTCTCACATCAATATATATATACATATATCTATATTCATATCATTCTTATTTCACTTGATAGACAATAACTTTCATTTACCTACCTGAATTCCTCATTTAATAACCATATTCATAATTTCAAATGCAGAGCATTCACGGCCGTGATTACTACATTCACGGTCGTGATTACTACTTTCACGCCCGTGAATTAGTTCACGCCCGTGATCCCAAGCCGTGAACGCTACTGAAATGAATCGCCCAAAAGCATTCACGGTCGTGATTACTCATTCACGCCCGTGAATAAGTTCACTGCCGTGATTTCAACCCGTGAACGCTTCTGGAATTAATAGTACCATTTCCACTCAAAAATTCACAATCAGTCACAACCGTGAACCCTCAAGTTCACGCCCGTGACTCAATAGTCACACCCATGACTTTCAGCAGGAAATCTGCATATTCACCTTTCATTCATTCTAACATCATCCAAACATACCAAATTCTATTTCATGCATTTCTAAGGCTCTTTACTCAACTTATTACTTTTCAATACATTTACATGCCTTGATCATACAAGATTCTCTAACATGCATCCTTAATTCAATGTCACAATTATCTCATTCATATATGTCTAAACTTATGGTTTCATGCCATAATCATCATCATTCTTGAAATTGCATTTATCTAAAGTCATATTCAGCATGCATTATTTCAACAAAATAGGCTATTGCCTTAAGTTATGCACAAACCTTAATCTTTCTCCTTCACTCTTTTAGGTAGCTTTCTCTTTTCTTTTGCTCCTTAGAGCTTGTTCCTTGTCATTTGGAACTCCTACAACATCATAGATCATTTTCATCATCATCTAATTTCATTAAGACCCTAAACTCTCTTTCTCTCTTTCAAAACCCTAGTTTCTCTCTCATTCCATATAAGTCTTGGATGAGCTCAAAATTCGAACTTCCTTTAGAAAAGATGAAGAAAAAGAAGAGATACTTCTTACCTTACACTTTTCTTCACTTGATCACCACTTTGGAGATTTTCTCTCTCTACCAAATTTGATTTTTCTTCCTCTTTCTTGTTCTTTCCAGCTTCCTTATGATTTATAAAACATGAAAATCACTTTATCTTGCTCTTTCCCTTCTCTTCCCTTCCTTTCTCTCTCTAGAAGTCAAGATTGGCTATGGAGGAATGGATGAAGCTGGCGTGACTGGTAAAGAAAGAGAGAATGATGCAGAAAATGAAGAGAAGAAGAAGGAAAGAGTCTTATATAGGGTACCCAAAAAGTCTTCATGTGGGCCCCACCATTTTACCATTTTCTCCCAATTTCACATTTAATCAATATTGATCTTCTTCTTTTAGTGTCATGGCCGGCCAAACCTATCAAAATGTGCCCAAAATTGATATGTTGATTAGCAATTAATCTCATTAATCCTCCAATTTTTGATAAATTGCAATTTGACCCCAAAACTTATCAAATTTTGCAATTTAGTCATTTACCGTAAATTAACTTCTTTAAACTTTAATATCACTTAATTAGGCATTCATCATTTAATTTAGCCATTTCTTAATCAATTTTGTGTAAAAATCCGAATTTAGACTCCGATCGGTCAAACACGTCAACTTCACGACACGTTGACACGTGCGACTCGGGGCCTAAATTAGCGGATGTTACATTCTCTCCCCCTTAAAATAATTTCGTCCTCGAAATTTACCTGTTCATTCGGGGTTGAACAACTGGGGATACTGCTTCTTCATCACTTCTTCACTTTCCCACGTGGCTTCTTCAATTGTATGATTCTGCCACCAAACTTTAACTAGAGGAACTCTCTTATTCCTGAGAACTTTCTATTCATATGCTATTATAGTCACTGGTTCTTCCTCATAAGACATATCTGTTTGTACCTCTATTTCCTCAATCGGTATAATATGGGTTGGGTCTAAACGATATCTTCTTAACATTGAAACGTGGAACACGTTATGAATTCTGTCTAGCTCCGGAGGAAGGGCTAATCGGTAAGCCACTAGTCCTATTCTTTCTAGAAATTCATAGGGACCAATAAACCTTGGGCTTAACTTTCCCTTTTTACCAAACCTCAATACTTTTTTCCAAGGTAAAACTTTAAGAAATACTTTGTCTCCTACTGCATATTATATATCTCGCCTTTTTAAATCGGCATATGATTTATGTCGATCTTGTGCTGCTTTTAGCCTTTCCTTGATCACTTTAACTTTCTCCTCAGTTTTTTGAATTATTTACGGCCCAATCAACTTTTTCTCATTCAACTCGGTCCAACATATTGGTGTCTTACACTTTCTTCCATATAAAGCTTCATAAGGAGCCATGCCTATGCTTGTTTGATGACTGTTGTTATAGGCAAACTCCATAAGAGATAGATGTCGATCCCAACTTCCCTCAAATTCAAGTATACAACATCTAATCATATCCTCTAACAACTATATAACTCGCTCTGATTGTCCATCCGTTTGCGGATGAAATGCTGTGCTAAAATTTAGTCGAGTTCCTAAAGCCTGCTGTAGACTCTTCCAGAACTGCGATGTAAACCTGGGATCTCTGTCAGAAATGATAGATACAGGCACTCCATGAAGTCTCACTATCTCATTCACATAAATCTCAGCCAGTTTGTTCAAAGTATAGTCAATTCGGACTGGTAGAAAATGTGCTGACTTCGTCAATCTATCCACTATCACCCACACTGCATCATGCTTTCTCTGAGTTATCGGTAAACCAGACACAAAATCCATCGTGATCCTCTCCCACTTCCATTCTGGGATGGGAATCGGTTGTAGTAATCCTGTGGGTAATTGATGCTCAGCTTTCACTTGCTGACAGATTAGACATTTAGCAACATATTCAGTGATATCCTTTTTCATCCCCTACCACCAGTATTGTTCTTTCAAATCTTGGTACATCTTGTTCCCACCTGGGTGTATAGTATAGACCGTTTTATGAGCTTCTTTTAAAATCTCTGTCCTCAACTCTTTCATACTTGGTACACAAATCTGGTTCTTGAAATACACAGTACCCTCTTCTGTTAAAGAAAATTCTGACTTTTCTCCATTTCTCAAGGCTTCGACCATCTTTACTAACTTCTCATCTTGTTTTTGGACATCTTTAATTCTTTGCATCAATGTGGATTTCACTTGCATCTCAGCTAAAATCTTCCTGCTTAGTGCATCTGCAACCACATTAGCTTTTCTTGGATGGTAGTCTATCACACAATCATAGTCTTTAATCAATTCCAACCATCTTCGTTGCCTCAGATTCAACTCTTTCTGTGAAGGAAGATACTTAAGACTCTTGTGGTCTGTATAAATGTAGCATCTTTCTCCATACAAATAATGTCTTCAAATCTTAAGAGCAAAAATTATCGCTGCAAGCTCTAAATCATGCGTCGGATAGTTAAGTTCATGAGGCTTAAGCTGTCTGGAGGCATATGCAATCATTTTTTCCTCTTGCATCAGAACACATCCTAGCCCATTGTGACTTGCATCACTGTACACAACATAATCTTTTCCTGGAGTAGGTTGAGTCAAAACTGGTGCTTCAGTCAACATTGCTTTCAATCGATCAAAGCTTACTTGACACTTATCTGTCCATTCAAAACATACCTCTTTTCGCAGTAGTCGTGTCAAAGGATTCGCTATAGATGAAAATCCTTTCACAAATCTCCTATAGTATCCGGCTATTCCAAGAAAACTTCTCACTTCTGTCACATTTTGAGGTGGTTTCCAATTAAGAATAGCCTCGATTTTACTAAGATCAACTCGAATACCTTCGACTGAAATTACATGACCCAGAAAACTAACTGCTTATAGCCAAAATTCACATTTAGATAGCTTTGCATACAATTGTTTCTCCCTCAAGGTCTGCAATACTTTTCTAAGATGTTGGTCATGTTCTACTCGATCTCTTGAATAGACAAGAATGTCATCAATGAATACAACTACAAATTGATCAATATATGGCCTGAACACTCGGTTCATCAGGTCCATAAAAACTGCCGACGCATTCGTCAATCCAAATGGCATCACCAAGAATTCATAATGACCATAACAAGTCCTAAATGTTGTCTTAGATACATCTGACTCTTGATCTTCAGTTGATGATACCCCGATCGAAGATCTATCTTTGAGAATACACTTGCACCTTTCAACTGATCAAATAAATCATCAATCCTAGGCAGTGGGTATTTATTCTTAACAGTAACTTTATTAAGCTGCCTGTAGTCAATGCAAAGACGTAAAGTATCGTCTTTCTTCTTCACAAATAGTACTGGAGCACCCCATGGGGATACACTAGGTCGTATAAATCCTTTTTCTAACATTTTTTGTAACTGTATCTTCAATTCTTTCAATTCTATGGGTGCCATCCTATATGGTGTAATAGATATAGGAGCGGTGTCAGGTACTAATTCAATAGCAAACTCTATCTCTCGATCAGGTGGTAGTCCTGGTAACTCTTCAGGAAATACATCAGAAAACTCACTAACAGTTGGGATGTCGGTTAAATTTGGACTTTTCTTTCGGGTATCAATCACATACGCTAGATAAGTCTCACATACCTTATTGACGAGTTTTCGAGCTTTCAACGCTGATATCACATTATCTGGATATCCTTTATACTCATTCATCACTATTATCTCTTCTTGTTCTGAAACTTTAATTCTCATCTGCCTCTTTCCACAATCTATTATCACCCCATGGCAAGTTAGCCAATCCATTCCTAAGATCACATCGAACTCGCGGAATGGTAACTCTATTAGATCTGCTGGAAATTGCCTGCCTTGAATTTCGACTAGGCAACCCCTAAACACTTTACTAACCCGCACGCTGTGTCCTAACGGGTTAGTCACACAAATCTCATATTCTAGAGTCTCTAGTTTTAAACCCTCTCGACCCGATGGTGGTGTGCATATGTATGAGTGTGTTGACCTAGGGTCTATCAATGCATGTATACAAGAGCCAAAGAAAAGGAATTTACCCGCTATGACGTCAGGTGCATCCTGCTCCTCTCGACCTCGCATGGCATAAGCTCTTGCTGGAGTAGCTCTACTGCCTTCAGGTCTCTCTACTATATCTGATCTGAACTGGCTTGGCCCTGCACGACCGCCTCTCCCTTGTCCTCGGCCTCATCCTCTGCCTTGTCCCATATTCTGTACTAGCACTGATTCAACACTCCTTGAACCTCTGCCAAACTGTAGCAATGGACAATCTCTTCTAATATGGTTTCTGGAGTCGCATCTCAAACACACTCCTGTCATCCACCAACACTCTCCTGGATGTGAACGACCACAATGTTGACACTCCGGTAGAGTGGTAGACCTACGAGATGCCTGTGTCGGTGCACTGGCTACCGATGAAGTAGATCTTACGGGTTGTCCCCGCCTATAAGAATAAAATCTGCTGGAACTCCCAGCCTGGAATCGGCCACCAAAAGATCTGGCTCTTTTGCCACTAGATTGTACTTCACTTGGTTGTGGTGCTGGTCTACTAACCCCACTAATCTGTACTGGTTGTGTTTCCAGGACTCTTTCAACTGTTCTAGAAGATGCTAGTAAATTGGGTAAACTCATTAGACGCAGGGCTGAAACTTGTAACTTAATAGTATCCCTCAATCCATCTTCAAATCGTCGGCACTTATCTGCCTCAGTGGATACAATACCACCAGCATACTTACAAAGATGAGTGAACTCTCTCTCATATTCTGTTACAGACATATCCCTCTGTTTTAACATCAGAAACTCTCTCTTTTTGTCGTCTATATAAATAGGAGGAATGTACTACTCCTTAAACTTCTCTAGAAAGAATTCCCATGTCATAGGGTTAGGAGCCTCTATACTCTGTGATTCAGATCGCCACCAATCATATGCATGCTCCTGTAGCAGAGATACTGCATATTCATATTTCTGTTCATCTATGCAGTGCAGTTGATTAAATACTCTCTCTGCTCGTTCCAACCAAAATTCTGCCACTGAGGGGTCATCTTCCCGTTTACCATAGAAATCAGATGCCCCTAATTTCCTCAGTCTCTCAAACTGTAATCCAGATGAATCTGATCGTGATGCTCTCTGTAGCAAATCTATCATATTTCTCATGAGCTCAGTCTGACCCATATTCATAGCAGAATGTTCACGAAGTGAGCTGGCACTAGATCTCGGTGCCGCAGCTCGACGACGACTTGGTTGCGACAAAGCTCTTCCCTCTGAGGGCTCATTACTCTCAGCTTCTTCTATAACTATTCGTCTTGATCCCGAGGCCATATCCTACCTATAACATAAAGGTAATGGCCCTAATCAGTAGAGCAGCAACTCCAAGAATGCAATTGTGGGTACGTTTCAAGAAAAACATTTTCAAAATTCACTTTAAAAATCCAAATCCGTCCAACCGGGCTTTAATATCAAAATCCAGAAACACCAAACTGGCGCTCTGATACCAAAAACCTGTGGCGGCACCGCCGCCCCATCCGAACACACGTGCCGGGATAAGGGAGCGCTGCTACCTGTCTTTCTTACTTCTTTAAATTCGCTATATATATATATATATATATATATATATATATATATATATATATATATATATTTTATACTCATGTATATATATGGATATAAACAAAAATCATAGTACAATTTATTTACATAAAATAGTAATTTATAAAATCAGTGGAATTCTTAACAAACTTTAAAAGCAAGTTTTACAAACTCAAACATTTCTTTAATATAAAAATCAAATACAAAAGTTTTAAAACTTGTAACCCACTTTCTCAAGGTCCGGCTACTTTTCTTGAATGGGATCACCGCTTTCTTTATCAAGTGTCTTCAGCTACCTTTCTATATCTGCGTGGAAATTAAACTCCACGCTAAGCTCTAAGCTTAGTGGTGCATATAAAGAAGACAATATACTATATCATGCAACAAGCATTAACAATTATCATTTTTGTGCATTAAAATGTTTGCATGCATGACTATCAACATATTCCTATTTCATACAAGTATGAATGTCATGCTCATATAGACAATGTTATTTTCATTTATCTTTAATGGTAATTTATTCTATTAATCTCTTTATCATTGCATATCAATCTCAAATCATCATCATTTTCTTATTCTTTCCATTTCTTATTTTTCCGACATATCCTCATTATCTTGCCCACATCACTCTAAATTTTTGGACTGATTGGATACGGGTTATGGATCAGGAGCGCTCTCCGAGCTTAAGCCACCCTGTCCACTATCTGGCTCATAAGAGTTTCTCAAATCAATGGTGCTCTCCGAGCTTAAACCACATTGATTGAGTATAATTTCATCATAGATGAATAATCGGATCAAGGCCGCTCACACAAGCTTATGACACCTTGTCCTCATTTATATGTGCTCATCAGAGCTTCTCAAGTCAGTAGCGCTCCCAGAGCTTAAGCTACACTGACCAAGCATCCCAGACCAATGGCGCTCTCCGAGCTTAAGCTACATTGGTTGAGGTATAGTACGGTACCGTTCGCCCCCTTAATGACATGTCATCTATCCTGATTCTAGTCCGCAAGTAGAGTAATGGGCTTCTTTATATTTTTACATCAATCATTATTCTCAAATTTCCACACATCAATATCTCATATTTATCAACATCTCAATTTTCTTGTTTTGCAAACATATAGTCATAATCATATATCTTTTCATTCATTTACTAGATTCATCAATATTCTCATGTTTGTCATCTGCATCAGATTTCACATATTATCCATGACAATTCATTTTTCTACATCAATTCATTTTTCTATATTACAACATATCAGAGTCTCACATCAATATATATATACATATATCTATATTCATATCATTCTTATTTCACTTGATAGACAATAACTTTCATTTACCTACCTGAATTCCTCATTTAATAATCATATTCATAATTTCAAATGCAGAGCATTCACGACCATGATTACTACTTTCACGCCCGTGATCCCAAGCCGTGAACGCTACTAGAATGAATCGCCCAAAAGCATTCACGGTCGTGATTACTCATTCACGCCCGTGAATAAGTTCACTGCCGTGATTTCAACCCGTGAACGCTTTTGGAATGAATAGTACCATTTCCACTCAAAAATTCACAACCGTGACACAATCAGTCACAACTGTGAACCCTCAAGTTCACGCCCGTGACTCAATAGTCACACCCGTGACTTTCAGCAGGAAATCTGCATATTCACCTTTCATTCATTCTAACATCATCCAAACATACCAAATTCTTTTTCATGAATTTCTAAGGCTCTTTACTCAACTTATTACTTTTCAATACATTTACATGCCTTGATCATACAAGATTCTCTAACATGCATCCTTAATTCAATGTCACAATTATCTCATTCATATATGTCTAAACCTATGGTTTCATGCCATAATCATCATCATTCTTGAAATTGCATTTATCTAAAGTCATATTCAGCATGCATTATTTCAAACAAAATAGGCTATTGCCTTAAGTTATGCACAAACCTTAATTTTTCTCCTTCACTCTTTTAGGTAACTTTCTCTTTTCCTTTGCTCCTTAGAGCTTGTTCCTGGTCATTTGGAACTCCTACAACATCATAGATCATTTTCATCATCATCTAATTTCATTAAGACCCTAAACTCTCTTTCTCTCTTTCAAAACCCTAGTATCTCTCTCATTCCATATAAGTCTTGGATGAGCTTAAAATTCAAACTTCCTTTAGAAAAGATGATGAAGAAGAAGAGATACTTCTTACCTTACACTTTTCTTCACTTGATCACCACTTTGGAGATTTTCTCTCTCTACCAAACTTGATTTTTCTTTCTCTTTCTTGTTCTTTCCAGCTTTCTTATGAGTTATAGAACATGAAAATCACTTTATCTTGCTCTTTCCCTTCTCTTCCCTTCCTTTCTCTCTCTAGAAGTCAAGATTGGTTATTGAGGAATGGATGAAGCTGGCGTGACTGGTAAAGAAAGAGAGAATGATGCAGAAAATGAAGAGAAGAAGAAGGAAAGAGTCTTATATAGGATACCCAAAAAGTCTTCATGTGGGCCCCACTATTTTACCATTTCCTCCCAATTTCACATTTAATCAATATTGATCTTCTTCTTTTAGTGTCATGGCCGGCCAAACCTATCAAAATGTGCCCAAAATTAATATGTTGATTAGCAATTAATCTCATTAATCCTCCAATTTTTGATAAATTGCAATTTGACCCCAAAACTTATCAAATTTTGCAATTTAGTCCTTTACCATAAATTAACTTATTTAAACTTTAATATCACTTAATTAGGCATTCATCATTTAATTTAGTCATTTCTTAATCAATTTTGTGTAAAAATCCGAATTTAGACTCTGATCGGTCAAACGCGTCAACTTCACGACACGTTGACACGTTTGACTCGGGGCCTAAATTAGCGGATGTTACAATGTGCTTTTGAGAAGTCTCCCCCTCAAAATATACTTAGGATAAAAAATTTATAAAGTGCAAGAATTGTAAAGAATGATATAGCATTGAAATAAATTTAACTAGATTTTAAGTATATGCAAGTTATATGAGAAGTATATCCAATATATACCATAATTCCTTTTTAAGGCATGAAGTATATGTAAGGTATACTTAAGGTATATCATGACGTATTTTTTTTTGTAACTTGCATGAAGGTATATGCAAAGTATACTTTGCTGTTGGGCAGTGTTGCATTCTCCCACATTCTTCAATAGATAATGAGCTTGATGGGATTGTCATTGCCTTCTTGTTTTTGAAATTTGCTCTTCTTTGAGGCTCTATCCAATCATCTCTTGATAGGATTTTTTCTTCACCATCAGCTCCTCTTCTGGTTAGTGGTGTCCATTCTTTTCGTACACTATCCCAAACTTCAATTCCTTCACTATCCAAGTATGTCTCCATCCGAAACTTCCAATGTGCATAATTTGCTCCATCAAAGTAAGGTTAGAGACTTTGGAATCCTTCACTGACCATATTTTAATCTTTACTAGAGCTTTTTAGGCTTCGATGCTAGACTAAGCTCTGATACCAATTGTTGCCCAGATATTAAGCCAAGAAGGGAGGTTGAATTGGAGTTTCAAAAAATTAAACTTTAAGGTGCGGAAATAAATAATTAATTTTAGGAGGGATAAAGAAAATTTGACACAAAGATTTTTTTAGAGGTTCGGGTGTTAACAAACCATACTCTTCTCCCCAATCGCAATTGGGAGTTTCACTAACACACTGAGTGTTACAATGGAGTTTTACAAACTCACTCCCAACTATGGTGTTTCTCACAATGGCTCACACCTAACCCAGAAATCCATTGTGTTTTAATGGCTCACACAATAACCAATTCCTTGTGTTTTACAGGCTCACACAAACAACCTTCACTTTGTGTTTTTACAAGCTCACACAAACAACCTTTTAATTTGTGTTTTAGAGGCTCACACAACTAACCCTTACAAGTGTTCTACTCTTAATCCAGAAATACCCAAAGCTCACTTGAGTAATGATTACAGAGAAAAACGCTCACAAATCTTAATTGCTCAATAAATGAAGAGCAAAAAGATTTTTACAGAGAATAGATTTTGTTCTCAAAGTATTGAATGTACAAATAGTTTGTAATAAGATTTTGATTTAAAGAATATGTTATCCTCTTGTACCGAATGCTTAAATGACTTCCATTTATACTCTCATGGTTGATTATAGCCGATGGGGTGCATTAAATACGAAACTAGCCATTGTACCAACCAAATAATCACGCCTGACATTTTTCTATTTCATCATTCACGAGCGTGACTATGTTTGTCATGGGCGTGACATTTCTTTCCAAGCCGTGACTAAAGTGGTGACCTTGGTCGTGAAGCTCTCTGGAATGTTTTGACACATTGAGTCACGGGCGTGACATACACATTCACAGGGGTGACAAACTTCCCAACCGTGATCCAAGTGGTGATTTTGGTCGTGAAGCTCTCTGGATGAAAATGACATGAACATTCACGGGTGTGACAGTTTGATTCACGCATGTGACTAAAATGTCCACTTCACGGTTTGTTCTTCCTTCATGGTCGTGAGCTTCAAATATTGGTTTTGGTAACGGTTAGCTCCTTCACGGGAGTGACACATATAGTCACAGACGTGAACATGCTACTTCCTTAATTTTGTCTTTCAAGGATTATTCTTCCAATCTCTATTCTTGCTATTTTATTCCATGTCCTGTTTAATAGACTTAGAAAACAAGTATGTTAAATACAATATTGTTATTTTATTTGTTATCATCAAAATGACGAAAATACCCCTCAAGGTTTAACATTTTATTAATTCAATCTAGTCTCTTTATTCACTTAAATATTAATTTCATGTCATTTTCATCTATATTATAAAATAAACATGTGCATTTCTACACAATTGTAAAATACTTAAAAATAAACTAATTGTATATCATGAATATATTTAAATAAAAATGCATATTATGCATGTGTTCAAGTGATGTAAATGCAAAATGCATATGCGCAAATAAGATGTTGCAGAAATGCATATGGAAAAAGTCAAGGATGTTACAAAAAATTAATTTAGTAAAGGAAAAAATGGGAATTATATGGAATAATAATAATAATAATAATAATAATAATAATAATAATAATAATAATAATAATAATAATAATAATAATAATAATAATAATAATGAGGAAATAAATTAATTAGAAAAAAATTGGATCAAAAAAATTGTAAAAAAATTATTGTCACATCCATGAGTTAGACTCTGACCGTATACGTGTACTGCAGTCGTTTATACTGCAGTATAAAGGCGTACGATCAGAGTCTGAATATGGATAAATACATAAAACTTTAATTATATTAATATGATAAAATGAATAGAATTTTTTTAAATGAAATAATTCAATTTCGTGTTATGCACGCAAATCGAGACGACAACCCGGGCCGAATCTTGGATTTTTCGCTCAGTAGTGAAATTATAATTTAAGCATACCAAAATATGAAAAATATTATTTAAAGGTCATAGGTGGAGTTATAAGGTGAAATTTTAAGGATAAGGGTTTGAATTGTGGAAATATGATTCTTAGTACAAGTTTACAATCTGATATTTCAGATCAGGAGCTAGAGAAATGCGATCATGATCACAATGGAGCCGATGTGATTGAAATTAATTTTAATATTTTTAAAATTTATAAATTAGAAATCGGACGACGGATGAATTTTTACGGGTTAAATTAAGAAAAATAATTAACCTGTAAAAACTCGATTTTTGCACCGGTGGTCATTTTACAAAATCGAAGAGACTGTTTTGAAGAGAAAATTATTTTATAATTTTTGGAATATTTAATTTGATGAAATTAATTTGTTTGGAGGTTGAATTTTGGAGAATTAAAATTTAATTATGAATATAAATGAAGAAAAATTTTGATTGGTTGGAAAATTTTTAAGTCAAAATTAATTAAAATGTGATTGGGCCATGTGTCAATATTATGGGATAATTAATTGTGCTATTGGCCAATGAGGAGATGAGTTAAGAAATTAATTAAGATTAATTAATTTAATTGAGTATAAATAGGACAAAAATCTACAAAATATCAAAAATTCATTTCTTCTTCTTTTTCTTGTGTGGCCGTCCACCATGGGAGCTGGATTAAGGTCTTCTTTCATTTGAAGTTCACAAGATTACCAATAATCAAGTAATTAGAGCAAGGAAAATTAATTAGTGGGTGAAGAAAATAAAGAAAATTTGGAAGAAAATTATTTCTTTGGCCAAAAATTCAAGAAAAATTGGAGGTAAGTTTTTATTCACTTTTCCTTAAAATTTATATGGATTTATGTTGGATTTGATGGTTGTTTAAATTAGAAATTGAAGTTGTGGTGTGTTGTTGATTGAAATTGCTTGATGAAAAAATTAGGGTTAATAGAAAAAGTCTTGAAAAATTAGAGAAAAATAGGAAATGAAGAGAATAAGGCTTGAGGATGATGGATTGAGTGAAGAATTGATGAAAATAAATTTTAGGAATTTTTGTGGAATTTTTAGAGAATTTCCATGATTATGGTAAAATTTTGGAAAAATTATTTTGGAGGAATTTTGCCTTAAATTGAAGATAATGGAGTTAATTGGAGTGTATGAAAGTGGAAAATAAATTTTGTGATGGAAGAAAAATTTAATAGGATTTTTGGGGAATTTTTAGATTTTTAGCTAAATTATGAAAAAATTTATTGGGAGTTGTGAAATATTATTTTGGTGAAATTGATGATGGAAAATGAAAGAAAATGAGTTGGAGTGATTATAGGAATTTATTTGGAATTTTTAGAGTATTTATTGAATTAATGAAAAATTTTGAATTGGAAATAGACACTAGAAGAATAAAAGAAATAAATGGAAAAAATAGTTTTGGAGGCAGAAAAATAAAAAAAATAAATTATTATAAAAGAAAATTAATATTTAGATTTTTGCTCGCACCGGAAAGCGTGATGACGACCAAAACCAGAATTTATGTATTAAACGTGCATAATAAGAAAATTTTTAATTATAGGATTTGGATATCCGTGAGAGCGAAAAATTTAAATTTTTACTAGATGTTATGTCGTAAGGAGTTCAATGACTAATCGAAACTTTATATCTCTAGGTGCGACGTCGAGACAGGCGCTACCACGAGATAAGGGGAAAGAGCCGGCCGATACCGGTAAAGCGTAAAAATGTTAGTGCAACTACTTTTATAATATTAGTCATATAAATATAATTTATGTGAAAATTGGAATTTTTGCAATTATTGAGCTATATATATATATATTTTTGTATTCCAAAAAATTTAAACGTTAAAAATTATCTATGATGATAATTATTTTGATATTGGAAGAATATTTATTCATTATTTGAAAAATGAAGTGAATTATGATTTTGAGAATTTTTCCCATATGTTAGCCTATACGTGAACTAGGGTATTGTTAGCATGCCAATAGGGTAGAAATTATGGTCCTGTGTATTTCTGTGGACCAATAAAATATTGTGATCCTGTGCATTTCTGTGGATCACCTGATACAATTGTCAGTCATGTGCATTTCTGTGGGCTGAGTCATATTACATTTGGTTCATGTGCATTTCTGTGGATCATAAGTTGAGATGTAATATGATACCCCTTGATTCCCTAGGAGCAAGTGTAGGATGTTATAATATGTGGGTATATGAAAAATATATTATTAAGAATTCAGCGATATTTTGAATTATAAAAATATTGTATTGCTGTATTTACAAAAAGGGACGTAAATTTTGAATTGATTTCATATTAAATGTATGTTTTATTTTAATGATTTTATTATAAAATTTTTTGCACCACTGAGTTATATACTCAGCGCGGAAGTTTATTTTCTCTCGCGTAGGTTACCAAAATAGCAGAGAGCGTCTAGACTTGTAGATAGAGACGCTGACTTGGGACCCGCTAAATGGAGCACAGCAGTAGCAGTGGAAGCCACCCAGAACGGGTTGGTCTTTTGTTATATTTTGATATGTATATATGTAAACTTTTTAAATTTCATTTCAGCATATATATAAATAAAATAAAAAAGGTGTGTATGCATAAAAATTTATTATATTTAAAAAAAATGTGTATGTATAATATTTTAGTATATATTTAAAATTTCTTATATTAAATATGTTTAAAATTAAAGAAGTATTTTTAGAAAGTTTTATTTTTTGTATCACCTCTTATCCGTCCGGTATACGGATGAGTGTACGGAAGGGTAAGAGGTGTTACAATTATATTAAATAAGAATATGAAAAACATTTTTAGGGACGTTAGTGATTATATATATATATATATATATATATATAAGTAATCAAATAGTGAATTCATAGCAAAAAAGAGAGAAAAGTCGATATCGAAGAAATTGACCATATCGGAAAAGTTAGACGAAACATGTAAAATATCGATTAGATGTTAGGAATTATCGAATAAAAATAGAAATTTGGCCTTTAGGGAAAATAGTAAAATTTAAGTAGTGACTCCGTAAAATATGTCATAAGACCGTGGGTTAGGCAAGATTAGTGATTGTGAAACAATATGAAAATAACGATATCGGTGCAAGTTGTGAGACATTGAAAAATATGATAGTTTTATTTACTCACTAAAATTAGAAAATATTTTTAGAATAATTAATTAACATATGAAAATAATTTTTATTAGGCGTGACGTTGGGACTATGGCTACGATAGACAAGAACAGATCCGGTGGATACCAACCGATCAAAATTTAAGGTTTGTGCAAAATTCTTAAGCTAATAGCCATAAAAATAAATATTAAAACATCATAATGAAGTATATATTTTAGTGGTGAACAAATATATATATATATATATTCAAATTTAATGTTAAATGATTTTGCATATATATTTTTATGAAATAAATATATGTGTTTAAAGTGGATTTGTATAATAAAATAAATGTATTAAAAAATTGATGATTTTAATCGGATTTTAACCCATATATTAGCCTAAACATTTAATTAGAAAATTATTGGCATGCCAATAGAGTAATTATTTATGGATCATGTGAAATTATTTTTTATAGTATGAATTTCTATAGTTTATAATATTATTGGTTTTGTGCATATATGTGAATTATATTATATATGTACCTGAGTCTTGTGCATATCTGTGAATCAGGTGATTAGCGATATGTTATATGAAACCCTTTGATTCCCTAGAGACATATTTATATTGTCTTAATTTATGGGCTTTAAAATTTTTGTAAAATAGATGAATATAATTTTTATGAGAATTAATACAGATGACAATTGCAATTTGTAAAATGTGTTTTTTTAATAATATAATATTGTGATAAAAATATATTTATATTTATCTACACTTTTTATTTTGATGGTTTGAAAATGAATAATTGTGTGATATGTCCACTGAAATAATCTTTTGTAAAAATGATTTTCGTTTTTACGATATTAATAAACTTGAATTAATATACATACTTAATGAGTTTTATAAAATTTATAATTTGATAATGAATATAATACATAGTCCTATGTATATTTTTATTCTCTTTCTTTTTTCAAGTAAGAAATTTTGGTATTAATCAATTTTAAATACTACATTTTTTTTGATAAAGATTTTTATGCGAATATTTAGAAATACAATATAATTGTAGAGTATTTAATTATGAAATAATTAGTTAAAAGTGTTATATATATATATTTATATTTTAGTATGAAAGAATTTAAGGTATAACGATAAATGTTATTATTTTAAATGTATGACTACTACGATAAAATTTTGCACAATTGAGTGAAAATTTACTGTAGGAGTGTGTTTCTCTCACATAAGTTTAAAGTCAGAGTTAAACAGATGTGGAGTCAAGTTCAGCAACCCCACTAGAAGAGTGTTTGCAGCAAAAGTGAATGTCATGTCAAGTTGTAGAATTTTGCATATTTTTCAATAATATTTGGAAACAAAATGTATATAAATAATATAACATGTGTTACAGATTTATGAAAATATTTTTTTTATAAGTATTAATTTATTTCATTATAAATTATGTATCATTTTTGTGTGATGCTATGAAGTTCTGCTCATAAATATTGGTTAGTCTGTCGTAGCACCGCTTTATCTTACTAAAATACATTGAGATCAAGGGGATATTACAAAAAATACTAAAAATAAAATCAAATATATAAATTAAAAAATTTTATCTTTCTAAAATATTTATGCAATCGAACAATAATTTTTTTTTTTTATATCTTTTTGAAGAAGAAGAAAAAGAAGATGATGATGAAAAAATTAATGATACGATAATTGTTTCTCTCCATGGTGCATAATGAACATACAAATTATTTTATTTAGAAAATAATGTGATATTATTTTAAAATTAAACTACGATGTATAATAAATATGGATCCATGATATAGTTTGCTGTGGGAAGATACGTGAGGAAAAAGCTAAGGCTTATGAATAAGATATAGTCCGAAATGGAGCAGAGAGGACCTAAGTTTGGCATGGAAATTAATTCAAGAGTTTTTCTTTTGAGGTAATTAAATTAGCTCGTGCATGAAAATTATGCTCTAAATTCGTAGGGTTTATCATTATAAATAATTCGATCTAATAATTCTTGTCTTTAATATGAAATATGATAAAATCCAAAGGAGGTCATTCTAAATGAAAAAATCATTTCTGAAATCATCCTTTAAAAATAAGGTTCCCTCAATTAATTTGATTCAAATCCTAACTTAATTCGAAAACAATAATTCAAATTCATTCGAACGATTCGATTATCAAGCCCACAAATAATATATTTTTTTACAGTTAGACATGCATATAATGATCTTAATATATATTAATTTAATGTAAATCATATGTGTATTTTAACTCATTTGATGGATGAGTTGTGTTTATCAACTAGATTATAACTTTATTTTTGTATTGTTTTATTATAAAATAAGAGTTTAAGGATTAAATAAAGCATTTTTTTAAAAAGTAAGAAAGCATAATATTCAATAATTAAAATATGTATTTAGCCAAGAAATATATATATATATATATATATATATATATATATATATATATATATATATATATATATATATATATATATATATAAATAATCGGCAGTCATATTATGAGACTTGAACATTTAATATTTTGGCTTTTTATCTTTAATTATGATTTTATCACATTGAGTGATTAGATAGTAATTATTTTTTTAACATTTCTTATAGCATTTTTGGTCCATAAAATTAGTACACTTTGGTCAATTAAGTTCTAGTTCGATTTACATTTTACGCTTTAAGCCCATCAAATTTTATTATTATATTCTAGCAATATAATTTTTTTAATTAATTGTAAAATTATGAAAATAATTCAAAAAAAAATCCTTCCACCATTTGAAAATTCTCTTTACTTCATCTTTATTATATATAATAGATGGATAATAAATTTTATTTATTTATTTTATGTTCTCAAGCCTATTTTAATTTAAATTGTCATAACATTCAAAACTTTCTTATCAAATGAGCCACAATATGACCCTCTAATTTTATTAAATTGATAATAATTAAATAGATAAATAAATATCCACAAATTTTAAACTCTGAATATACAATTTAATTTATAAATATAAAATGTAACTATATTTAATTATATATTTATAATTTAAATTTTTAAATATAATGAAAATTGCACATATAATCAATTCAATTTTTTTTTAACTAAATCTTTAACTTGTGATTCTCTACTTTAGACACTATTTGATAACAAAAAAACTAAATTATAATATAAATTATAATTTAATTTGACCATAAATTTAATTTAATTTAACGAATAATATTTGTTTAGTAAAGTAGATTATTTAAAAAATATATTTTTCTCCAAAAAGCTAATAAAAACTAGCGTTTAATTTATAAGTTAGTAAATTATGATTTTTATTTTCTGTTATACTTTTATTTTTTTACCAAATAGTAGATTATACCCTTTTAAACCAAAATTTATTGGTAATTATATATAATATAATTATTAAATTATTTAATATATATATATATAATTGAATATTAAATGATAAAAATAAACTTATTATATTAGATTAAAATATTTAATATACATATATATTTTGATTACATTATATATTTAGATATATTATTAATATAATAATATCTTTTTATATTATTTAATTATATTTTTAATTAATTTTATTAAAATATTTTTAATTCAATCAATTAAATTATAATAGCTATATATTTGATATTTAACTAGTTTTACAATAACAATACCTCTGATGAAAAACCCAAATAGATCCTAGCTATTTTAAATTATCGAGGGCTAATATTGGTTTTTTGGGGAAGCCATGTCGGCATCCAATGTCCAATTACCGTTATCCCAGCTGCAATCAGATGGCGCTTTAACACGTAAGCCTGTAAGCGTGTCAGCAAATTAGTTGCATATTTGATACATCTCATACAGGCACGTGTCTCTATCTCGGTACACCTGATGCACACGGAATTTCTTTTCTCGGAATGTGCCGGGCCCACATCTAGGTGACTCATATTAAAATTAGAAACAAAGAATAACGTGTTGAGTGTTGGTGGAATTTGGATTACATAAGAAAAGAAAACATTACTATCAACTATTTTGAATATTTAAAATATACACTCGCACTCATTATATTTATAGCTGAAGCGTTTCAATTTCTCTCTCTTCTCCCTTTGATTTTTCGAAATGCAGTAACGTGAACGGGATGACGATATCGATACGGATCGAGGAAGGATATATCAGTCTTTTTGGCATTATCGAGGTTAATTGCGTGATCTGAGAAATCGAGGAGATTCGAAACGAAGACAGAGAGGGGAAGAGAACCAGGGGAGACAATTTTTGAATTAGGGATTGGTTGGTTGTGGGGAAAATAGTTGAGAAGAATCCCTGGAGATGGGGTTTTTCAGTACCATATTTGGTTTTTGTGGATTTGGAATTGGGATTTCAATGGGGCTTGTGATCGGGTATTATCTCTTCATCTATTTCCAGCCCAGCGATGTTAAGGCAAAATCTTCTCTCTCTTTGTTTCTTGCATCTAATTTCATTGTCATTTTACTCATTATTCTTATATATATTTCTATGGATCCCATATTTGTTATTCTTTTTTGTTGTTGTTGGTTTTATTGCTTGCTGATGCACGGAAGAGAATAATTTACCGTTGGATTTGACGTTGCTATATAGAAATAAAATAGTTTGACAGGCTGCATGCCTATGTATGTTCTTTCTCTAGTAATCGCGATTGGGTCTTTGAAAGTGACGGCATTTTCTTTTTCATTATGTTTAACTTCTAGGTTTAATTCAGGTCAAAAACCTTGTTAATTATTGGAAAACAAATGGCTAAATTGGTTAATTTGCACTTTCTGGTAATGATGTGCATTTAAGACAACCTCCGACGTCATTCAATAACCAAAAAAAAAAAACCTACGAATTACAGTGGATTGAATTAAATTAGGCTTCATTTTACAATCTAACGGAGTAGAATTTGATATTTTTGAGCCTTAAAAAAGAAAAAAAAATCTTAGTTTGTGAAAGCTTTTTCATGGTTGTTTGTTTGCTTGTTTAGAATCCTGAGATTCGTCCTTTGGTTGAGGAAGACTCAGAAACTTTGCAGCGGATGCTTCCAGAGATACCCCTTTGGGTGAAAAATCCAGATTTTGATCGCGTGAGTAATTGATGTCTCTGTCATTCTTCCTATGCTATGAACTTCCATAAATAGTTGATGCATTTTGTATTGACAACTTTACCCCTGTTTCTTTTTATTTACTGTAGGTTGATTGGCTAAACAAATTTCTTGAGTACATGTGGCCTTATCTGGACAAGGTTTGAAGTCTATCTTCAGATTCTGATTTCTTTATTACTGCCTAGTTACTTCTCCTGATTAGTTTGCGTTGACTATTTTTTACTGCTTTGCCTTTCATTTGAAAGGCCATATGCAAGACTGCCAAGAATATTGCGACCCCCATAATTGCTGAGCAGATTCCCAAATATAAAATTGATTCTGTCGAATTTGAAACTCTTACACTTGGGTCCCTGCCACCAACTTTCTCAGGTCAGTCTATCTGATTTATCTTTTTCATTTGTCTTTTATATTGTGCATAAAAAGTAAAATTTTTGTTTGAAGTGGCTTAAATGCATCTTAAACCCTGTGTGGAAACATTTTTCAGTTAGTTGGAAATATTTTTAAACTTGTTTAAATGGCATCTTACCAATTCAATGCTGTTGCGTTTTGAACATTTTAAACCTAAAGAGTTAAGTAGGGAAAATAAAATTTGACGTAGCAGAAGAATTTAAGACAATTAGATCTCAACAATTAGGTCTATAATAGGGTGATTATGGTTAGAATATTTGAAAGAATTAGTTTTAAAGAGAACCTTAGAATTACAATTCTTAATTGAGAGAGAAAATACAATATATAAATTGATTATTGTTGTCCTATTTATACTAGTTAAGACAAATCCTAATTTAACTGAAAACTATTATTAATTAGTTAACAAAATACTTTATCAATTAAGAATCGTGAATAAAGAAAGAAAACTGAAAGACTAAAAATTGAAATTCTAATTTAACATGGATTCTTATCGTTCTCCCTGGTCAGAGAAGAACTTCACTCTAATGAATAAGCCTTGATATATTCCTCATATATGGCTGGATCAAATTGTTTCTGTACTTCATCAAAAATCCATATGTCGTCTTCTTGGTTAAGAATTGCTCCACATATGAAGCATCACAATCAACATGAAACAACTTCTCAAAATTTTGTAGTGCAAAGGACTGGTACTTCAATCATCAAAACTTTCACTCATTCAGAGGTTTTTCATGTAGAATTTGATCACTCAAATTTAGCATTTTTTTTATAGATTCAGTTATAGGACTCACCGACTCATAATGGAACTGAAAATTTAAATAGATCTCTCACTAAAAGATGTCAAACCATGAAGACTTCAAACTCCTTTGATGGATTGAGGTGCTAGCCACTCGGTAATTATACCGACCTTTTCTTGCTATGTTTTTAGGCTGTACGCCATCTCTAGGTACCCAAGAAATAGCACTTTATTACATTTTTTTAAGTTTATATGCAGCTGTTCCTTTTGAAATACATCCAACACTTTATGTAAATGTTGTAAATGCTCTTCCTTATTGTGGCTGTAAATCAAAATATCATCAAAATACACTAAGATGAAAGAATTCAAGCATCACTTGAGTACACTTTTCATAACTCATGAATGTGTTGGCGTAGAAAGGCCAAATGGCATTACCAACCATTTGTATAACCCATATGGTTTCCTAAAGGCTGTCTTCCATTAATCTCTGCACCTCATTCTGATTTGGTGATATCCACTCGCCAAATTAATCTTGAAAAAGACCTTGGAACCTAATTGATTAAGCATCTATTCTAATCTTCCTCTTCATCTTGGATTTTCATCATCATCACTCTTCATACTAGCAAATACCACTTCTAAGCTGGATAAACATCAATTTTTCTCTATCACCTAATCATATTCATAAAAAAAGATCCGACTCTTCCTTAAACTCAGCTAAAAGTTCACCCTCCTTTGTGGACAAGCAAAATGAGGTATGCCCTTTCTCTCCACATGTAAAACATTGAGCCTAAGAATTGCTGCCTATCAGAATTCATTTCAACCATAAGGTACTATATTTTTCCCTTTATTGCTTCCTCCGTCATTGGCGGCAAACCTGTTGGTTACTTTTTGTTGCAGCCTCTTTCCAACTATGTTGTCTTGCTTAATGCCCACATTCAGCTCCCATTTTTTTTCCCAATTGGTTCTTGTGTGTGGATATTCGTTTAGGGATTAGAATTTCAGCTTTTATTCCATAGAATAAAGGAGATTAGAATTTCAGCTTTTATTCCATAGAATAAAGGAGAATTTCAGCTTTCCTAGATTAGAGTTTTTATTTCCTTTTAAATAGCTTTTATTCTGCTTATTTATAGACTCTACATATTATTCAGAAGTATGAAATGAGAATACCATTTTTTTTATTCTTAATCTTTCCGCATGGCATCAGAGCACACTCTGAACCTCATCAGTAATTCCTTTTAATGATAAAATACGACATGGCCATTGACAAACAAAGCATGTCTTCTTCTGAGATTACTTCTGGACTTGATACTCAAACTAGTAGTAACACTCATGGTGTAACGGAAAACATCTCTCTTCCCATTATAGGGCATAAACTTAATGGGAATAATTATCTTCAATGGTCACAGTCTGTAATGATGTATGCCAGCGGAAAAGGGAAGGATGAGTATCTCACAAGCGAGATTGTTCCTTCAGCGGCTGGAGAACCCAAATACAAAGTCTGGAAAGCAGAAAATAATATGGTCCTGTCATGCTAATAAATTCTATGACCAATGAAATAGGCGAAAATTTTTTGCTCTATATCACAACTCATGAGATATGGGATGCAACAAGAGAATTTTATTCCAACAAAGATTATACTTCAACTATTTTCGAGATTGAAACAACACTTCATGATTTGTAGTAAGGAGAACTTTTAGTCACCCAATTCTACAACAGTCTAACACGTTAATGGTGGCAACTTGATGTATTTGAAGACTAGAGGTGGACATGCCTAGAAGATGCAAGAGAAGTTTAGAGAGATCATGGAGAAGAGAATTTTTAAGTTCTTGATGGGACTTAACAAAAACTTAGATGAGATAAGAGGAAGAATACTTGGAATGTAACCTTTATCTAGTATCAAAGAAGTTTTCTCTGAAGTGCGCAGGGAAGAAAGTAGGAAAAAAGGTGATGCTGGGAGAGCCATTAGCTCCTTCTACAATGGAAAATCAATCTGCTCTAGTAGCTTGAGGAACCCTGAATACCAACAATGACAGTCGATCAAAGAAGGGGAAGTTGTGATGTGATTATTGTTGAAAACCACGACACATCCGTGAGATATGTTGGAAAATACATGGGAAACCAGCTGATTGGAAGCCTTCAAGATTTTTTTTAGATAAAAAAGGTTACAACAATATTGCTGCAACTGAAGAAGGAAACACTGCCAAACAAAGAACAACTTGAAGCACTCCAGAAAATGTTTTCTCAAATTTTAGCCCAAAACAACACCAAAGTTGGGTCATTAGCACATAAAGGTAATTTCTCAAGTGCTTTTACTATTAAAACTCGAAACAAAGGCACATGGATTGTTGACTCAGGTGCATAAGATCACATGACTAGAGATTTATCACTTTTCAAGCATTATAGTCCATGTCCTGAAGGTCTTAGTAAAAATTGCTAATGGATCTTTTTAAAATGGCTGGTACAAGTGTTATCACTCTCTCAAAGGATATTGAGTTAATGACAATATTATATGTTCCTAATTTGGACTGTAATCTTTTACCAGTTAGCAAGTTCGTTTGAGATTGTAGATGTGTTGCTAAATTCCCTTCTAATCTGTGTGAATTTCAGACTTTTTATTCGGGGAGGACGATTGGTAGTGCTAGGATGTGCTCGGGACTCTACCTTCTTCAGATTGAAGAATTTCCTAGAAGACAAACTCACAATCCAGTATGTGTTAATTCTGAAAGTATGTCAAATACTAATTCTATTTTTGTTTCAAATAAAGATAGTGCAATTATGTTGTGGCACTATCGTCTAGGCATCCAAATTTTGTATATCTCCAAAAACTTTTCCCATCATTGTTCATGAATAAAAATTTGAAATTACTTCAATGTGAAGTATGTCAATTCTCAAAACATGTTCGTAATTCTTATTCTATCCAACCATATAAGGCATCTCATCCTTTTTCTATGATTCATAGTGATGTGTGAGGACCTTCTAGAGTAAAAAAAAAAAAAAAACACTAGAACTAGGTGGTTTGTTGTGTTTGTGGATGATCACACTAGAATTACATGGTTGTTCCTGATGAAAGAAAAGTTTGAAATTGGGCAAATCTTTCATAAATTCAACACTATGATTCAAAATCAATTTCAAACTAAGATTCAAGTATTGAAAACTGATAATGCAAAAGAATTTTTTGAAACCACTCTTGGAGATTTGGGAGTCAGGGTATTATTCATTAAAGTTATTGTGTTGACACTTCACAACAGAATGGAGAAGCAGAAAGAAAAAATAGACACATTCTTGAAGTTGCTAGGTTTTTTATGTTTACCACACATACCAAGGTTTTTCTGGGGTGAGGCAGTTTTGATAGCTACATACTTGATAAATAGGATGCCTTCTCGAGTCTTAAATTTCCAAACACCTTATCATGTTCTTTCTCATTCTTTTCCTCATACTCTAGTTTTGACCACTCTTCCACTTAAAGTCTTTGGTTATTTTGTGTTTGTTCATATTCATGCTCAAGATCGTAGCAAATTTGATCCCAAGGCCCTCAAGTGTATGCTTGTGGGATATTCATCTAATAAAAAAGGATATAAATGTTATTCATCTAATAAAAAAGGATATAAATATTATTCATTTAATAAAAAATGATATAAATGTTATTCCCTCGTGACAACATTTTTACAACTCTATAGATGTTGCATTCTTTGAAAATCAACCTTTTTATCCCAAATCTGATATTCAGGGGGAGAATTTTACTAGAGAATACCAGCTTTGGGACATTGACATTTTGTAGTCATCTCAAACACAAACTAGTCAAAATCTAAGTCAAATTTGTGATGTCCAGCTCAGGTTAGACTTGTTAGATCCCCTTCCTATGTTGAATCCTTCTCCTGTGTCAGATTCTCAAATAAAAGGTTCAAAATTCAGTTTAGTCTTTTATCCCAACATAGACTACTGAAAATAGTGACTTACGTGTATATACTAGGAGAAAAAAAGTACATGAAGGAGAACTGCTGCCATCTGATCACCACCATGTGCCCAACCTGACTTTAGAAACTCAAAATTCACCAAGTAATTCTTTTCTCACTCATGGTAATCAAATTGATGAAGGAATAAAGGACCTACCTATCGCCTTAAGGAAAGGGAAATGGTCTTGTACAAATCATCCCATCTATAAATTTATTTCTTATGGGAAGTTTTCTCTTAATCATTGTGCCTTTGTCAGCAATATTGATAAAATTCAGATTCCCCATTCAATACATGAAGCTTTTAAAAAACCAGAATGGAAGGAGGCTATTTTGGAAGAAATTACAACATTTGAAAAGGATGGGACATAGGAAATATCTGACCTACCAGAAGGAATATATTCAGTGGATTGCAAGTGGATTTTCACAATCAAACACAATTCAGATGACAGCATCAACAGATTTAAAGCATGTCTAGTAGCTAAAGGATTTATTCAATCCTGTGGAATTGATTACCAAGAGACTTTTGCACCAGTAGCAAAGCTAAATACTGTGCGAGTAATATTATTTCGCTGCAAATCTTGATTGACCTCTCTATCAACTAGATGTGAAAAATGCATTCCTTAATGGTGATCTTGAATAAGAAGTTTATATGGAAATTCCTCCTGGTTTTGATACTTCTGCTAACATCAATAGAGTCTGCAAACTAAGGAAATCCTTGTATGGGCTAAAACAATCACCTAGAGCGTGGTTTGATAGGTTTACCAAGGTAGTTAAAAGGTTTGGATATTATCAATGCCAAACAAACCGCACCATGTTCATCAAATTCTCACCATCAGGTAAGAAAGCCATCCTCACTGTATATGTCGATGATATCATCTTGACCGGTGATCATGATGAACTCAAAAGCTTTCTAGCTAATGAATTTGAAATTAAAGACTTGGGCAATCCTAAATATTTTCTTGGAATGGAGATAGCTCGGTCTAAGAAAGGAATTTTAGTTTGTCAGCAAAAATATATATTGGATCTTTTAAAAGAAACATGAATGCTTGGATGGAAACCAACTGATACTCCTATGGATTCTAGTGCAAAGCTAGGTAATAATGAGGATGGTACACCGGATGACAAAGGAAGATATCAAAGACTTGTTGGAAAACTTATATATCTATTTCATACTAGACCAGATATCAATTTTGCAATCAGTGTGGTAAGTCAGTTCATGAATAACCCACAGAGGATCACATGGGAGCAGTGTACAAAATTCTAAGATATTTAAAAATGAAACAAAGACAAGGTTTGTATTTCCAGAGAACAAACAACAGAGAGATTGAAGTTTTCATTAATGCCGATTAGGCAGGGTCTGTAATTGATATATGTTCAACCTTAGGTTACTGCACTTATGTCTGGGAAATTTGGTTACTTGTAGGAGCAAAAAACAATCAGTTGTGTCTCGTAGCTCAACAGAAGTAGAATTTAGGCTCTTTCTCATGGTATTTGTGAGGGAATGTGGCTAATTACTTGATGAAATTAAAATTTCAAGTTTGGGTCTTTAAAAGTGTTATGTGACAATCAGTCAGCAATTAGCATTGCAAAGAACCCAGTTCATCATGATAGAACGAAACATGTGGAAATTGATTGTCACTTTGTCAAAGAAATAATAGAAAATGGTACCATATTACTTCAGTACATTCCGAGCAGCCATCAAACTACAGATATTCTGACTAAAGTTGTGCCTAAGAAATCCTTCGAGAATCTTACTTCCAAGCTAGGATTACTCAACATCTACAACCTAGCTTGAGGGGTAGAGTGGATATTCGTTCTGATTTTTAGGGATTAATCCTGATTTCTAGGGATTAGAATTTCAGCTTTTATTCCATAGAATAAAGGAGATTTAGTTACTATTTTTTGTTAATTAGTTTCCATGTATATCCTTTCCTAGATTAGAGTTTTATTTCCATTTAAATAGCTTTTATTTTGCTTATTTATGGGCTGTACATATTATTCAAAAGTATGAACTGAGAATACCATATTTTATTCTCAATATTTCCACAGTTCTATATATGGGTTTTCCTAGTACCATAATGTGGAATTAGCTTTTCAACTACTAAAGCATATTGATGAGCATCTTCAATATTGAGTAACGAGATGCTCCCATCTCATCTCTAATCGAAAGATAAGAACCAGTTAGGGAGCAATGATTAATTTGTTTGTTTCTTTTATATAAACCAACTCAAATTGATTAGTTATTGAACTTTGCAATATACTCGATGGACATGTTTTGCTTAAACAATATAATTTCTCATACAATTTCATTATATGATTAGCAAGCAAAAATTGCTTCCTTAGCTTAGTTATCAAGTGCTCTTAAGTGTCGATTTTAAGCTTGCCTTACCAATTACGTTGCTCTTTAACTCTTTTCCAACATTGAAGTGCAATTCTCTTCAAATTAAACTTTGCAAATAGCACCTTTCAATTTTTGGCCATGGGTTTCCGTTCATAATAATGCACCAAATGGGCTTCCCAATTCAAATAATTTTTTGCATGTAACTTTTCCCTGAAAATTAGCTATTTCAATCTTCACTTTAGCATTCAAATCAAGAGTGTGTAGTAAACTCTCTACCAATCCATCTAATGCCTCTCAATTTGAGGGTCTCTCTTCATGAAGAAGTTTGTGTCTTTCATTTCCTTTTTTAGCCTCAAGACTTTTTGAATCTCTAATTGTTTGTGGTCACCTTTTGGATTTTCCATTAGAGCTTCCACAAATTACAAGCGCTATATGACTTGTATAACCTAGGTCAAATCCACAATCATTCTCCGATGTTAACCGTCTCTACTGGTAGGGGTCGTCTCTGCCTCAACCAACCATAGTTTAGAAGTGGGATAAAAAAATTCCTAAAGTAATTTAGAATCTTTTGTAATTTGATTCCACTTGACATAACAGAAAAATTTAGGGTGATTAGATCTCAATAATTAGGTCTAGAATAGGATGATTGTGATTGGAACGTATGTAGCCCAAACGTGGACGTGGATAGGGACATGGTCATGAACACGGACACGGACACGGACACAAAAATGAATACTGAAATATGACCTTTCTAAAAAAATAGGATACGAACATGCAGGGAAACATGTAAATATTAAAAATCTAGGGACAAATTTATAAATAATTATATTCAGGATGTATAATTGTAAATAAAAATTATAAAATTAAACAAAACAATCAAATATATTAAGCAATTATTATTGAAGTATAAAAGAGCATTAAAGAATTATCATGATAATAATAATGGTAGATTATCCAACATTGTCAACAGACAGAGAGAGTTGTCTATGGTGATGGTAGATTAGCAGTTTGATAGAAAGAATGGAAAAAACAAAGTAGAGGCTTTTAGTTTTTGTCAGAAGGGAAACATGTTTCTAATTTCTAGAAATATCCAACATTGCTTTATTATTTCCCAATGTTGCTTTATTGTTAAGAAATGCATTTCTAATTTTATGAAAATTACGACATGTATCCTAGGACTTATGGTGCCTGTTTCTATGGGTGTTGGTGTCGGAAACGCCTACATGCCATTATCGTGCTTCATAGATTGGAACAATAGAAAATAATTACTTTAAAGGAAATAAAATAAATTGATTATTGTTGCTCTTTTTATACTAGTGAAGACAGATCCTGATTTTATATTGAAAACTATTCTTGATTAATTAAGTAAAATACTTTATTAGGAATTCTAAATAAAGAAGGAAAACTGAAAAACTGAAGGTCTGCAAAACTAATTTAACTTGGGTGCTCATGCATCATAAATGTATGCTGGAAACTACTTCAGAATGTTGGTAAGAGCTACTTACTTTTTGGATGACATGTATTCTTGGAGTCAGCCTTACATGGTGTGTTGATGTGAGGGAAAACAGCATGAATCGTAACCATATTCTTTGTGAATTGACGCTGTCACCACAATCTAATATTTCTAGTTAAACAATTTTTTATTTTGATGGCCATGCACCTAAAGTCCATCACAGTTATAGCGCAACCCTTTAGCCTATCGTTCTGCCATCTCTGCACTTTGATTGTGTGGACCTGTTGGCATTTGCTGTTTGGATCCCTTTGAATGGGAGTGAATTTGGAACCTGAAGCCAATATGGTGTTTGTGGCCTTGGAGCTTATACCAGTCGCTGTTTCATAACCTCATTGAAGGCTGGAAAAAATTGTTGTTTCTTCTCAGAGGCTCTTGCCAGGCATTTTGCTTTGGGTGGATGCTGCATCTCGACATCTAAACAGATGGAGTCTACTAATCCAGCTGTAAATAAATCCACCTGTTGGTCGATGTGAACAAAGGAGGCGCATGCCAATAGCCCTTGAAACTGACAATGAAATTACTTACAGTGCCTGTTTGTTTCAATTCACCAATTCCCCTAGAGGATTTCCCTGTATAGAGGGACAAAATCTGAGGGTGCAATACTCTTTGAAGGAGTCCCATGTAAGATTTAGCTCGTCTTGCTCCATCTTGTGATACCATGATTGAGCCTCTGCCAGCATACGGGAAGCTGCCAAGCCACTGTCTGTCTCCGTTGTTTGTTGATTGTCAAAGAATTTCCAACATCACTGTTTCTGCCGCCACTGTTACCCAGTCCTCCATCGCTGCCCCTGCTGTTTAGCCACTGTTCTGGCCTTTCCTCATTGCGGCTGGTCTGGCTGTCATAAGTATTACTGTTGTTAGAACCTCCTTCAATCCCTTCTTGCAATTGTTTTTGGTGGTATGAAGGAGTACTTTACCTCTAATTGCCGTGACAGCTGTTGTAGCTAGGTGTCCAAATTAGAGTCTGTTTTTGCAACCTGGGCTTCCATCATCAATTCAGCCGCCGTTCCTTTGCTTCAGTCATTGCTTGAGTTTCTTGGAAAAGAGTTCGTAGCTCTTTCATTGTACTATTATTGCCATGGTAATTGACTTTGATACCAATTTGTTGGGATGACAAGTCAAGGATTGTGTCACCGGGTGATTGCTTGAACGACCTATAATGAATAGGATTTCTTGTTTTATAGAGAGTCTTAAACCTCTGCAATTTCTTGAAAATTCCGCTTCGCTTTATTACTATATTTTGCCTCACTTAAATAGGGATTACATGATGTAAAATAGGAAAATTAAACTTTCAGGCATAAACTTCTAATACTGAACTCATAGGAATACTACTTTATTAAAATAGGAAAACTTAAACTTCTAGAAATAAACTTCTAATTATAAACTTATTAGGAATACCACTACTAATAAATCTCCTATTTAGGAATATCGTTGAAATTCCCTTCTTTTGTAATGCTGCATCCATAATAGTTGATTAACTGGGAGAATTCAATTGCTAGCATATTTACCTGGATAGAATTATGATACTTGTCAGGGACCGTCCTGTTTATTTTTCTTTTCAATTTTCTGTTCCATTTTTTTCTTAAGCTTATTATTTCACTTATATCAGGAATGAAAGTTTATGTCACTGATGAGAAGGAGTTAATCATGGAACCATGCCTAAAATTTGCTGGAAATCCTAATATTACTGTTGCTGTTAGAGCATTTGGGCTGAAAGCAACTGCTCAGGTTGTTTTGTCCTTCTCATCTGTAAAGAAATAATTTTGCTATTAACATTTTACCTTGAGAATGTCTATTTTCTTATACTTGCTGTTTGAACAATTTCAGGTGGTGGATCTGCAAGTTTTTGCATTACCACGTATAACTCTGAAGCCCTTGGTTCCTAGTTTTCCTTGTTTTGCTAATATCTATGTGTCTCTCATGGAAAAGGTTGGTGGTCATGCACGTTGCCTTCTTCCCTTTGATAGTTTGGTAACATAGAAAAATGTTTACTAAGACTTCTGCTTTGGTACCTGGATTCTTGGACTTATTCTATTCATGCACAATATTGAATGCAAATCTTTGTCGATAACCAGCAGACTCTTTCAATGAACTTTGAGGGAAAAGAACTTCATCTAACTATATATGCCTCAGTAATTTGCTTATCTAGACACGTCTTCAACCTCTTTCCTTGATTTCTAGACCCTCAAAGTTGCTTTTAAATATTTATGCTAGAAAAAACCTGTTTCTGTGGTTTCCTTGGTGTTTATCTGATAATTTGCAGAAATGCGAAAGAAATAGCCTAGTTATTGGAACTAGAAGAACCCTGCTATTTCTGCTGATATCTTATTTAAGGACAATAAGATTGTAATCTTATATATCAATGATCTTAGTTTGTTTCTATATTTTATGACCTTGTTAACAAAATTTTCATATTGAAATTTTTTTTTGGTACCTAACATTATATGGAATTTACGGGATGATATTTCATTAGAAATCTTCCAACTTGGATCTGTCTGATTTTCGTTCATAGACCATCGGTAGGAAAGTTTATTTTAGTGCTGGTAAGATAATAGTTTCCTTTCTATTGATTTATTTATCTATGATTTTGCAGCCACATGTTGACTTTGGGCTAAAGCTTGTGGGGGCTGATCTTATGTCAATACCTGGCCTCTACAGGGTTGTACAGGTACAGTTGTAAATAAAAAACATTTTATTTTTCTAGGCTCTTATTAAATTTGTGTACTGAAGTATCTATTGTAAGACAGCATTTCATTGCATTATTGCTAATGATTTTAAGGTGAGATGTTGGATGCTGTGATATGAGGTTGATCCATGAATTTTGGATTTGCCTTTGGATTGAGATAGCAAATGGGGTTAAGGAATAGAATATCTGATTTGCATTATTCTCTGGCAGTGCACGAATCATATCTTTCCTTTTATAGGTTTAATTAAAAAAAAAATGATATAATGCTAAAAAGGTGCCTTGTGAAAAAGGTATTTTAGAATTTGACATCTTTGGTTGCTACTGAAGGTATTTCTTGAAGTTCATAATTTTAATACTTCAAGTTTTCCCCCCCTGCAGGAGATTATTAAAGATCAGGTTGCCAACATGTATCTGTGGCCTAAAACCCTGGAAGTACAAATCATGGATCCTGTGAAGTATGCATCTTCGCTATACATATGTACACACTAAACGATGATGCTTTTTGTATTCTAAACTAATTGGAAAAATGCAGAGCCTTGAAGAAGCCTGTGGGAATTCTCAGTGTGAAAGTTCTGAGGGCAGTGAAGCTAAAGAAGAAGGATCTGCTAGGTGCATCAGATCCGTATGTAAAAATAAAGTTGACTGAGGATAAGCTGCCATCAAAGAAGACAACTGTGAAACACAAGAATTTGAACCCTGAATGGAATGAAGAATTCAATTTGGTTATTAAAGATCCAGAGACCCAGGCCATAGAGTTTCATGTTTATGATTGGGAGCAGGTATAGGATTTCTGTGTGCTATTCAAAAGCCGTTCTCTTCTGTTATGTGTTTGCTTCTTTCAAGCCATTTGTTTCCTCTTCATAGGTTGGCAAACATGATAAGATGGGTATGAATGTAGTTCCTTTGAAAGAACTTTCCCCAGAGGAGCCAAAGGTTATGACACTTGACCTCCTTAAAAATATGGACTTGAATGATCCTCAAAATGAGAAGTCTCGTGGGCATTTAGAGGTGGAATTGACTTACAAACCTTTCAAAGAGGAGGACATGCCGAGATTTGAAGATTCAAATACAGTGCAGAATGCTCCTGGTGGAACTCCTGCTGGTGGAGGTCTGCTTGTTGTGATTATTCATGAGGCTCAAGATGTTGAAGGAAAGCATCATACTAATCCACAAGTACGACTTCTTTTTAAAGGGGAAGAGAGGAGAACTAAGGTACAATTATAATGCAATATTAGCAATTGTGGCGGTGTGTATTTGTAGGGATACATGTTGATATATTTTGTGTTGCATTCTATAACTCTTGATTTTAGAGAACTATGCAGAAATGACACCTGCGGAGTTTTGCTTTTAGTCTGGGCTGCTGCATTTCTGTGTTATAATGACCTAATAATTAAGATTGTCATAGGCTTAGAATTTAATGGTGGCAGTGGCCTCCAAACGCCATTAGTATTTTTGCAATAGCACTAAAGATCCATTTAAGATTTTCACTTTAGTTTTTCAATTGTTCATTATGGACTGTTGTATCTATGGTTTATAATTCCATCTTCCATTGGTACAGCCTGTAAAGAAAAACAGAGATCCAAGATGGGAAGAGGAATTCCAGTTTATGTTGGATGAGCCTCCGACCCATGAAAGGATTCATGTGGAAGTTGTCAGCACCTCATCACGGATTGGCTTGCTGCATCCGAAGGTATATATGGGTTGCACAATTGCGATTTAATCCTGTGTAAAGTAGGTGTTGAGTGCTTTTCTAAGTAATTGTTCATTTCAGTTGTGGTTATGATATAGACTAGGGCAGCACCATTTCTTTTTTGTGCATTAAACTCGAAAAAATAAATTCCATACAACTTCTGTATATTTCTTTTTTACTAGGCTCAAAATTTCAGAGAACAGGAACTCTTGTGCTTTCTTTCAAACTTTGCCATTGCTTGATCAAAATCTAATGTTTCTTCCTGCCTTTTTCACAAAAACGATTTAATTTTGCATATTCCTGAATTATTAAAAAAAAATAATAATTCTATAAAGGAATGATGTTTTACACTTGTGCCACTGCAGAAGTATTTTAGGAAGTTTTCTCCCTGAAGTTGCTATCTTTATTAGGATATTTGATTCAGTCAAAGCAAAATTTGCTTGGAAGATGCTCCACATCTAAGATGATATGTAGTTATTTTGGACGAGTGGAGTGTTTACAGCTTTTTGATAGCTTTAGAGAGCCACCATGGATTGACTATACTGAAATAAAATATATGATGTTTTGCTGTTGTTTGACCAGGAATCATTGGGCTATGTAGACATCAGTCTTGCCGATGTTGTTAGCAACAAAAGAATCAATGAGAAGTTCCATCTTATAGACTCGAAGAACGGCCGGATTCAAGTTGAGTTGCAGTGGAGAACAGCTACTTGAATCAATTGATTTGTTTTGTTTAAATTAATTTACATCTTTCACTGGATTTTGGTTTTTTAGATGGTGTGTGAAAAGAATACGAGACTTGTGTCTCTGCCTAAAGCTTCACCAATTATTTTAGTTTTACTTCTGTAAATGATCACCACAAAATAAGGGGGAAGAAAAACAATTGATTAATCATTCTACAAATTGGTTATCATTTTTCAGCGTTTTATTGATTGCTGGTACAGTCTTCTCCCTTTTTCTATCAAAGAAAAAGAAAAGGAAAGAAAAAGGAAATGAACTTGATGGATCACTACAATAACGTTTTGGAAAGATATTTATCTCTAATGATGATTAGGGTGGATGTTAAAAAAATAGATTTATAATTTTTTTATTTATTTAATTAATTTTTTTAATTTTTTATAAACTGTTTTTTCTTTAATTTGATTCTAGCAAATTATAAAATATAAAAAAATTCAAAAAAATATTTTTCCAAATATAATATCAAGTAAACCTTATGTATATCTATAAATGATATATGCTCGTAAATGAATTCATGGAGTCTAGACAAAGACAAATGGCCCTTGATGAGGCAAAATTCTTTGTTGGGACGACACGTGTATTATCTTTTTTTGTAAATATTAATGGAGTTAGAGGTTGATTCATAGTGATTTAGTATTCAAACTTTATTTTGTAGTAGAAAACTCCTTATTTTTCAATTTTGTAACACAAAATTCCTACTGTTGGATGTTGTCTACTAGGTTAACGGTGGAGTTGACACAATATTTCCACATCAACTAATGTTTTTAATGTATAAAAGGTGTGGAAAATGTATTAATAAAAAATTATTACTATAAATGACATGTAATTAAATTTAAAAAAAACATTTAATTTAAAAGTAAGGGAAATGACAAAGTTAACCCTTTATATTTTAACATTCACCACTTTCTCAAATTGAAACCTCAAACCAAATTCAAATGCCTAAATATGATACCTCTGTTAAACACTAAATGAAATCCCTAATTGTTAAATCTCAAACCAAATTTAAATCCTTGAAGAATCATTTTCACAAAAGGGCATAGCTTGACTCTACATTGAAGAGGCAAAGAGAATCCTATGTATTAACTATTAGAGAATGTGATATATATATATATATATATATATATATATATATATATAAAGGAAAAAAGCACTTTATATTGTCGTTTTTGGGTGTTGAAAAATATTATTGTTTTTGGGTGTTGAAAAATATTTAAGAGTTTTAAAGTTTGTGGTGGGATTGTTTATAGTGACCATATAGGAAAGACAGAAATGTGGGGGTTGTTTATAGTGACCGAGATGTGAGTATTTATGATTTTTTAAAGTGACTGTATTTTTTTTACCAAACAAAAAGGTTAATAAGGGTGTATTTGGGATTGTTGTTAGGTGTTTAAAAAGCAGGTTTAAATTTTTTTTGATTTAATTGATTGATTTTTTTAATTTTTTGTAAACTGTTTTTTCCAAATCTGCTTCTGGCAAAAGCATATATTTACCTGCTTCTGTCCAAAAGCAATTTTCAAAACTAAAAAAACTTACAAATAATTTTTTTTTTCAAAAGTGCTTTTGACAAACTCAATGTCAAACGGGCCCTAAATGTTTTTTTTGTTGTCAAAATGGGTACATGAAACCCCATATAACTTATTATTTTAGAATAATCAACAAATTAGGTCATTATTTTAATAATTGTACCACAAAAATTGATTTTGAAAGCTATATTGGTTGAATTGTCCATGCATGCAAACTATTATACTTTTACTGTTGTTAAATACTTTTGTGAATGCATGATTCTTATTGTTAAGTATATGCATATTGTCAATAGGGGAACCACAAATAATTAGTGTCATTATTCATCATAGAGGGTGTTTTGGGGAATGGATTATAATGATGGGGAAGTTGATGAGAAAGTTTTCGATGTGGATATGATTTCATTAGTTAGACTAGAATTATGGGTCAAACAATTAGGTCATAGTGGTAACATGATGTACTACTGTAAGTAGCCATGGATAGATTATGATTCAGGTTTAAAAATATTAGAAAATGATGCATGCACATTTGAAATTCATTGCATGCTGTGGATGAAAGGGATGTTGATGTCTATGTGAGGCACTTAACATATAATGAGATTATTGATGAGGTTTTTCCAACCCATAAAAGTAGTGTCATTATAAAAGAGATTAAAGAAGAAACAATACGTTCGGTTGGTCACAAAGGGAAAGGGAAGGGCATTACTGATAAGGAAAGTGTCAATACGAGAATTAAAAATGACATAATTAATAAGATTGGGGAAAATGGTGAAGAGAAAGTTAATTAGTTAGTGAAAAGGGGAAGATCAGATGTCGAAGGGGGAATCTACTTGGTTGGCATGAATCTACTTGGGATGGGCTAGACAGTGGTACAAAGGAACAAGTTAATAGGGATGACATGCATGAAAGTTCATATCAGTTTGGAAAGAAGGTAGACAATGGTGAAAGGGAATAGGTTAATGGGGATGATATTTATGAAAGTTCATATCAGTTTGCGAAGGGGGTAGACAGTGGTGAAAAAGAACATGTTAGTGGGGATGATAGATATGAAAGTTCATATTAGTTTAGGAAGGGGGTAAACAGTGGTGAAAGGGAACAAGTTAGTGGGGATGACATGTATGAAAGTTCATATCAGTGTGGGAAAGGGGTAGACAATGGTGAAAGGGAACATGTTAGTTGGGATGACATGTATGGAAGTTCATATTAGTTTGGGAAGGGGGTAGATAGTGATGAAAGAGAACATGTTAATGGGGATGACAAGCATGAAAATTCAAATCAGTTAGGGAAGGGGAGTATAGAAAACCTTCATTATGAAAATGAAAAAGGCATTATACAAGAGATAAATCATAAAGTTGAAGATTTGAATGGTAATTCTAGTGAAGAAGAAAGTGATGATAGTGAAGAAGAAGAAGATGAGAATGTTGTTCCTACAAATTCATATATGGCAAATGCAAATGTTGGAACATGTGATAAAAGAAATGCAGTTGTTGATGGGATATATGATTCAGACTATGATTTTGTTGATGGTCATGATGACTTGCAAGCTGAGTTAAGGGCAATAGAGCAATTGAATGAAGAAGAATATTTAGTAGATGTTGTGGTTGGAAGTGTGAGAAGAAACACAAAGGGAAGGCCTAGGGAATATGGGAAAAGTGGCAATAGTTGTGGGATTGAAGCCTTAATGTTTTATAATGTTGAAGATGAAGGTTTATCCGATTATGGAGTAGGTAGTGATGAGATGGTGTCAAACTCAGCTAGTGAAGGGCAAAGACCCGATCATAATAGAAGAAAGAAGAAGCATTTCCTGAGATTTAATGCTGAAAGAAATTTAGATAACCTGACGTGTGAATGTGACATGGTTTTTAAAAGACAAGAATGAGTTTAAAAAAGCTTATGAGAGGTGTAGAATTAGACGTAAATGTCAAGTGCATTTTCCAATAAATAACAAAAAAAAAAAGATTAAGTGCAAATATCACAAGGGGGGATGCAATTTTCACATATTTGTCAACAAGTTAAATATGAAAGATGAAAAAGATTCCACATTTCAAGTTAAATCATTCAATCTGAAACACATTTGTGGGAAATCAAAGAAAAATTTCCATTTGACAACCAAGTTTCTAGGTCATAAATACTTGGAAGAGTTTAAAAACAACCCATATATGGATGTGCATATGAAAAAAAGATTTGAGGCTTGATATTGATAGAATGAAGGCCTAGAGAGCGAAGAATTATGCTTTCAAGTCAATTAGAGGTTCTAAAGAGATACAATTTTCTAAACTATATGATTACAAGTTAGAATTGATCAAGACCAATCTAGGAACTGTAACACCCTTCAATATAATTAAGAATAACCCCAATTATACCCAAAGATGTTACGATGCACATGAGTTAAAAACTGTCATAATTTAAAACTTTTATGCACATGGTCATGATGACTTAAATAAAATAAAACATCATTAAAAGCTTGCTATAACAACATTAAATACATAAATCAAACAGGCAACACTAGCCCAACGTTTATACAAAATGAGTAGTTATAAAACTACATGTCTTTGAAATACAACATGTAATAATATAACTATCCAACCCACAAAATAATCAAAAAATACAACAGTGTATCACTCACCCCAAGTGTATATTAAGGCTCTGATCACCGAACATCATTCTCTGTTGATTCTCTCCTAAGCTCCAAACCTGCGTATGAAAAACTCATATGCTAAGCAACTCGTGTCTAGTGGTATATAACAACATACAAGCACACACATATAACGTATATATAATATGCATGATATACTCACCGAGATACTATAATGTCTTACCTCGAAGTCCGCATATGCACTAGCTCGCAACTACATGACATACCATAAAAATCTCATATATATGTATAACACATCGAACATGGTATATCAAATAACCAACCAGAATCATACAAATGTACACCACACTTAGAAGTACTTACTTATCATTACTTGTCATTTCACTGTCCGTTATACTCATAACTAGACTAAAATAAATACAAGTACTTTACGGCTCTCACTAGAGCCTTCAGGACACTTGTTTGAGCTTCTCAAAACACCTGTATGAGGAAAACGATAGCACAAAAATGCTATGAAGGAAGCCCACTTGGCTAGGCCCCAAGCCTTCAAAACATCTCGTATATATATAACCCAACTGAAGAAGCTCTCATTGCTTACCCCTGAGCCTTCAATATAACTCAACTGAGGAAGCTCTCATTACTTACCCTTGGGCCTTCAATATAACCCAATTGAGGAAGCTCTCATTGCTTACCTCTGGGCCTTCAAAGTGTCTCAATCATGACCAATATATGTCACACGATATCGATCTCCCCCCTTAATGACATGTCATCTATCCTAGGTCTAGTCCTAATCAAAGTATTGGGCTTATAATTTCATAACACATACCGCATATATTTCATATTGTTCATCAATTATGATTTCTCATTACCATGTTATAACATACAACAGAGGTACTACTCCTTGAAATGAATCAACTTTGATTTACAAGCAAACATAATAGATTTTCAAGTTAAGCAGCGTCATGCCCGTGAATAACCTTTCACGGTTGTGAAGCATTACTTCATGAGTAGTTCTCCAGTGGACCAAACTATGATTCAACCTATGAATCAGCACACGTTTACAACTGTGATCACCCCTTCATGGGCATATACCAAACTATGAACTCAATCATGAAGCTACTTGTGAATGGGTTTGCATCAACATCAAAACTCATATTCACAACTTTCATGCTTATGAACCCTTCGTTCACAGCCGTGAATCTAGAAATTTTCCAGATTTCATACCAAAACAAAGCACAACCATTTTCATACTATTCTCACAAGCAATATTCTATACAGTTGACCAATGTCAGCCATTCTATCAAGACTCCAGCATGCATTTTAACCATTTACCATGACTATATACTTTCTAATCATTTATATTAACCAAAATGATTACTCTAACATCTCAAGACATTCATTTCACATAAAAACTCTCATCATGCATTTCAATCCCAAAAGTCATATATTTCATTAATCAAAAGTCATACTAAACATGCATTCAAGTCACACCAATATACAAATGCAAGATTAAAGTTTGAGAGATTGTTATGTACAAACCTTACACCTAGGATGGATATTGGCTAAAGCTTGAGCTCTTCAAGTTTGTCATCTCTCTTGAGATGGAATCCCAACCCCTTTACTTGATTTTAGAAAGATGAAAAATGTTCTCTTAGCCTTTGGAACTTGAACCAAACCCAGAAACATGAAAATCAGGCTCTTCCCTCAAAACTCACAAGTCTCCTCACTCACTCTTCTCTCTCACTTTACCCTCACAAAATTTGAGAGAGAAGAGCTTCCATAATAGAGGAAGATGGAGTTTAGAGGAAAAAGAAGATGCAAAAAGGCATGTTAGGTTGGTTAACAGAGAGTGGGGAATGGATTTAAAGGGATATGGCAGGAAGGAAAATGTGGTTGGCTCACTTTCCCAGACTCCACAGTGACTCATCTTTCACGGGCGTGAAGAAACTCTTCACAGTCGTGAAAAAACTCATCACGGTTGCTAACTAAAACTGATATTCATGGTTGTGACACCCATTGTTACGGGTGTGAAACAATAGATTTTAGTAACTCTCAAATTTCAAAACTTTACTTAACTCCAACCCTCACTAATTAAGAACATAACTTATAGGTCATAATTACGGGCGTTACAAAAACTACACTGGAGTTTAAAAAGCCCAAGGGCAAATTTGAAGAAATGTATATGTGTCTAGGCACTATGAAAGATGCATTCAATGATGAAAGAATGAGACCCTTGATATATCTTGGTGGTTATTTCTTGAAAGGGAATTTTGGTGGACAACTACCAGCTACAACAACTATCGATCCAAATGACTACATATTTTCTCTTGCTTAGGCTTGGTGCAATGTTGAGAATATAGTTAATTGGGACTGGTTTCTTGAGTTATTGAAGGAATACTTGAGGATGAACAATCCATACCATTGGGTGTTCATGAGTGATAGATAAAAGGTTCAAATTTTGTTACTTCTGATGAATGCACATAAAAGTAATATTATGTCATTTTGCAAATTCTTTATACTTGGAGTACAATCATTTAACCCAAGTGAATGTCATTTTCCAATTTGTAAGGATTGATTAAAGTTTTCTCTAAACATTTTCCAGAATTAGAGCATCAGTTATGCATTAGACACTTGGAACAAAATATGAAGAACAAGTTCAAAGATGTTAGATTAGTGGAAATATTGAGAAATGCTGCTAGATCAACCACTATGGAAATTTTGAATAAATTTCTAAAAGAAATTGAGGATAGTAGCATGGAAATTAAGGAATGGTTGAATGAGAGATCAACTGAACATTATAGTAGGGCAAGATTCAGACCAACAGCCAAATGTGACATGAAAATAACCTAAGTGAATATTTCAACAAGTACATATTGGTTGCTAAGAAGAAACCCATACTTGTGATGTTTGAGATGATTCGTACCCAACTTATGAAGAGGATTTGTACCAAAAGGTTTATGGCAAGGAGGTGAAAAGAGCTAATATGTCCAAAAGTGAAAAAAAAAACTTGAAAAAATCAATAAGTTATCTTTAAAACCTTCTAGTGGTGCTAGAGTTCAAGTGACTAGTTTTATGGGCAACATGTAGTTGATATGTACAAAAGGACGTGCACATGTAGGAGATGGAAACTTACAACCATTTCATGTATGCATGCATGTGCTGTGATTTTTGATAATAATCAACACTTGAGGAGTTTGTGGATAACTGTTATATAGTTGAAACATGCAAAAAAGTGTATAGCCATGTTATTCAACTAGTGAGCGGGTCTAATTTGTGGGAATCACAATCACACTCACACCCACCTTGCATATTATGTAACACCCTTCAATATAATTAAAATTAAATTCAATTATACCAAAAGATGTTACAATGCACATGAGTTAAAACATCAAAATTTTAAAAAAAAACTTTCATGCACTATGACCATGATGACTTAATAAAATAAAAGCATTATTAAATCATGAAATCAAGTTCAATAAAATAGATGTTTAAAATAAATCATACAGGCATACGCAAGCCCAAAGTTTTATAAAATGAGTAATTATAAAACTACATGTATCTGAAATACAACATGTAAAACTATAATTACCCAACTCATGACAAAATAACCAAAAATAAGACACAACAGTGTACCACCCACCTCGATATGAATATCCTCAACCCTAACACTGAGTATCCTTCTCTATCGGTCCTTTCCTACACTTCAAATCTGCGCATAAAAAGTTTATACGCTAAGCAACTCGTGCCTAGTGGTACATAACAACATACAAGGCATACAAAAATATTAATATTATTGATTTACTTACTGATCTACTATAACGACTTACCTCAAAGTCTGCATATGCACTAGCTTGCATACTATAGGACATGTCATCCAAATTATATATATATGATGAACATCACTACATGGCATATCCAACAATCCCTCAGTGTCATACATATGTTTATCACAAATAACAATTTATTAATTATCTTACCTTTGTCCACCTACTCATAACTATATTAAAATAGATATGGGTAACTCAGCCCACTGAGGTACTCTGGTGTGCTAACCTCTGGTTGTAAAATATAACCCATCGAAGCACTGAGGTACTCTGGTTTACTAACCTCTGGGCCTTCAATATATAACTGTTGAATCTTGAGGGGTATTTCCGTTATTTTGATGCTAACAAATAAAATAGCAATAATGTATTTAATAATGCTTGTGTTCTAAATATGTTGAACATGATATATCTTGAATAGAATATGATGTAAGAATGAAAGACAACTTTTGAAGATCAAAATCAGAAGAAATAGAAAAGTCATGCCCCGTAACTACAAATGTCATGCCCATGAATATAGCTTAGCACTAACTTTCCACCATTCAAAGTTCACAGCCATGAAGGATCATACCAACCGTGAATGATCAAATCAATCATGCCCGTAAAAGATAGTCACGCCTGTGAGATAACATGTCTAATTCTTCTAGAGAGTTTCACAGCCAGAGTCACCACTTGGGGGCTTGGAAGAATATTCATGCCCGTGAAAGTATAAAGTTACGCCCGTGATCAAATACTTCAAATTCTTCTAGAGAGCTTCACAGCCAAAGTTACCACTTGGACCACGACTTGGAAAAACATTCATGACCATAACACATATATTCACGCCCGTGAATGAGGACAGAGAAACATGTCAGGCGCGAAGTTAAAAGTTGGTTCAACGACTATTTTCACATTAAATGCACCCAAACGACTATAATTCGCAAAGGAAGTATAAAATGCAAGTCATTTATAAATCCTAACAAGAAGAACAACAATTACTTTGAATCTTTAATCTTGTTGTAATTTTGAGCATTAACTATTTTCGACAAAACCTTTATTCTTTGTAAAAAAACTTAATTGCTCATAATTTCTGAGCATTGTAGGTTGGCGAGTGTTTTCATTGTAAAAAATTACTCAAGTGAGTTATGGTATATTGGGTTAAGATTGAAACACTTGTAAAGGTTTATTGTGTGAGCCATAAAATACAAGAAATTAGTTTATTGTGTGAGTCATTAAAACACAAGAGAATTTCTGGGTTAGGTGTTAGCCATTGAGAGAAACACCATAGTTGGGAGTGAGCTTGTAAAACTCCATTGTAACACTTAGTGTGTTAGTAAAACACCTAATTGAGATTGGGAATAAGAGTATGGTTTATTAATACCCGAACCTCTATAAATTTTGTGTGTGATATCTTTCCTTCTCTACTCTATTTAATTTTTATTTTGCACTTAAAGTTAAGAAATTTTTACTTCATAACCAATTCAACCCCCCCTCTTGGTTCATTGTCTAGGCAATAATTGGTATCAGAGCTTATCTAGCAATAAAGCCTAAAAAGTGCTAGTAAAGATCAAGAAATGACTAATGAAGGATTCCAAAGTCTCAAGCCTTACTTTGATAGAGCAAACTACGCTCATTGGAAGTTTTGGATGGAGACATATCTCGATAGTGAGGGAATTGAAGTTTGAGATAATGTTCGGAAAGAATGGACACCACCAACCAGGAAATGAGTTGATGGTGAAAAAAAACTTCTTTCAAGAGATGATTGGACAGAGCCTCAATGTAGAGCAAACTTCAAAAACAAAAAGGCAATGAAAATCCTCGCAAGCTCTCTATCCATTGAAAAATGTGGCAGAATTCAACACTGTCCTACTGCATATAGTATGTGGAAGACATTGGAGAATTATCATGAAGGAACTAAGCAAGTTAAATCCAAGAAGATTCAACTTCTCACTTTAGAATATGAACTCTTCAAGATGAAATCCAATGAATTTATCACTGATATGATGAACCGTCTTCTAGCCATCATAAATGGCATGAGAAAGCTTGAAAAGCAGTTGAGCCTGAAAGATGTAAACAATAAAATTCTAAGAAGTCTTCCTCGCAAAGACTATGGTTCAAGAGTTGCGGGTATAGAAGAAGCCAATAAAGACATGAGCATCATGCCTACCGATGTACTTATTGGCGAAATTCTAACACATGAAATGGCGGTAAAGAGAGATAGAAAACTTAAAGCCGAACCAGAAAAAAGAAAGTCTCTAGCACTCAAAGCCTCTACTTCAAAATCTCAAGAAGAAGTTGAAGATGATGAAGAAAATAGTGATTATGCAAATGAAGACATTGTCATGCTCTCAAGAAGATTAAAAAGAATAATTGAAAAAAGAGTTGACAACTCTCGAAAATTCAAATAAAGAAACCTCAAACACTCCTCAAATGACTCTCAAAAAAATAAAAAGGAGGTAAAATGTTATGAGTGTAGGAAGAAATGACATATCAAACTAGAATGTCCAAAGCTCAAGAACCACAAGAAAAGATATCAAAAAGATAATGAGGAGAAAGGTCACAAAGCCACATGAGATGACGAAAGCTCTTCAAGTGAAAAAGATGACAATGAAGATGAAGAGGTCAACTTATGCTTCATGGCTTTAGAAGATCACTTCATGGATGTGGTAGGTCCTTCTTACTCATACTCATTTAATAATGATAGTAGTGATAATAATAGTGATAGTGAAGAAGATGATGAGCATAGTTTAATATAACCATTGAACAAAGAATTAGAAAAATATAGATGTAAATTCAATACTTAAAAAAATAATATTTTGAATTTGAAAAACAAAATGGAATTTTTACAAAAGGAAAATCTTGATCTTAAAACTTCTAATGATAAAAAATCATTAGATGAGTATTCCTCTAGACCCTCAACTAAATCCTTACTTAAAGAAAATAATATTTTGAAAAATGAAGTTGAGGAACTTAGAAACTCTATTTCAAGATTTCATAAAGGCAATGAGAGTTTAGATTTTCTCATAGTGTCCCAAAGACCACCTTTAATAAGACATGGTCTAGTATTTAATGGAACATCATCTTCATCTCACAAGGCCACATTTGTTAAGTCTAGTACACTTCAAACCTCCACAATAGAAGTAATAGGCCCAAGGGTTAAGAGCACAACACACGCTAAACCCCTTATTTATAAGAAGAATGGTCAAGGGTCACATAGCTTAAGAGGGAGACCTCAAAAGGCCAATCATGCCTTCATGTATAAAAGGCATGCACTTAGGAAAACACCTATTCATCATGCATGTGCATGTCACTACTCACAAACTCCATCTAAAAGGATAATGAGACCTAAAAGCATGGTAAAACCGAAAAACATGTTTAGAGCTAAACAATGTAATTATTTTATAAAATTTGGTCACATCAACAAACATGGTTGGATAAGAAAGGCTCATCGGGAACCTTCATGTGCTAACCCCCAAGGACCCAAGTTCATTTGGGTACCTAAAAACCACACCTAAATTGTGATTTTATAGGTATGCCTTAAGTTCGCTATAAAAGATAATGTTTGGCTTGTGGATAGTGGATGCTCAAGGCATATGACCGGAAACAAAGAACTATTCGATGATATTAAAAGTATTGATGGTGGTAAGGTAACCTTTGGAAACAATGCTAAGGGTAAGGTAATTGGCATTGACACCATTGATATTAATAATACTACTTTCATTGAAGATGTTTTACTTGTTGATGGTTTGAAACATAATTTGTTAAGTGTGAATCAATTATGTGATAAGGGAAATCAAGTAATCTTTACCTCAAATGAATGTCTTGTAACCTCTTTTAGTGGACAAGAGATATTCAAATGAAGTAGATATGTCAATACTTACATAATAGACTTACACAAAATATCTAACCTTTCCTCTAAGTGTCTTATGACTACTAGTGATGAATCTTGGCTATGGCATAAAAGGTTTGGTCATGCAAGCATGAATTTAATTCAAAGTCTTAGCAAAGGAGAGCTAGTAAGTGGACTACCAAGAGTCAAATTTGAAAAAAATAAGACATGTGAACCTTGCCAAAGAGGAAAATAACACAAGTGTTCATTCAAATCCAAAAATATTGTAAATACCTCAAAGCCTCTACAACTTTTGCATTTAGATCTTTTTGGACCTACTAGAGTTGCTAGCTTATGAGGTAAACACTATGCTTTTGTCATCGTCGATGATTACTCTAGATTCACTTGGGTAATTTTCTTAGCTCAAAAGAGTGATGCTTTTGAATCCTTTAAAAACTTTGCTAAGAGAGTTCAAAACAAAAAATGATATTTTATTTCAAAAATAAGAAGCTATCATAGCAAAGAGTTTGAGAATGAAAATTTTGAAATTTTTTTTCTAGAACATGATATTTCATAAAAAATTTCAACTCCTAGGACACCTCAACAAAATGGGGTAGTTGAAAGGAAAAATCAAAATTTAATTGAAATGGCTCGAACAATGCTCAATGAGTATGAGTTACCAATCTATTTTTAGGCTGAATCCACCAATATTGCATGTTATATTTTAAATCGAGTTTTCAAAAGACCACTTTTAAACAAAACTTCTTTTGAGTTATGGAATGGAAGAAAACCCATATCATATTTTAGAGTATTTGGATGCAAGTGTTTCATATTAAATACCAAGGACAACCTTGGAAAATTTTCCTCTAAATCCGATGAGGGTATCCTTTTCGGATACTCCACCACTAGCAAAGCTTATAGAGTCTTTAATAAAAGGTCATTAGTTGTTGAAGAATCTATGCATGTTGTTTTTGATGAATCTAGTAAACTTGATCTTGTGAAAGGTAGTGTTCTTGATGATATTGTAGGTACAATGGAAAAGCTTGATCTTGATTATGAGAAAGATGATAATGATTAAGAAAACCCACATCAAGATATCTCTCTACCTCAAGCTTAAGAGCAAGACAAACAAGAGCTTCCAAAGGAATGAAAAATGACAAAATATTACCCTAAGGATCAAATCATTGGTGATCCTACTAAAGGTGTAAGTACTAGATCTCATCTGAAACTCTTAGATTCTAACATTTCCTTTGTCTCTCAAATTGAGCCTAAAGATACTATTGAAGCTCTTAATGATGAAAGTTGGGTGATTGCTATGCAAGAGGAACTTAACCAATTTGAGAGAAGTAAGGTATGAACCTTAGTTTATAGACCTAAAAAGTATCAAATCATTGGTAGTAAATGAGTATTTAGAAATAAACTAGATGAACAAAGTTTAATAACTAGGAATAAGGTTAGGTTAGTTGCAAAGGGTTATAATCAAGAAAAAGGTATAGATTATGATGAGACCTATGTTTCGGTAGCTATATTAGAAGCCATAAGAATTATTTTAGCATTTGCATGCCATATAAATTTTAAATTCTTTCAAATGGATGTCAAAAGTGCTTTCTTAAATGGTTTTATAGAGGAGGAAGTTTATGTAGAACAACCCCCGGGTTTTGAAAGCCATAATTTGCCTAATCATGTTTTTCAACTTTCAAAAGTTTTGTATGGTTTGAAACAAGCTCCAAGAGCTTGGTATGAAAGACTAAGTTCTTTCCTTTTAGAAAATAATTTTTCAAAATGAAATATTGACACAACTTTATTTATTAAAAAGCATGAGCATAATATTCTAATTGTTCAAATTTATGTTGATGACATCATATTTGGGTCTACTAATGAATTATTTTGCCAAGAATTTGCTAAATGTATGACTAGGGAATTTGAAATGAGTATGATAGGTGAGCTTAAGTTCTTCCTTGGTCTACAAATAAAACAAAGCAATGAGGGTATATTCATCAACCAATCCAAGTTTGCCAAAGGTTTAATCAAGAAAATTGGAATGAAAGGATGCAAAAATGTCAAGACTCCAATGAGCATATCAAAAAAATTGGACAAAGATGAAAAGGATAAGAGCACTAATGAAAAGCTTTATAAAGGTATGATCAAATCACTTTTATATCTTATTGCCTCTAGGCCTAATATAATGTACAGTGTATGCTTATGTGCTAGATTTCAATCTTGTCCTAAAGAATCACATTTGAATGCTGTAAAAAGAATCTTAAAATATTTACATGGCACATTGCATCTAGGCTTATGGTATCCTAGAAATTCATCCTTTCATATCATAGGATATTCAGATGCAGATTATGCCGGCAGTCTCTTGGATAGAAAGAGTACTTCATGCACTTGTCACTTTATTGGTGAATACTTAGTCTTTTGGTTTAGCAAGAAACAAGTTTCGGTTGTCTTTTCTACCGCTGAAGCGGAATATGTGGCAGCAAGATATTGTTCCAATCAAATCCTGTGGATGAGACAACAACTTAAGGATTATGGTCATAGTTTGGACCACATACTTATCAAATGTGATAATAAAAGTGTCATAAACCTATCTAAGAATCCTATTCAACACTCTAAAAGTAAGCATATTGACATAAGACATCATTTTCTTAGAGATCATGTTCAATATGGAGATGTTGTATTAGAATTTATCAATACAAACAATCAATTGGCAGATATTTTTACCAAATCTCTTAATGAAGAAAGATTTTTCTTCATAAGAAGAGAGCTTGGTATGCTTGATGGATCAACCTTATCTTAAGTATGATTGTCAATTGTCAACCTTGAGTGTTAATTTCCTTCATATGATGCTCTTTAATTGACTAATTTTTAAGGTATGAAGTGGTTAACATGATGGGAATATATGTTCTAAGGCATAACAACATCTAAGAAATCTTTTAGTCTTATTTTAGACTTAGTGTTATTAATTAAAGATTTGAGGTCATTCACACCTATGACATATATTCACGACCGTGATCCTAATCGCAAAAAGCTCTAGTAGTTTTCAGATTTTGCTTCACGACATCCTTCACGATTGGAGGTTGTGAAGACTATGTTTCACGCCCATGACTTTTTTCATTCACTCCCGTGAAACTTCTTATTCACGCTCGTGACATTTATTCATGACCGTGAACATAGATAGCAAATAATTATAGAACCGTTCACGCTTTGTTGCGTCATGGTTAGAAGCAGTGAAGATTGCTCTTCACAACTGTGACTCTTTTTGTCACTTCCATGAAATTCATAAGTAACGCCCGTGACTATTTAATGTCATGACCGTGAATTGATTCGTATCCTTTATCATAGCTATTGCGCCTCTTCAACAAACCGTGACCACAATTATTCACGCTCGTGATTGACCATTCACGGCTGTGAATATGTCGACTATAAAACAAGATTTCTGTCGTTTTTCTCTTTTCCAACTTTAAAAATTCTCTCAATTAAAGCTCTCATTCAATATTTCTCACAAAATCTGGCCTCTTCATATTCATTTACATCTATAAATTCTTTCAAACCACTTAGTCTTTGAAGAATCTCAACATCTCTAGGTTTGTTCTCAAATTCTTAGTCCGAAAATCATATCTCCAATCCATGTTTTAAAATTATCACAATGGAACCCAACTCATCAAAGCACAAGGAAGAAATCCCATGCTCCGAGACGCCATACAAACTATCTTCTCAACATCATTTCGGAACATTGTCATCCAAGATATGTCATTCTAAAGAAAAGACCTCTACTTTCGTCTCGTTACTTCGAGTGAAATGCTATCAAGACTCTTGGTCTTGAGATAAGCATGATAGAACAGTTGCAAACTTGTCGTCTTAAAGATTTTGTAGACATTTATCGGCCAAAGCTAAGAGAACCAACTCTCGAGTTCCTTAGCACATTGCAAGTCTCTCCCACCGGAACTATAAAATTCCAACTCTGTAAGCATCCGAACACTCTTTCAGCAGTGGATTTTGGCACAATTTTCAAGCTTCTCTCAGATGGCATTCTCAATAAGAGCGAAGTGTAATTCTATGCCAATCTGGCTTGGACTCATTTTGGGTTGGAATGTAGCTGGGATGTGAAGAAGACCAAGAGCACACATCTTTGGTCTCCTGTACATAAATATTTACATAGGTTTCTTACCTATAGTATATTTGTCAGAGGAGATAGCAACAGGGAAATCAGAAAATCGAAGCTCTTCCTATTGGAAATGGCACGAAAAGGTCTATTCGTAGCTCTGTCTTGATGGTTTGCAAATCACATTCCTTTAATTGTAACAAATCCATCGGAAGATATCTTGATTGGTAGGTATGTGACTCACCTTGCCATTGAGCTAGGACATCTAAAACTCGATGAGCATAATTATAATATTATTCTAGCATATCCACAAGACCGTCTAGATGTCGAGTCCTTCATAAAGATGGGAGCAGTTGTCCACATTATTTACGAAAATAATATCTACTACCGTTTCACCATTCCAGCTGGTGAAATTGATTGGGAAGACCAGGACACTAATGATTTCAAAACTAGTCTCCAGGTTATCCAGCAATGAAAATGAGCATGAGTCAAAATAGTGACACTAGAGGTTGAGCAAGAGGTTGGTAAATCATCGACTTCTACCACACCCAGCTTAGCACAGTAGATTGATGATCTTTTAGCACCTCACTTTGACTTAATGTAGGCTTCCATCGATGAGAGGTTGGAAAACCTCAAAGACTTCATGAAATCTCGTATGGATAGCCACGAGGCGGAGGTAGCATGCCTTAGAGATGGTCTGTCAGGCTTGACGCCTAATTAGAGTCCTAGTTTTCATGTAGTATATTTATTTTTAAGGTTATAGGACTTTAATTTATGTTTTTTGAAACTTTGTAATCCTTCTCCTTCTTTTAATACAATTATCTTATTATCAATTCATTGTTTATGGTTTGTTTTGTTAATGATAAAAGGGAGAGAACCTAACAATATATGCAATTGTGTGGTTAATAGATATATGTTATTATGCAATGTATGGATTAAATATGCAAATTTTTTTCCTGATAATATGCATAACATATACCTCATATATACCTTGCATATACCTAACTAGTTAGCAAATAACTTTGATATACTTAGGATATACCTTGCATATACCTAACTAGTTAGCAAAGAACCATGTTATACATTTTTCAATTCTTGTACTCTATTATTTTGTCTTAAGCATCTTTTGAGGGGGAAACTTCTCAAAAGCACATATTGCTAGATTATTTGTCACCATCAAAAATGGGGAGATTGTTGAACCTTGAGGGATATTTTCGTCATTTTAATGCTAACAAATTAAATAACAATAATGTATTTAACAATGCTTGTGTTCTAAGTATGTTGAACATGATATATCTTGAATAAAATATGATGCAAGAATGAAAGACAACTTTTGAAGATCAAAATCAGAAGAAATAGCAAAGTCACACCTGTGAATATAGCTTAGCACCAACTTTCCACCATTCAAAGTTCACGACCATGAAAGATCATATCAATCGTGAATGATTAAATCAAACACGCCTGTGAGATAACATGTCAAATTTTTCCAAAGAGCTTCACAGCCAGAGTCACCACTTGGACATGGCTTGGAAGAATATTCACGCTCGTAAAAGTACAAAGTCATGCCCATGATCAAACATTTCAAATTCTTCTAGAGAGTTTCACGGCCAGAGTCACCACTTGGACCATGACTTGGAAGAACATTCATGACCGTGACACATATATTCACGTTTGTGAATGGGGACAGAAAAACATGTCAGACGCGAAGTTAAGAGTTGGTTTAACGACTATTTTTGCATTAAATGCACTCAAACAACTATAATTCGCAAAGGAAGTATAAAATGCAAGTCATTTATGAATCCTATTATAGCCTTGAGCATTAACTATTTTAAGCAAAACCTTTATTCTTTGTAAAAACCTAATTACTCATAATTTCTGAGAATTGTAGGTTAGTGAGTGTTTTCATTGTAAACAATTACTTAAGTGAGTTTGGATATATTGAGTTAAGATTAAAACATTTGTAAGGGTTTATTGTATGAGCCATAAAACACAAGGAATTGGTTTATTGTGTGAACCATAAAACACAAAGAATTGGTTTATTATGTGAGCAATTAAAACACAAGGGAATTTCTGGGTTAGGTGTTAGCCATTGAGAAAAATACCATAGTTGGGAGTGAGCTTATAAAACTCCATTGTAACACTTAGTGTGTTAGTAAAATACTCAATTGAGATTGGGGAGAGAAGTAGGGTTTATTAATACCCGTACCTCTATAAATTTTGTGTGTGATATCTTTCCTTCCCTATTCTATTTAATTTTTATTTCACATTTAAAGTTAAGAAATTTTTATTCATAACCAATTCAACCCCCTTTTTGGTTCATTGTTTGAGCAACAATAACCCACTGAGGTACTCTAGTCTGCTAACCTCTGGGCCTTTAAATATATGACCAACATAGGTCACTTGGTACCGAACTCTCCCCTCAAAGACATGTCATCTATCATAGCTCTAGTCCTAGTCAGAGTATTGGGTTTACAATGTTATTATACACATATTCATATTATCCATTACCATATTTTATATAAATCTCATGATTTCTACAATCATATATTTTCATACCATGTTATAGCATGCATTTGATGCCTATCGCCTCCCAATGAATCAAATCCGATTCAAAACTAAACATATAAAATTTTCATCATAAACACCTTCACACCTGTGAATAACCATTCACTATCATAAAACATCACTTCACGGGCAGTCCTCCCCGTGACACAAGCTGTGATTCAACCTGTGAATTAGCACAAGTTCAAGGTTGGGATTACCCTTCACGTGCGTGAATCCAACCATGAAGTTGCCTATGAATGGGTCTGCTTCAGCAATAAGAATGCATCTCACGATATTCACTCCTGTGAACCCACCCTACATGACAATGAATTTGGAAATTTTTCTAGAAAAACAGAGCATCACAAATCATGTCAATACCACATGCAATACTCACTACAGTTGACCAATGTCAGCCACCCTATTAACATTTCAACATGTATTCAAGCTAACTATCATGACTATATCATCTCTAATTATCAATAATAATTAGAATTGTTCCTTAAATATGTTAATTTAACCATGTTCATACCAATTCTCATCATGCATATCAACCCCACATTTTGCCATTTATCTACTCCTTTATCATCTAAAACATGCCTTTAAAGTAAAGAACATAGAAAAAAAACAATGTAATGGTCTTAAATGTTGTTATGTACAAACTTTACACCTAGGATGGAGATTAGCTAAAGTTTGATCTCTTCAAGCTCGTCCTCTCCTTTGAGATGGACTTCCAACACTTTTTCTAGGTCCTAGCAAGATGAAGAAATATCATTTTAGCTTTTGGAAAATGAGCCAAGGTCCAGAAAAGAAAACTAAGTCTTCCTCTTTATAACCCACAACTCTCTATTTCTCACTTTTTCACTTTTTCCCTCACTTTACTTATAGAAACAAACTATCTTTAAGCTTCAACAATGGAAGAAGAAGAACTCTGAAGGAAGGAGAAAATGCATATGGCGTGTTAGGTTAGTTAACAGAAAGTGGGGAGAGGATTTAAAAGGAATGACAGAGAGAAAAATTTGACTGTCTCACTAGCTTTGTTTGTCCAAGCTTTAAAGTCGTGACTCCTCTTTCACGAGTGTGAGTCTTTCCTTCACGGTCATAAAGCAACTTTTCACGGTCGTGAAGAACCTCATCACGACTGTGTACTAAAATCTGATATTCATGGTCATGACACCCATTTTTATGGACGTGAAACATTAGATTTCAGCTACTCTCAACATCTCAAAAGTCCACTTAATCTCCTATTTCCCATCAACCAATAACATAATTTATATACCCTAATTACGGGAGTTACATTTCTTTCCCCCTTAGGATATTTTGTCCCCAAAAATACCTGTTATGACATCTCGGAACAACTGAGGGTATTGTATCCTCATTACTTCCTCGCTTTTTCATGTTGCTTCTTCAGCGGTATGGCTCTTCTATAACACTTTCACCAGTAGAACTCTCTTGTTCCTGAGCTCCTCAACCTTTTAAGCTAAGATCTCAACTGGTTCCTTTTCGTAAAATAAATCTAGTCTCAACTCTATGCTCTCAATTATGATGATGTGAGAAGGATTTGACCAATATCTTTTCAACATGGATACATGAAAGACATTGTGTATCCTACTTAACTTTGGTGGCAAGGCAAGTCTATACGCCACTGGTCTGTATAGACTATAATATCCTCTTTAGGATCTCATAATATCTGTATAGACATTGTGTATCCTCTTTAAGATCTTATAATATCCAATAAACCTAGGGCTCAACTTTCCTTTCTTCCCAAATTTGAGAACCTTCTTTCACGGAGATACCTTGAGAAACACCTTGTCTCCCACTAAGTACTCCATGTCTTTTCTCTTTAGGTCCATATAGGATTTCTATCTATAAGAAGCTGCTTTCAGTTGATCTCTAATGATTTTCACTTTTTCTTATGTCTCTTGTACCAAATCTGGCCCCACTAACTCTCTCACTGAGCTCGGCCCCACACAACGGTGTCTGACACTTTCTACCATAAAGTGCCTCATACGGAGCCATCTGAATATTGGATTGGTAATTGTTGTTGTATGCGAACTCTATTAACAATAGATATCTATCCCAACTTTCATCAAATTCGATCACACAACACCTCTTCATGTCTTTCAAGATCTGAATAACTCTCTCTAACTGACCATCTGTTTAGGGATGGAAAGACGTGCTCAAGCTGAGCTTGGCACCCAAAGCTCATTATAGACTACTTCAAATTGAAATGTGAACCGCGGATCTCTATCCGAAATGATGGAGATGAAAACTCCATGTAGATGCATTATCTCATTCATATACAACTTTGCTAACCGGTTCAAAGGATGATCTTTTTGAATAGGTAAGAAGTGAGCTGACTTCGTTAACCTATCTACGATCACCGATATAGCATCATATTTCCTCGATGTCAACGACAATCCAATCACGAAATCTATAGTGATTCTCTCTCATTTCCATTCTAAAATTATGATCTACTATAATAACCCTGAAGGTACCTGATGTTCGACCTTTACTTGCTGACATTTAAGACATATAGTTATGAACTCTATGATGTCTTTCTTCATCCCTGATCACCAATACACCATTTTCAAGTTCTGATACATCTTGTTACTGCTTGGGTGCATTGCAAATTTTGTCTTATAGGCCTCCCTCATAATCCTTTATCTCAACTCTTAGACTTTTGGTATACATAACCTACCTTGATAGTGTAAAACTACCATCTGGCTTCAATCAATCAAAATTTGGCTTTCTAAGAATTTCTCCATAAAAGACCTTGGAGAAACTTGGGGATAAAAATCTCTAGAGATAGATCTAAAAGATTGCTTGGACTTTCTCAGTCTACATACATAGATAAGATGCTAAAGAGGTTTAGTATGGAACAATCCAAGAGATGATTAATTTCAATGAATCATGGGATTACCCTCTCTAAGTCTGTATATCCAAAGACACAAGATGAACGGACATGCATAAGTAGGATTCTATATGTTTCGGCTAAAGGAGAGTATACCTATGACTTCTTATAGAGATCTTTACTCAGAAGTCCTTGGTCGAGGTTGATATATTTTGAAGAATGTCTTCAAGGATATATCTAATAGATTAATAAATTTTATAGGCAAGAACTAATATCATTTGGACTAGATGTGACGTAATCAGTTTAGTGGGAGTTGACATACAGTCCATGCTATGAACCAAATGAGATATAGCTTGGTGAAAAGACGAATTGCATTGTAATTGTCTATGAAAAAGTTAAAAGTCAAACCACTAATTTTCTGTTAATTGGGTGATCATGATGTGTTGCTACATATAACTCATGATCTGCTAAGTCAAGATAAATTGATTAGAAATCAATTATGGGTCAAAAGTATTTGACTAGTAGAATCCTAATTGGATTAGGATTCCTCTTGAGACTTGAGCTTTGTCAACATAACCAGAAAATCTATTAGGTTACATGCATAAAGGGAATGAAGAAAATGTAAAATGAGTTTTGGATAAGATCTAAGTGAGAGAAAAAGAGAATTGAACATTTTATAAGAGTTATAAAAATGAGTCAATTCCAATTTGGATTATAATTGCTGACTTGGTCAATATTGGGATCATATACCCTATGAAAATGGACCCATTAAAGTTTTTCCTTTTCCAACCCTAAAATAGATTATAAAGGGTATAAATACTCCTTTTATGGAGTAAATTTCATGGTTGCCCCCCTTAAGAAATATAATAGTTATTTTTTTCTCTTTCTTTTCTCTTTTATAAAACAATTTTCCATAACTAATATTTTGGACCTTTGTTACCCCATCTCCTTGGAGGTTTTCTTCTTCTTTTTTCTTCGTATGGATACTCTTAGAGGCAATCCTAACTTTGAATTATTGTGGTTTGCTACAATCCAACAAAAAAAGAAAAACTCACAACTTTGAAGATCAGGAGTTGCAAACAAACGTAATCAGTTTTTCCCATTGAATGGTTCAATCCGATTTTAAGTTACATAGGGCATTCCATGAGTTTTGAGTTTAATTAAATTTTATATTTTCGCTGCCATATATATGAAATGCATATTCAAAATCCAATAGGTTGATTCAGAGAAATCAACCCAAGTTCAGAGACAACAGAGCATGTCCGACAAGGGTCGGTGATATGTTATATTTTACATTTTGTACATGACATATGAGTTTATGAGTTGTTTACCTTCATATATGTTTTGTATTTTGAAAAAAAATTGTAATATTTTACTTAAGGACATATATTTTTGTAAATATCGAGTCATTTGAGACTACAATTAATATTTTATGTGTATATAATAATGATATTTTCTTGGATCAACGATATCCTTTTATGGAAGTTCATATTTATGATATATTTCATAGGTTTTTATATGAAACTAGAAGTTTATATGAAAAAAAATTTACAAAGAAAATAAATGTTTTAAATTTTCATAGATTTTTTGCAATAAGTAAATGTGACATTCGGTTATTTAGTTTGACTAATTCTAATTAGATACGATGATGCTATAATAACACTTTTAATAATGTCAATAAATTATAGTCGGAATAAAAAGTGTTCTATGATATTATTTATTACATTTACTATATAAATTTGAAAACATCATCAATTTTATGACACTTTTTTCTCTAAATATTGTTATTTTATTGACACAAATAATAAAAGTTTAAGTAAATTCTACAAATATTGCAATTCTTATTAAAAAAAAAAGGTATTAGTAATTTTATAAAAAAAGTATTAGTAATTTTTAAACATCATTAAATTATCGAAAATGTTAACGTTTTCTTATAAATGTCGCCAATTTTTATCACTTAACTACACTATATAAAAAAACGTTATTAAGACTTTTATGTTAACGACGCGTCATTAAATTAGCATCCTGATAAACCTTTTTTCTTGTAGTGATGGTTTGGTACAGATTTCATCATTGGTTTCCCCGTAGTATGCAAGAGTTTTTTTTTTTTCACATCATCATCCGTATTAAGTAATAATCAATAGATAAAGGATCAAGAATTTTTTATTTATTTTGTATTTAAGCTTCTAATGTAGTTTCATGTGAGTTGTACCCTATCTTTCATTTCTTCTTCCAACTTTTGCTCGTCTTCTTCTCAAAAAAAAAAAAAAAAAGAATTACATCAAAAATCAATGATAACAACAATATACAGGAAAATATAATAATTAGTGAACAACAAAACAAACTAAAAAAATATCATAAAACAATTAAATGAAAAAATCTACAGATAAGATGTCAAACGTTAAAAAAAGAAAAGAAACTCATATTAATAATGAAAAGAAGACATCAGATTTGAAGTCTGATTTTATTACAAATAAACTAATCAGAAATGAGGAAAAGAAAAAGAAATAGATTTCATATACAAATAGGAGGAAAAAGAAAAAGGAGAAAAAAAACAATACATGTAAAAAAAATGAGAAAACAGGAGCATATGAAATCTATATAAATCTGAATGAACATATTCATAATCAGAAGAAAAAAAAGAAACTAATACAACAGATAAAGGAATAAAAGAAATCAGATTCCAAATCACATTTTATTACAAATAAACTAATCAAATTTGGGAAAAATAAATATCATATACATATAAAGGGAAAAAAGAAAAAGTAAATAAAATTAATACATGGACAAATAATGAGAGAATCATTGTAATATCGTATAATGTATACAAATACGAACCATGTTGATATATTATGAAAGATAATAAAATGCTAAACTGAGAGTTAACTTTAAAAGGAAAAGCAAGTAAAGAAGTAAAAGTGAAAGGATGGGGTTAATAGTTTTTTCACTTGTTATAAACTGTTAGCAAATTTTTTAATTATTATAGACTGGTTTTAAAATCAATTTTAGATAATAAAAAAATGATATGACAACTGAAAAATATAATTTTTAGTAACATGACATGCTAATCAGTTGATACATTATATTTTCTGACTAAAAATTAACTTCAAATACCAAATTACAATAATCTATAATAATTAAAAAATTCATTAGCTTATACTATTAAACCTTCAAAGGATGCAAGACATGGTGGGGGCTACTGTTGTATATAAAATAAAAAAAATGAGAATAAACGAAACTAAATTGTCTAACTAAATTTAAAATGTCTTTCTTGTTACGGTTTAAATTATTGTCTGTAAAAGATAAAATTAAATTCTGGATTAGAAATGACAACGAAGCGAGTTTGAGGTAATATTCTCTGACCCTGAACTCTGTTCTCGTACACAGGAACAGAGATCCTCTTTCTCACTATATTCATTCGATTTTTATTAATTTTTTTATTTTAATATTAAAAATATTTTTTTATTTTAATTAATTAGTTAAATATATAATTATTTAAGTAAAAAAATATATTTTTTACGCGTTATATTTTTATTTTATTTTTTAAAAAATATTAATTATATTAAAATATAAATAATTATTTATATATATATAAATATATAAATTAGAGTGGGATATATAAATACTATTCTAGTTCCATCTCTGAAAAAAAATTTAGAATCGTATCAGAAAAAAATACAAAAATTCACTCTGTCCTGGACAGAAACGGAACGGGATACCGCTCATCAAGTCCAAATTGCCATCCTGATAAATCTTGTGTAGTTGTTGCTATGTACAATAATAAGGGTATATTGGTAAAGTACGTGTAAAATCGAAAGTGGTTGTGAATATAGTGTAGAATATAATTTCTGACACATTCCAACTAGTACAGCAAATTCATTGTCTGTCTTAAGGAGTGCAACTCGATTCCTTATATTTAATATTCAAATAATAAATATTATAGATGTGTTTGAAATTGTTGTTAGCTATTTAAAATATAAATTAATTTTTTTTAATTTAATTAATTAATTTTTAATTTTTTATAAATTATTTTTTTCAAATCTATTTTTAGAAAAAATATATATTTATCTGTTTTCAATAACAATTTTTTAAAATCAAAAAAATTTAAAAATAAAAATTTTTTCTCTAAAAATACTTTTGTCAAAAATAATGTAAAACATGCTCTGTATAAAATAATATAAATAAAATAAAATAATATTAAAAAGGCTTGGGAGGCGTGATAAATGGGATGCATGAAACGTACATATTTATGGATGATTAATAGAAACAATTTAAAATAATAATAATTTAAATATTATATAAATAATAAAAATAAATGTAAAGAGGCTTGGGAGGCGTGCGAAGCTGACCACCTTCTGTTATTAATTATTTAATTACTTATTAATATTTAAGTTAATTAAATTAATAAGTAAGAAAATTTTAATAAAATAAAGTAATTTAATGGTTAATATAATAGTTTAATATCAAATATAATATTTAATAGAAAATTAATATAATATTTCTAATATTTAATACAAAATATTTAAAATAATAAATAATATAAATAAAATAAAAATAATATTAAAATGGCTTTGCACGGAGACATGGTTTAAAAAACTTGGAAGGCGTGCAAAACCAACAACCTCCGTGAAGGCATAAGTAAATGGAATGTGTGGGACCTGTATGAAGACATGGCAAATGGGGCAGTGCTTCTGAAGTGAGATGCGTGCATGTATTTGTAGATGGGACGACACCGTTTTGCTGTGGGTACTTCTGAAGTCAGACATGCATTTATATTGGGGTAAAATGGTCAATTCCGTTAGAGTAATGATACGGTGCCATTTTACCTGGAGCTGGACAAAAAATACAGCTAGAAAACGATGTCGTTCTGATAGAGGACATATCCGTACGTACACTGTAATTTACCACAGTGTTTTCTGAATTTGGGATATTTATAGATTATAGGATTGTAGTGTAGTGTGAGTTTGGAATTGCACTTCAATATTTAAAAAATAAATTTAAATTTTTTTATTTTAATTGATTGGTTTTTAAAATTTTTTATAAATTTTGTTTCTCAAATCTATTTTTAAAAAAATTATTTATTTATCTATTTCTTTTTAAAAACAGTTTCTAAAATTTTAAAAAGTTAAAAATAATTTTTTTTTAAAACGCATTTTTTCTAAGCAGCCCTACTATAGTTCATTTTTTGTGATTTTCATTAGTTTATTGTGCATCATCACTTACCTATATATTAGGTCATGATTTGGGAAGAAACTCTAAATTACTCTCGAGATCGATGTTTTTAAAATTAGATCGTAAGTTTAAGTCGGGTTGAAATTGAATGAGAATTTAATCTGTTTAGTTGAATTATATATTTATTTAAAATAAATTTTTTAATAGATATGTATTAGTGGTGTAGTGGCAGTGATGTGTTGTTTTTAAGTAAGTGATCTAAGTTCAATTTCTTACTTATTCCTTTTATTTATATTTAAAGTTTTAACACCCCTTTCTCTATTATAAAAACCTAGCACTCCTCTTAAATGTGTCTCTTCTTCCTCTTTTCTTTCTTCTTTTAGCTGCCACCTTCCCTTCTTTTTTATTTTTTTTTATGTTTTTACTATATTTTATAATACCCTAGCCTTCTTCAGCTGCTAACTTACCTTGCATTTTTTTTTTTTCATTTTACCATCCTTTGCTACTTTAAAAGTTAAATTCCTAACTCATACTTCTCTCCATTCTCTTCTACTATCAAAGTCTACATTTCTTTTTTTTTCTTTTCTTTTTTTAATTTTGAAACACAACTTTATTATTTTCAATTTGCTTCCAACCTATAAAATTCCCTTTCTTTTAATAATAAAAAGGTTTTGAGGTGATTACAATGATGATTTTAAGTTTTCAGCAGATTTTGTGATTTTTTTAAAAATTTTATGAAAAAAACATATTTATACAAAACTTAATTTTGACCAAATTGTCCATTCACCAATTCAATCTAATTTTTATTCCAAAGTTGTTTTTATATTTAACTAGACCAAATCAACTATTAGTTCACAATTAAATCGGTCTAACTGGTCGGTAAAGTATTTAAAAGATATATAATGATTACTTATGAAACTGTAATATATATATATATATATATATATAAAAGTAACCATCATAAATTTTAATATTAAATATTATAGTATTGAATTATTATAATTATTACATAATTAATTAGTATCATTAAATTTTTTATATAAAGGTTGAAAAATAATACTGATGGATGAATAAATAATATAGTAACCATTAAAATTTTACCTATATATATATATATAATTGAATAATTTAAATTTAATTATTTGTATTAATATACATCATTAAAAAATGTTCACATTATTTTTTTTGTAAAATATATTTTAATTGAGAAATTAATTATATATATAAGTATCTGCAAAAGATTTTTAATATATATATTCATTTTAATTATTTACAAAACTATTTACATAATTTAAGAGTCATGTATAATTGATAAAGATGAATTTAATTATTTATATTTTTATTATTAATATACATTATCACTAATTTTTTATATAAATTATTTTAAAATTATTTTTATTTATATAAAAAATTAATATTATGATATAATTTTTTAAATTTTATTATCTATTTTTTAATTTTTAAAATTAAAAATATAAAGAATAAATCAATTCTATTATTTGTTAAAATAATAAATAAAATATATATTGTTACGTTTAAAAATATTTAAAAATATGGTTATTTGTTAATATGAATTATGAATATTATTGTTTATTAAAAAATATTTTATTATGTATGGATATATTAAATTTTATATTGAGCTTTTAATCCTTAATTTTTTTTTATCTTTTTTAATTAATTGGCTGAACAGGAAAGCCTCGATTAACCCCACTAATTACATGGTAACTACATTCAGGATCTAAAAATCTGTCACTCCTTGATTGGCCCTCAAATAAAAATTTCAACGACTGCAAATGGGAAATAATGCTGATAACTGTATAGGATGAAAACTTGTCACACTATCCAATCTCATACCATTGGTCTCTCTTACTTCTCAAAAAAAAAAAAGAAGAAGGATTTATCTGCCAGACCAATTCTTCTTCTTTCCCTCGGATCGCATTCACAGTCTCTTACGGTTTCTCTCCGCAGCAGAGGCGAGTGATTTGAAATAAATTCCGATGGCTTTACTCGTGGTTGACACAGATTACCTCAAGGAGATCGACAAGGCTCGTCGTGATCTCCGTGCTCTTATCGCCTACAAGAATTGCGCTCCCATTATGCTTCGCTTAGCGTAACTCCTTCACTTACATAGCTTTTGCTTCTATTACTTCTATAAACGTATACCTTTTCATTGATTAATTGATTGATATATTTCTGAATTCTGAAGGTGGCATGATGCTGGGACTTATGATAAGAACACCAAAACTGGTGGACCTAATGGTTCCATAAGGAATGAGGAGGAATATACTCATGGCAGCAATAACGGCTTGAAGATTGCTATTGATTTTTGTGGTCCAATTCTTCTTCTTCTTTTGTACAAACTGTGATGCGTGTAATGTGTCAGTATCTGATTATTGCGTGCATGACGTACTTAAAAAGATGTATTTTGTTTTCCAGAAGAAGTGAAAGCAAAACATCCTAAGATTACTTATGCAGACCTGTACCAGGTGATTATTTATGGAATTAATGGATCGGGTGTTATTCATTCATTATTTGCCTATGCTCTCTGTTTTTTTTTTCGGTTCCCTTTTCTGTTTGATTTTGTGTTCTTCTTTTATATCTCTTATAATTTTCTTACTCACGAAATCATTTTTGGGGATTAGTGGAGAACTAGAGCATTTGAGAAAGATACAAGTATTAAGAGTATTTATCGTATCTAATTTACATTGGAGCTAATGAAGAGAGATTTTTTAAACGGAGAACAACCATACGTGCAAATTAGGATTTTTAGGTTTAGTTCTTGCACCCCAAGCAGAGGGGAAAAAGGAGGCAATATGTCCCCACAGTGTAAATTCGTTATGAATAAATGAGGAATTGCAACACTTAATTATAGTAAAAAGCAGGGTCAGGTGTACCATCGTTCCAAGTGTATTGAGACTTAGATAAATATTGTTAGAAGGGTTACATACCACACTACTGACTCGAGCAATATCTAGATGTCAAGTTATGTGGAAAATAAGTTGGACATATTAAGTTGTGATATTTACACTGATGGATTCAAAAATTTGTTAAGGGATATGAAGGATATGGATTTGGAAACATTAATATTCTGTCATAGAGACCGTTGTGTTTCTGCACTTCATAGACATTGTATTTGCAGCATAATTCTATATTGATTCAATTGGAGAGAGAGAGAGAGAGAATAGATAGACCATTTTGTTTATCATGGCCTAATGCTTCTCAATGCTAGAGAATTAACATTGGCTTTTCCTTATGAGGAATGAGTTGACTTATATTTATTTCCACTCCTAGCTTGCAGGTGTTGTTGCAGTTGAAGTCACTGGCGGCCCAACCATTGACTTTGTTCCTGGTAGAAAGGTATGGATTTGTGACATTCCTTAAAGTTATGGTTGATTTACAAAATATATTTTCTCAAACTATTTATTCCTTTTCTTTAGGATTCAAAAATTTCTCCCAAGGAAGGACGACTTCCAGATGCTAAACAAGGTATCTTCAATGTTTTTGTTTCTCACTTATTCAGTTTGCGAAGTCATGTGATTTAAAATGGTCAGGTAATGCCTTTTGATTATCTTGAATGATAAGTTTTGAATTTTAGAATTATAACTTCTATAGTTATATTGATACTAAATCATTATGAGGCATGGTGACAAGGATGGTTTCCTTATATCTTATGATCAGAACATAATATGTTAGTTGATGATTTTAATAACCTTATTATATTTGTAGGCTAACACAGGCAATTACTGAAATTAATTATTCCTGATCAGATGTCGCATTATTAAGTTTCCAATGCATATCTTAACTACAGTGAAATATCTCATAATTCAATATCCCAAATAGTCGTCATAACATTTAGGGCTTGTTAGATTGACAAGTTGTAAGAAAGAGAGTGCGTGTGTACTTTTTTTCTGCCTTATTTCTTTTAAGGTCATTTTTTATTGCATGTTGTAGAATTATTTGACAATTATCTATCTATAATTGTCATGTTGTATTTCAATCTCATCCATTAGACCAGTTAACAGCCAAGATACAATACTGACTTGCTATGTCTCGTAACAAGACATTTGGTTATATCAATCAGTCATTTATCTATTGTGAAAAGGCACAACAAGCAAATAACAATGCCATGCCCCTTCTCCTATATTTTCCAGTAAAAGACATCATATGCTGAGAGAGATAATCTATTCCCCCACCTTTCTTATTTATTGGTGCACCTATAAGTTTCTAGTGGAATATGCTCTGATGCATTCCTTCCAGTTTAGAGAAATTTTGAGGTCGCTTCATTTTAGGTTCAAACTCTGAAGTTTATTGCTAAGATGTGTTTATGCTCAAGAAGCATCCTGTATTTGTGATTCAGTTATCAAATCCTTTACATTCTTCAACTAAACTATATTGGACTTCTACAGTTTGTGATCTGCATGTTTAAGACTGGTTTTGATCTTCAATGTTTAGGAAAGGGTTGTAGTTTCTTAACCTACCTCTTTTGTGTTAAAACTTCTGTAGTCAATTCTTAATTTGAATCCTTACAATTGAGGATTCAAACAAAAGAGTAAGTTTTCTAAATTATCAGTGGGACATAATTTACCTTCGTCTTTTATCAGGTATCATTCAGTCCAGCTTCTAATGCTATTGTTGCTTCTCTGTATATGCGTTGAAAGCAAACTACAAAATTAAACCCTAACCTATTCTCAATGGTTTAGCTCAAGCTATTTCTTACATTCTGTTGAGTTAATAATTAATAGACAGATGGTGGAGGAAATTTGAGTCCTAACTTGTCCTAATCTGTCTGTGTTGGAACTTGAAATTACAGTGTATAAGTTGGGTTTCCTTCCTTCTTGTCAAGAACTTCCATGTTTTCCTGTATCCTGTCACTTTTTCTTTTTAATGGTACATAGAACACTGAATTGATATTTATGCAACTTGAATTGTTGCGTAAATGTCTTAAATGGGAATTTGGCTTTTACAAAACTACAGCTGCATCAAGAAGTTTGGTAGATTTATCTTGCTTGGGAGATGGAACTAATATAAAGAATAATTTGATTACATTTCTAGGGTGCATGATGAGGTTCATGAGTGGTAGGATCTAAGCAAACTTTAGCTTAAGCTGAATCAAGTGAAAGTGTTAGAGTGTGGGTTCACATATTGCAATTTTCCTTGGTGTATCATAAATTGCAGTATCTAAAACTTAAAAGTTATTGGAAACTCATCTATTGTTTGTCAACATAATTGCTGACATTAACAGATCAAAAGTTCACATTTATGTGGGGCAGAAACGTATAGGTTGGGTCTATCTCTTGTTTTAACAACATGAATTTAGTTTCTTGAACTAGTCTTAAAAGTTAGCTGTGATTGACATTATCAATCTGGAACTCCAATTTTTTAATATCTAGTTTTTGATGAGGACCAAAACATTTTTTCAAGAGAGTTGAAATTCTGCAAAGCATTAGAAAAAACACTAGAAAAAGATATTGAACCTTTTGGCATTCGGGTAATAGGAAACATGGCACACAAAGATGGACTTCATTTTTTATTTTTGGGATGCTATGCTCGTTCATTCTAAGCATTATCCATATCAACTATCATAGATGTCAAAATTATGAAAATATTGAATAGGGTATCAATATTTTGAAATATCAACTTTGTTTTTGTAGAAGTGGGGAAAAAAGTATCAAATCTTAAAAATTTTATAATAAAATTTTGAGAAGAAATATTAAAATAAAGAGTTATAGGATGATCTATAACAAAAATTAACTTTCAATAAGAATTATGGGTTTTTGAGAAACATAAAGTTGATATGTGAAATAATTATTTATCTTACATATGTTTTATAGAGTAAGGGATTTATTAGGAGAAAAGAAAATTGCTTTTAAGATTATGTAAATAATATTTATTTAATGTTATGCACTTATAATTTAAAAATGGGCATTTAAATAAAAGATATCAAAATTGAGTCAAAAAATATGTTAACTTTTCCTAAATTGAGAAATATTTCAAATTCATTATTCTCCTTTGCTTTTACTTTATATGAAATTAATTTGAAAAAAAAAACTATATTTGAATATTTTGATATTGTTATCAGTAATTGATTCTCATTATTTTTAATAATTAATTTTCATATCTCTACCTATTATATAACTATCATATCTTTTGTTATATTGAAATAATTGAGAGGAATATAGATGAACTGGAAATATTGCTAGAAATTATGTTAAAAAGATATGACAATTAAAAATCCTATTAAGATCGTCCTAGCCATGTATGTTGAGTGATATATCAAATGGCATATCAAAATTGCGGATCCTGATTAGAAATGAACCCATTGTCCACCTTTGCAACTTTTGTATTTCTTTTCCTTTTTTTTTATTTATTTTCTAGTGTTATAATTGTGGTTTGGAATTTTTTGAGATGACATTAAAATTGAAAAAAACAAGTGAATAGTGATAAATGACTATTAGATGAATTCATTGAATAAAAAATATTAAAATTAGTTGTCAGGGAAGAGACAATTAAAATAGGGCATTGTTTGAGGAAGAAATGACATTTAATGCAAGAATGAGAGAGAAGTAATTTGGATCATTTCACAATTTGAGAAGACAATTTTTCTGATTAGTGTAAGTTAGAACACACAAAAATTGTTGCTGAACAATTCCAAGTCTTAAATTTATAATGCATGTGTGTTTATATATGCATGCTGATATTCAGTGTAAATGCTTGTAGGTGAATCTTCCAACGATGTTTATTTCATCATGAAAGAACCTTGTTTTTCCCTAACCCCTTTCTCTTCCTAAATTATTTTCCAAAGCGGTATTGATTTATGGAAGGTATAAATTCCTTTAATTGTCTCATAATATGCAAATATGTCTTTGCTTTTTCTCTTTTCTTTTTTTATTTGGAAGAATGGTTTGTCGAAGTGTTATCAAACAGTTGCCATATGATTGCTTAAATTGATGTTGCTTGTCCTTCATGTAAGTAAGTGATTGAAACTTTTCAATTGAGGGGTAACAGGCTTACAACTGTATAGTAATGCTCTTATTTGTTGCCCTTTCATAGTGTTAATGGATCTCTAAAAGTACTTCCATGCATGGTTGAGTATGCTTGTTGATAAACTATTCAGGATCTGAATTTTAAATGTCCTCTTCCTTCATTTTTTGGTAAGGTCCACAACACTTGAGAGATATCTTTTACAGGATGGGTTTGTCTGACAAGGATATAGTAGCACTCTCAGGGGGACATACTCTGGTACTTATCTATAACTGTTTTCACCTAGTTGTGAATGCTGCAATGTGCAACACTATAATTCTGTGGTTGGATATGTCATATGTAGGGAAGGGCACATCCAGAGAGATCAGGTTTTGATGGCGCTTGGACAAAGGAGCCTTTGAAGTTTGATAATTCATACTTTGTGTAAGATTTAAACTGACAATAGGAAAATGTTACATCTATTGGTACAAAACTTGGGAATTAAGATTAATCCATTCACCTATTTTGTTGATCATAGGCATCTGTTGAATGGGGAGACAGAGGGGCTGTTGCAACTCCCAACCGACACTTGTTTGTTGGGAGACTGTAAGTTTCGTCCTTATGTTGAGCTGTATGCAAAGGTAACATTGACTATAGTATGATTATCACTTTAATTTTGTTAATTGTTTTTAGAAGAGAAGAAAACTTAATGCAAAAAATGTGAAGCACTGAAAATGAAGAAAAATGGTTACGCTCATTGATAACAAAATATTATAATTAATAAATACAGCAAACTGATCACTAAGATCATGGAACAAAGATCAAGCCATGATCAACAAAAAATCAAAAACTAACTCCACAAAATCTGGAACAACTTGACTAAATCAGAAACTAAATGAAAACAAGACACATGAACTTTAGTTACTGCAGTCCTAAACACTTAATTCTAACACTCCTTGTTTAGGAGCTGCAAACTCCAAGCTTGTCTCTTAGAACTTCAAATCTGTTTGCTGGAAGTGGCTTGGTGAATAAATCAGCAAGTTGCTCCTCTAAACAGCAATGAACCGGCAAATCCCTTAGAAAGAAGAGTTTAATATTGAAATGCTTGGTTTTGCCATGGAATACGGAATTCTTAGATATAGCTATAGCAGCCTGATTGTCCACATAGATCTTTGTACTTTCCTTTTGTTCTATCTTGAGATCAATTAAGACTTTCCTCAACCAAAATGCTTGATTTGCAGCTGAGGTGGCAGCAATAAACTCTACTTCTTTTGTGGATTGAGCTACAATTTCCTGCTTCTTTGAATACCATGAGAAGATACCAGAACCAAGAGTGAAGCAGTAGCTAGAAGTGCTCCTCATATCATCAACCGAGCCTCCCCAATCACTATTTGAAAAACCGTCAGTTTCAACCCTTCACTTCTTTGATACTTGATCTCAAAATCAAGAGTATCTTTGACATATCTAAGGACCCTCTTGGCTATATTGAAGTGCAATTCACTTGCACAATGCATGAATCTAGATAGCACACTCACAGCATTCAAAATATCTGGTCTGGTTGCTGTGAGATACATCAAGCAACCAATCGTGCTTCTAAACTGACCCTGATCAAACTGTTTTGCACCATCATGCTTGCTAAGCTTTTCCTTTGCATTCATAAGAGTTGACATTCCTTTGCATTGATCCAACTCGAACTTCTTCAAAATTTCCTTGACATACTTCTATTGACATACAAAAATTTCATTTATTTTCTGTCTAACCTCCATGCCAAGAAAATAAGTCATCAGCCTCAAGTCTGTCATCTCAAAGTTCTTCATCATCTCTAACTGGAATTCTTCAATTAAGCTTTACTTGTTTCTAGTAACCAGTAAATCATCTACATATAGTGAGATGATAAGAACATTTGTTCCATTTTTCTTAACATATAAAATGGACTTTGAAAGGCTTTTGTTGAACTTCTACTTCTGCAAATACTCATCAATCCTACTATACGAGGCTCTAGGTGCTTGTTTTAGGTTATAGAGAGTCTTCTTAAGTAAATAAACTTGATATTCCTCTCCTGGTTTCACAAAACCCTCTAGCTGCTCAACAAAGATCTCCTATTGTAAGTAGCCATTCAAAAAGGCAGACTTTACATCAAGATGGTATACCTTCTAGCTTAATTAGCTGCAATTGCCAAGAGGAGTCTAATTACCTCAATTCTGGCTATTGGAGCAAATGTGTCAAAGAAGTCAACACCTGTTGTTTGAGCAAAGCCTTTCGCCACAAGTCTAACTTTGTATTTGTTTAGAGATCCATCAACATTCAACTTAGTTCTGTTAGTCCATTTAACTCCAATTACATTTCTATTTGAAGGTTTGCTCACCAACTCCAGGTTCTATTCTTCTCAATCATATGCAACTCCTCATCCATTGCAACTCTCCACTTCTGACTTTGATTTGCCTCTTCATAGCTTTTGGGTTCACAAATAGCTACATTTTTCCTTTGATAGATGTTAGCTAATGATCTGGTTCCTCTAATGGATCTGTCATCTACCATTTCTTCTTCCCACTCCTCAAGCTCCTGATTTGGTGTTATAAATTCAGTAGGCATGAGTTTTTGACATCTTTGCCTTTCTTGTACACTTGTGTCCCAATTCCATCTTGATCTTTAGTAGCAGTCAAGCTATAGCTAGTAAAAATTCCTAGAATGACTTTTTCATCCAACTTATCTCTTTTGATATGTGGCACGTATGAGTAACATAAGCAATCAAATACTTTAAGAAACTTTAAAGATGGTTTAAAGTTGTACCGTGCCTCAAATCTTGCCCTCAACAACTCTTGTAAGAAGTCTGTTTTGCAAAAATGCAGTTGTACTTGTTGCCTTTGCTCGGAATTGCTTTGGGAGATTCCTTTCATGTAGCACACACCTTGCCATATCCAAGATATATCGATTCCTCCTCTCACTGACCCCATTTTGCTACAGGGTGTAAGGTGCAGTGAGTTGGTGATTTATACCATATTCTTCACAAAATTGATTGACAGTGGCAAAAGTATATTCCTTGCCATTATTTGATCTGATGGTTTGAATCTTACAGCTGCTTTCATTCTCAACTTGTTCCTTGAACTTTTTGAAAATTTGTGCCACCTCTGACGTGTTCTTCATGAAGAAGATCCAAAACATTCGAGTAAAATTATTTATGATGACATAGTAGACAATGTCATTAAATGAGGCAGTTCTTTGAGGACCAGCAACATCAGTGTGCACCAACTGGAGTTTCTTGGTTGTTCTCCAAGTAGACTTGGGAAATGGCTTTCTAATCTACTTGCCTAATTGACAGGCCTTGCAATGAGTGGCTCTGACATCAATATTTGGAAGTCTAGTCACCAGTTCTTTGGTTGTCATTTGAAGCAAACCTTGATAATGATAGTGATCCAGTCTTTTGTGCCATAGCTCAGCAATGTTTTCACTCACTGGAAAAGCAAATTGCTCCTCCTTCAATGGATTTAGTACAAAACTTTTTCCATTCATCTTGAGTTTGATCAAATTATCACCATTAATGTCTTTAATTAGGCATGAATTCTTATAAAACACTAATGTGTACCCCTTTTCAACTAGCTGACCCACACTTAATAAATTTTGGTCTATGTCTGGCACATATAACACATCAGTGATTAATTTAATGCCAAAACAAGTGGGGATATCTATTGTACCTTTTCCTTTAACTACCATGCAATTTTCATTCTTAACTCTAACCTTTGATGAGCAACTTTCACCTAATTCTTTGAAAAGGTCCTTATTGTGGGTCATGTGATTGGTGCAGCCACTGTTTGTTAACCAGTAATTAGGTGAGTCCAAGCCAGTGAAGCATGTGACTACAAACAGATGATCTTATTCCTCTTGATCTGCTGCTTGTGCCTCTTCTTCATTTTGTTGCCTTTTGCCTTTGTATATAATAGTTTCATGCCCCATCTGTTGATATTTTGAGCATTTAGCATCTGGTCTTCTCCAACATTTGCAAGGTGGATGACCTTTCTTGTTGCAATGCTTACATGGTGGATATGACCTCTTTTGGCCATCCTTCTTCCCTTTCCCAGTTGTTGGCTCTGCACTGGTGCCATTTCCTTCACTGTCCTTCTTTCGAAGCTTGATATTTTGCAACAAGAGCTCCTTTTATGGGTGTATTTTCTCTCATAGACCTTCTCTGATCTTGAGCTTGAAGAGCATGCAACAGTTCTGCTAGAGAGATCCTTGACAAATCCTTTGTATTCTCAACTGCAATGATTGTGGCCTCATACATTTCGGGAACAGTAACTAGAATTTTTTTCAACAACTCTAGTGTCATTAAATTCAGTTCCTAGAAGTCTTACCTTGTTGGCAATTCCAAGCAACTTGTCTTAATACTCTTTGATTGGTTTTGTCTCTTTCATTCTTTGTAGCTCAAACTCCCAAATGAGGTTCAGTACTTGCATGCTCTTTATCCTTTCATTACCTTCATACTCCTTTTTTATGTAATCCCATATCTCTTTTGCTGTCCTAAGAGACATGATTCTGGTGAAAATATTTGGAGTGACAGCTGCAAACAGTGAAGCTTTTGCCTTTGATTTCCTTGTCTTCTTCTGCTTATGGGTCTTCAATTGTGCCATGGTGGGTTTTGTTGGAAGCACAGGGATTTCGTAGTCCTCATCCACAGCTTCACAGAGATCCAAAGCCTCCAAGTATGTCTCCATAAGCACTGCCCACATTTGGTTATTAGTTCCATAAAAAACATATGGAGTAATGGCAGAGAAGCTTGCTTCAGTCTCCACGGTTCAAAAAGTAAACACAGGTCCTTTAAGAAAAGGGCTCTGATACCACTGTTAATTGTTTTTAGAAGAGAAGAAAACTTAATGCAGAAAACGTGAAGCACTGAAAATGAAGAAAAATGGTTACTCTCATTGATAACAAAAGATTACAATTAATAGATACAGCAAACTGATCACTAAGATCACGGAACAAAGATCAAGCCATCAACAGAAAATCAAAAACAAACTCCACAAAATCTGGAACAACTTGTAAATCACAAACTAAATGAAAGCAATATGTGGACTTTTGGTTGCTGCAGTCCTAAACACTTAATTCTAACAGATTTAATCATTTGGTGACATTGAGGCACACATATATTAGAGGCAAATAAATAGTCACTTTTTTCTTCAAAAATATTGAACAGCATCAAAGCATTTCGATTTATAACAGTCCAAGTATCCTTGTTATTGAACATCAGCATATAAGCAATTCAATTTATTACAATGGAATTTTACTACGTACTTCAGCAGAGTTGTTCAATGTAGTCCTGTCGTGCATCTATCAATCCACTTAGAAATGAAGAAAAAGAGGTGCATGAACCATTAATCAAATAAGTTATATTTTGAGTTCCCTTATAATCGGCATGGTGTTATCTCTCTCTCTCTCTCTCTCTCTAGATATGGTTTGCTTTTAACTGTACTTAATGCTGTGCAAAGTGATTTATTTTTCAGAATCAGATTTTGGTTTACATGCCAGTTATTTAGATGGGAGGCATATGTGGGTTTAGCTCTTAAACTGTGCCATAGCCTGTTGTAAGCTAGGATGCTAAGGTCATATTGGGCGTCTCTCGCCTTGCTTTTTGAACAAGAATCATTTTTAATAATGTAGACAAATCTCGGTTTGATGCATAATTTGACATAATATGTGCTATAAAATTTTTCTATATTGCAAATTTGGTGCGTGGCAGGATGAGGATGCCTTCTTTAGAGATTATGCAGAGTCACATAAGAAACTTTCAGAACTAGGGTTCACCCCAAGTTCCTCTGGATCTAAGGTTATTGCAAAGGACAGCACCATACTGGCTCAAAGTGCGGTTGGAGTTGTAGTTGCTGCTGCTGTTGTGATCGTCAGCTATTTCTATGAAGTTCGCAAAAGAATGAGGTAGACGGTTGTTGCTCGTCTTTTTCCCATTGAATCTGTGGCATTTGGTCCATTTTCACAGCTCAGAAGCTGAATTATAAAATATTTGTATCTGATATAAAAGTGATACAATAATTTAAGCATATATAGACATGCTTATCTACGACAGCAAATTAAGCATTGACCATTAATGGCTACAATATTAGCTCATAGTGATCAATAGGCATTTAATAGAACTGCCATGTATTTCACTTTTTAATTTTCCTTGCTCATATTTTATGTGCTTAGATTTTCCAGATTGCCACCATGAGAGTTGCTTTAGTGTCTACTCTTTCTTCCACTTGACCCTGAAAACAAGGAATTCATAGAAAGTCAGCCCACCTGAACTCAGCAATGATTATTGATAAGATATTTTTGCTTCTTGTTTTTAATTCTATCAGCAATGTAATAATAGTCATATGATACTTTACCAAAATAATAATAATAACAATAATAATAATAATAACAATCGGGAAAAAATTATTATTTATTTTGACATATTGCACTAATATAGTGCCCTCTAAGATTTGAAATTTATATAATTAACTATTTCTGTTTTATTTTTATTAAACTATATAGTTTTAATAAATTTTAAAGTATTTACTATTAGTTAGAAAAAATATATTTTTTACTTAGAGATACTAGTACAATAGATTAAACTTTAGGATATTAGTATAATAAATTAAATTTGTAGGGATACTAGTATAATAGGCCAAATTAATTTTAAAAATAAATATTAATTTTTTTGTATCATTTCACTATAATCTAACGGTGTTTTTAACAAAAAAAAATCCAATGGAATAATATATTAGTAGGATATGATAAAGTATAGAGGATAAATATAATTTTTGAATCTCAAAAGTATTAGGACAATAGGTCAAATTTAGGAGTAAAAGGTAATTTTCTCTATTTATAATGATAAGATATCATTAAGAAATCACATTAGTTTTCTAGTTTATTTGTCTATTCGTATTTTTGCTATAAGCTTTTAACAGAGAGATTAGAACTCATAATAATCTAAATTATTATGAGCACAGAAGAACTCTTTTGACTGGATTTGGAATTATACCAAAAAATCTCCTGCTCCGATTTGATTGCTAAGTGATCCTCCATCACATAGAATGGATGCCCTTAAAACAATTAGGTAGGCAGGATGAGGAAGATTTTATTGGTTCTGAATGTCAATAGTGTAACCGAATTAATGAATGGGAAATAATATGAAGAAAGCATAGGTTAAAGTGTTCATCCTAATTGTGGGTCAGTGAAGCTGACCTTTGGGCTAAGGTTGAGGAGCCCCACATGTGGAGGACAGCCAAAGAGGTAGGTAAGAGCTTTTAGGACTGTCCCATGGTTTTTGTTTCTGTACCTAAGCACATGATATCCACGTGTTTGCTTTGCTGGCTGTCACAAACACTTTCTTGATTATTATTGCCACTCCTCTTAACCCCCTCAATTCTCCAATCCAGTTACGTAAATTATTTATTTCTTTTATTTCTTTTTTGGCAAATTAAAAAAGAAATAAATGGGGAATGCCTTTTTCCATGAGAAAATGAAAAAAAGAAGCAGAAAATGTTCTCTCATGTAAATTAGTTACATTTTCTTAAGAGTAGGCATGTGTTTGTATGTTCATTTGTAGGAGTTGTGATAGTGACATTTATACAATTAATAGCGTTAGAAGAACCTAACTGATTGTGATGATGAGTTCCATCTGATTGAAGCAATATATATAGATGCTTCAATAATTAATTTATATATATATATATATATATATATATATATATATATATATATATATATATATATATATCTAGTTTGTCTTCAATTTATAGTTTTACTAACCAACTTTTCCCTTTTTCTTCTTTACCTTGACCATGTTAACTAATTTTTTTTTTTTCATTTACAACTTATATAACCACTCAATCATTTTGAACATATTGTTTCAATTTGCTTTCATAGTTGCTTCAAATTTCTGAAAGAAAAATGAATAAGCTTTGGTGGATTATATATGTGAAAAGAAAAAACGTAAAAAAATAGGAATAAAATCATAAAAAGTTTCAACGTCAAATGGAGGGCAGAGTTGGACTAGGTGTGAGGATAGTCATAAAGGGTGAAAAAGTAGGTGAAATACACACACAATAGATAATTGCACAAGTGGATAGCTACCCCTCTCTTTTCTGTTTGAGAGCAACTTCTGCCCATGATCCCATAAACCTTACCACCACCCACTTGAATTTCATGATGAGAGAGAGATAAGTCCACACACACACACACACACACACATATATATATATATATATATATATGGTGGTGGGTAACAAAATAATCTATGCAAGTTGGGAGGGAGATAACAACAAAAAGGTGAAACAACTTCCCCATCCCTAACCCTACAGGTATTGCCTAAACTTGCACCACAAGGTTGGGGTTAGAAAAAGAAAAGTGGAAGGTGAACCAAAGCCCACATACAACCACAACCCCGCTCATTTCTTTTCTTATTCTTCCCTTTTCTTTCATCATCTTTATTTTCTTCAACCCAACCAATTTCTCTTCTAGAAGCCCTTTCACACCCTCTCTCTCTCTCTCTCTCTTTCATGCATGATAGTGTAGTGTACCAATAGAATAAAAAACCACAACTACCATCTCTATACATATGCACAAAAATATTACAAGAACAGCCACACCACTTGGGCAATTTCTTTTTGGAATGCCCACCACAACTAACTTACTAAAAAAAAGTTTATATTTTCCTCCTAAATCATTTTTCATTCTTGTCTAAAATTGTTTCACTAAATTAATCTTATATACACCAAATACATCCAATCAAAAATATTTTTAATTATCACTTGGGTATTTGACATATTGACATGGGATTTAACAAATGAAGTACTTAAAAGGATATTTATTGAAACAATCCGAAAGAAATGTTAATTTAATTTACTTGGTCTTCAAGAGTTCTATAAAAAAGGATTTGCTATATAAAGGCAAATTAAGAAGTAAAGAAGGAGCAAAATGGTGTTAGCTCCAACAACATGATATAATTTATATAACCCTTTACATGAGTTCTGATAAACGTTTTATATAAACTGAGTTAAGGAAGATTTTGAGAGAGAACTAAAATAAATAAATTATTAATCAAATTAAGGATATCCATTTTTCAAAAAGGAAAAAAGAAAGGAAAGAGATGTATACTCTCTCTCGCACACACCATTTCTCGCCTATACTTTAATATACCTTACTTTACACCTACCTGAATGTTACCTGTCGTTAAAGTCCTTTTAACTTATTATATATGATTGAATTGCTAATATCATCAAGAGAGGCTACCAGCCACTCCTCTCTAACCTATCTCACCAACTCACATCTAGAAGCAAATTTTTAGGGTCACACTCCCCTCTCTCTCTCTCTCTCTCTCCTCTTTCTCTATAATTGTCAAAATCCTATATATAAACTTCGTCAAGTCCCCTCAAGGGCTGGCCTTAATATTCTTCAAGTTTGCAAAACCAGAAACAAAAAGTTCTCCACCATTTCTTTACCATAAAAAATCTTTTAAAAAAACATATGTATCAAGACTATCAAGAAACCCAATTAAACATAGTTTAAAAAGTTCAAATTTATCTTCAGGTCCACCCAGAATGGGAAGGTCTCCTTGCTGTGAAAAGGCTCATACAAACAAAGGTGCATGGACCAAAGAAGAAGATGATAGGCTTATTTCTTATATCAGAGCTCATGGTGAAGGTTGCTGGCGATCTCTTCCTAAAGCCGCCGGCCTTCTTCGTTGTGGAAAAAGTTGCAGACTTCGTTGGATCAACTATCTAAGACCTGACCTCAAACGTGGTAATTTCACTGAAGAAGAAGATGAACTCATTATCAAACTCCACAGTCTCCTTGGAAACAAGTAAAAATCCTTATAACCCCACAAAAGTATTTGTTTTAATTTGTTTCTAAAGCTGTTGTGGTTAATGGGTATTGCTTATTTTTTTTGCTGTAGATGGTCACTTATAGCTGGGAGATTACCAGGAAGAACAGATAATGAGATAAAGAATTATTGGAACACACATATAAGAAGAAAGCTTTTGAACAGAGGAATAGATCCTGCAACACACAGGCCACTCAACGAATCATCACAAACCACAACTACAGCAGCAGCAGCAGCACCAGTAACACCCCCGCCAACAACAACAACAATATCTTTCACTTCCATGAAAGAAGAAAAAGATAAGATTTTTAGCACAAGCGAGTTCATATTTAAAGAGGAAAAAGACCCAGTTAAAGAAAGATGCCCAGACTTGAATCTTGAGCTCAGAATTAGTCCACCATACCAAATTCAAGTTCAACAGCCTCATCAGCCACCGAAAACTGCAGGCATGAGTATTTGTTTTGCTTGCAGATTGGGCCTGCAAAACAGCAAAGATTGCAGTTGCCACATTATGATGGGTTCTAATATTGGTAGCAGCAGTGGCAATAGCAATTCTGGCTATGACGTCTTAGGTTTGAAGAGTGGTGTTTTAGATTACAGAAGTGTAGAAATGAAATAAAAAAAAAAAAAGATTATGTTTCTTGAATTTCTTCTTCGTCTTGTAGCTGAAAAAAATATTGTTGAGAAAAATGACTAAGGCCTTAATCACTCTAATTTGTATGTTTATTAATGTCTAGTACATAGTTAAATTTAGTATATTGTTAATACAGGTGATTATAATTGATGAATGTTTTCTAGTCATTTTGGTATAATTTGTTGGTTTTCTGTAGTGGGTGATGATTTTTATATAATTGGATTTGTTTGCCCTTTTTAATTTCTGGGAAAGTAGGGCTTTGTCAGAGTTTCTATCAGATCTCTAAAGGGTCAGGTTATGGTTGTTGCTATGCTATGCTACCAGCAGGTAAAAATAATTATAATGTAAGAGTTGATTAATAATTTAGTATTAATAAGTTTTAGATTAATGGACACAATGATTCGAAACACAAAGATCTCCTAATTCGAATTTTAATTAATCTGTTGTAATAAAAAATTAATCTTGTAGTATATGTCTAACTTACTTTTTGCAACTTATATATATATATATATATATATATATATATATATATATATGAGTTTTTACAAACCTAACCTAATAATAATAATAAAAGTGACCCATAAAAAAGAAAAAAAAAATTGTTTGGCATGTTAGATTCTTTATGGGTTTTTTTAATGGAAAAGGTTTGATTTTTCTCGTAAAGGAAAATGAAAGAGATAAGCAGTGAGAGGATGGGAAAGAAAGAGGAGAGGAGTGGTGGGTAACCTATCTCTTCAATTGCAATAAAAGCAGAGAAGAGAAGAGCTATAAATTATATATATAAAAGCGTGAAGAAACTAACAACTGTCCGTAGTACTAACCTTCTTCTACCAACCTACTATTTAATTTATATATGCCATGCCCACGACTCAATCAACCCTCCATTATTGCATTTTAAAAACCCTAGCATGTTTTTTTCTTTTTTGAAAAAAAACTCATATATATATATATATATATATATATATATATATATATATATTAGTGCCTAAATTGTACAAATAAAATTTTTATTTACAAATTTCTTCGGTTAACTCTCTTAAGAATTTGTGCAATTCAATTTTTCAATTACATATATGCCATGCCCATGACTCAATCAACCCTCCATTATTGCATTTTAAAAACCCTAGCATATTTTTTTCTTTTTTGAAAAAAAGGAATTTATATATATTTTAGTGCCTAAATTGTACAAATAAAATTCTTATTTACAAATTTATTCGGTTAACTCACTTAAGAATTTGCACAATTCAATTTTTCAATTACAATTTTCTTCATTTTATTTAATTCATTCTCTTAAATCAGAGTGAGCATAATTTCGGTTTAATCCGAATTTATCTAAAATAATTTTGGTTCATTTTGGGTAATTCGGTTTAGTTTGAGTAAGATTTTCAAAAGGATGATATAGATAAGATTGTATACGAATCGAATCGAATATTAGTAAACTTGAGATTTGCTCGTTTAAATTTATTATAAGCTCAAACTTGATTCAAGTTTTTATACTTGAACTGGAGCTATACTCATATTAAAATTATGAAGCTCGTAGATTTTCAAAAGGATGATATATATAAGGTTGTATACAAGTCGAGTCGAGCCGAATATTGATGAGCCTGAGTTTTGCTCATTTAAGTTTATTATACGCTCGAGCTTGATTCAAGTTTTTATACTTGAACTCGAGATTTGCTTATATTAAAATTATGAAACTCGCGAGCAGCTCAAATTTGGTTTATAAAAATTCATTTATTATTTTAATGATCTTAATTTGAGTTCGGCTCATAAACTAATAATGACAAAAGTTCAAGTTCAACTCATTAATTAATAATGACAAAAATTCGAATTCAACCTCAATAACTAAATATAATATAAACGAGTTTTAAATAAACATTCAAACGAACATATTTACAAATTTTTAAACGAATACGTTCGCTAACTTTTAAATAATTATGTTCACTAACTCGTAAATGAACATATTTGTGAATTCGTAAATGAAAATGTTCATGAACTAACGAATCAAATAATATTAAGCTCAAGATCGAGTTCAAAAAAGTTTTCGATCATGGATTTGAGTTTGAACTCAACTCGTTAACAAACGATCTTAAATGAGTTTTTTTCTGAACCGAAATTCAATTAGCTCACGAGCGGTTTAGTTTATTTATAGCAATATATATATATATATATATATATATATATAAAAGTTTTGATGGTTTTGATAATTTTTTTTATTACTTAGACTCAAAATTTTGGTTTTCCAACTAAACCTAAACATTCAATTTGTTCCTGTAATTCAGTTTGGTTGGAGCACATATTGTGAGAGCTATTCAGATTCACTTTACGTATGACCCGATGGATTATTCTTAATTATCAAATTTATTCATTTGACGTTTTAAATTGTCAAATTTTTATTATTTTAATATATATTTGAAAAATATTTATTTTCTAATTATTGTAATTAAATAAGTCAATAAAACAAATTTTAGTTAGTTTCTATTTATGAGATATTCAAAATTTATTAAATGATAAACAATTAAATAAATTTTAAAGTGATGGACTAAATTAATTCTAAATTAATAATCAAGACTGTAACTAATTAAATAAAATTTTTAATTAAGAAATTAGGATTGAGATATTTAATTATATAAATTAATAAAATTTTAAGGACTAGAATATGTTTTTTTTTCTGACCAATTATATGATGATTTTCAAAAGAGATCTTCTGTAAGTAAAACAAAAAAAGAAGCAATAATATAAGATAAAATTAAAAGCAATGGGTTATGAAAATGTTGAATTATATATGGGGGTTTCAATATTAAAATCTGAATTAGTTAGGAATTAGTTCTAGAAACTTTGTTAGGTAATAATTAATTCATTGAATCAAAGCCAAAGGACCACTTAATTTATGTTTCTATCAAATGCTTACCTACACTTTCATTTACATGAGTGTAGAGTGTGGGAGCCACCTGCGCCCCCTCCTCCCCCGTCCAAAAATAAATAAATAAATAAAAATAAAATGTGAGAAATTCAACAACTTTCTTTTTTTTTTTTTCCTAATTATGATTTAAAATGGACATCTATTCATTTAAGACTTAAAATCTCTCTACTTCAAGTACATGTTTTGCATGGCTATCTATTATCAAATTACTATCCTCTATTGCCTCCAATCATTCCTCCATGCAATTAAAATAACATAAATTAATAGAATGATTTTTTTTTTTACATTTTATTCATATTTAAAATTAAGAATCCCAATGTTTGAGAATCAAACAATCAGGGATTAATAATTAATTTTAAAGTGCTTTAAAATGTAATAATGAAATAATAATTCTAATTTATGAAATAATAATTAATAATAATTGTATAATATTATTTATATAATACATAAACTAACTTTTAGTTATCATAATGCGTAAATTAAATATAAAGAGTAAAAAATTTACAAGTCTAATAGACTCTTAGGTCATATTTGGTATACAAAAAGAATAAGAAATAAAATTCTATTCCCAAGATAGTTTTGGATTCCAATATTTTTTTTTGATATGTCATGTAATAGAAATAGAAATTTTATTTTTATATTTGATGTGATTCCATAAATAAAAAGAATAAAATTAAAAAATTAATTGTTGAAATATAAAATTTTATTCATATTTTTATATTTGGTGTATGTCATGTAATAAAAATTTATGTTTGGTATGATTCCATAAATAAAATAAATAAAAATTGAAATATAAAATCTTAATAAATAAAATTTTAATTGAAAATTTAAAAAAAATAGTCGAAAGCCTTAATAAAATAAATTCAGAAAATTTAAAAATAAAAAAATGCAATTAAAAAAAACGCTTAAAAACAAATACTTGCAATTGTAATAGTAGCTTTTAAAATAAGGAAATAGATTCTAAATACAATTAAAAAAATAAGTAATAGGATTTCTAGAATATTGAGCAATTAAATTTCTATTCCCATAGAAAATAAGTACCAAACCTAAAATTGGAATTAGAATATTACTCATATTCCAAAATTGGGTATACCAAATATGCCTGTAGAATATTTTTAACAATATTTTTTTATTTTAAAGAGTATTTTTAGTAAAATAAAAAATATATTTAGAGTATTTTTATAAGTTATAAAAAGAATTTATTGGACTTGTAAAAAAATTTTACTCTTTATGTTTAAAGAATTTTTTATTCTATCAAAGATACTTTTTTAAATAAAAAGTATTGTTGGAGATGATATTAGGAGGATGTAGGGAAAGAGAAACTCATATATATATATATATATATATATATAAAAGCTTATGTGCGAATTCGTCACTTAAAATATATGAATTCAGTATGTATAGTTGCTAATGATATATTAGAAATTATTTGAATTCAAAATTTGATTAACAGTCTATATATATATATATATATATATAAACATATAAAAATAATCTCATATGTGAATATAATAAATGCAATTTCCGGATTACTTATGGTCTCATTCAAATGGCAAACTTGAAGCATTTATGTATCAATTGGTCAAGTCACTTGAATGTTAGGTACTCTGCACTTGGCCTTGCACAAATTTTTGCTTGCTTCACGAACCCACTTATGCTAGCTAGTAAACTACTACTAATAAATGTTTATTTATTTATTTTTTCTCTCAATATAATTAGCTAGTATTCAATTCATTGGTATTTAATTAGAAGTTAATTAGAACCTACATAACTTAATTTGATTCAAGTTAGGTCCTACCACTAAGATATAATTTTTTTTCGATTTTTTCTATTTATAAGACTCGAACCTAAACTTTTATAAGAATCAAATATCAAATCACTTGAAACAATTTCAAACTTGATGAGTATTTAATTTAGATATTTCAATTGAAAAAACAGATATATGAAATGAATGATAGTTTTATAAATCTCATCAATGAATAACTCAAACTATTGTCATCTAAACTCTTTTTTTTTTTTAATATAATCAACCCTTTAATTATTCAATTTCAGATATAATTTTTAATTGAACTCAAAATTGAATAATTATGAGACTGATTGTAACACTAAAAAAATACAAAAAACTATATATAGCAAAATTAATTACAAATAACGAAACAATCAATCATGAAAAATACGGGCAGCCACATATGTATTAAGCCCTCAAAATATTTGATATATAGATGAAAGAAATTCTCAACATTTATATAATTGTTACAGTCTATGCTCTCTATCTATCTATCTATCTATCTATATATATATATATATATATATATATATATAAAATAATGAATAGATATCAAAATATTATAAAGAATAATTAAAGTAAGTATAATATTATATTTTAAAATGTAAAAGCCTGTAAATATAAGTATTTAATAAATATATTTAAGGCTTACTCTATTTGCTGCAAACTGAAAGTTTATAATCTAATTGTAGCTAGTAATTTAATAACTGAAAATATGTTATCTGATAATTTAACTAATTGAATTGAAAGTATTTGATAAAAATTAATAAAAAAAATATATTTATATTAATTAAAAACTATATGTAAAATCTATTTAAATATATAATATAAATAAATTATATAATATATATATATATATATTAAATATCTCAATCTAATATAATAAACACGACTACTTTTATTATCTAATATTCAATTATTATATATACGTAAATATTAAATAATTTAATAATTATATTATACATAATTAATGAGAAGTTTTGTGTCGAAGGGTATAACATGTCATTTAGCAAAAAGAATATAGAATAAAAAATAAAAATCATAATCTATTAAATTATAGGTGAAACTCTAGTTCTACTATCTTTTTTTTAAGAGATTATAATCTAACTTTTTTTTTCTAAATAATCTATTTTACTAAACAAAAAATTATTGGTCAAACTAAATTAAATTTATGGTTAAACTATATTATGATCTATTTTTGCATTACCAAACAATGCTTATATAATCCTTTAAATAATAACTAAATTAACTATAAATATACTTTATATGACATAAAATATATGTAATTATACATAATAAAATTTTATTTTAATGTGTATATATATATCTTAAACAAAAAGTATTACATTACATGAAATATATTTTACAATAATTTATAACTTTGTACAATAAATTATCAGCTGTGAACTATCAATAACTGTGGTATCAATTATTAATTATTTTAAACTTCTAAACCGAAAATGGATTATACTAAAATGATCGCAATTATGTGAATTAATTAAATATCAAAGAAAATTTGTTTGCCAAAGAAAGCCCAAATGAAAAAAATAAAATAAAATAAAAGATGACCTCTTAAACACCGAGAAAAGCAAATATAAGACAAAGATGACTATGAACTAAACGACACAAGGATGGTAGCCATTCCTAGATAGAAAAGGTCGCCACTTCTCAACCATTCGCCATCATTTTTTTTTCAATGGTGTTAGATACAGGTGTGCAATTAGTCGGTTTGGTTTTAAACCGAATCTAATTTATATAAACAGAAACAAATTATATATATATATATATATATATATATATATATATATATATATAACCGAATTAAATATATTTTAAATTAAATTTAATCGAACTGAAATACTAGAGTTTGATTCGGTGTAATAAATTTTATATAAATCATAATTATTATCTATCATATTTTATCAATTAAAATCAATTAACATAATTTTATCAATTAATATAAATTAAAATTAATTATTATAAATTTATAAATTGTCATAATTAAAATAAAATAACCTAAATTATAATAAATTGTCACAACTTTATAAATTAACTATCATAATTTTATTAATTACTGTAAATTAAAATTAGTTAATACAAATTATAATAAATTGTCATAATTTGTAAATTTATCAACTATTATATATTAAAATTAATTATTATAACTATATTTTTTTAAAAAAAATATAATTAATTACTATAGAATTTATAAAAATATATACATCTATTTAATAAATTTTTAATATTTTCAATTCAACTCAGCTAAATAAACTGAAATTTTTATACATAACAAATCAAGCTAAATAAATCAAATTCAGTTCAGTGGAATTTAATTTTTATTTCAATTCCATTTTGCAGAGCCTAGATTACTCTGGTGGGTAGACATTAGAAGCTTCCATGGGATTTTTATTTTTATTTTTTCTCTTCTCTCTCATTGTTTTTCCACCTCTTACTCTGAAGAAAATCATTTAAAAGGGTCTTGGGTTAATAATAAAATTTATTTTGTTTCACTCACTATCAATAGTGTAATTATTGTCCTACCTTTTAATTGTTTATAGTTCAACTCCTACCGACATCACATGCGTGACATTTAGCGGGTCCCTCTAAGTTTTCCAATAGATACTTTTACCTTCCCAAAATGACCCTCAATTCTCCATTTATTACGATAATATTTGATATAATTGGAATTGCATATCCAACTTTCATTGAAGAGGAAAAGTGGAAATTAAAAAAAAAAAAGATGTTTCAAACCCTAAACTATATCAATGCTATATCCAGTTTTGAGCTTTCATTTGCTCGCTTTATAATTTTTAGTAAAGTTGTCAAAATTTGACATAATCTATTTAAGTGTCACAATTAAAAAATGAGTTATGTGTGAGTTGAGCTAATTGACACAAAATAATATGATTAAAAACCGTAAAACATATAAAATGATTGTCCAAAAACTATTAAAATATCATATATAATTCTTTTAATAGTTTTTGGACAATCATTTTAATATAAAATATAAATTATATATATTTTTATGATAGTTTAACAGTCATATAATTTTTTTTGCAATAATTAAACAATATATGCTCGAATTTAATAATATAAAAATGATACACAATTTAAAATAACACCATTTTATGCAATTTAATATATAATAGAGTTATGAGCATATTAAATGGGTTAACCTTTTACCATACAACAAGAAATGACTTAGATATAAATTGAAAAAATCAACACGAATATTAATTGAGTTGAAACGATAGATATAAATTGATAATCCTAATTTCTAGTACTTCTTATTATGTTTGTTAGATAAGTTTGAGTTTGATAAAATATCCTAACATAAAAAGAACCGTGAGTTGATTCTCATACTTACGTCTCTCATTTTATCAATTGTATAAGATTTACTTTATAGAAAGACAAACTATTTTAAATTAATTATTGGAAAAAAATTCATAAATAAAATCTTATCTTTATTGTCATTTACAGTTGTTAAATCTAGGTTGATATCACTATTTTTGGTGAAAATAATATAAAAAATTATATATGTTTTAACACGTTTCGTTGAAATTGATAACTATGGAAACTCGCATTAATAACTAGAGACATTCACTTTATAGGTTAAATACAATTATTGAGAAGAAAATTGTGAAATGCTTGATAATGTAGAAAGGTTGACATGTTCGTATAACTTCTAATATAATTAGATACTCTTTCTATTCTTCAGAGGAAAAGATTAAATTTTAAGAACAATGTCAGTAACGATAACTTGAAAAGTAATTGTCTAAATATTTTTTTATTGATTGATGAGTGCATATTATGAGAAAAAAAATTAAAACATATTAATTATTTTTTTCTAATAAATATTTGTCAATCAGTTATATAATAAATATTTGGATAGATCAAGTTACTAAATATTTTTCAATTTTTTTATATGTAGGATGGGCATTAATGATTTTAGACTCTATTAATATTATGGTAGGCTTTTACAGTTTTTAAGACGAATAAAAATTAGAAAGATGCCACAATTTTTGACATAGCCACTCTAAACAATTTAGTTATGAATGCGTGTATAATTCATATAGATCAAAATAATTGTGCGGGTGTAAGAAATGATTTGACATAGCTGCTCTAACTTTTAAGTTATGAATGTGTATACAATTCATATAGATTAAAAAATGGAGCAGGTGCAAGAATTAAATCCAAATAAAACAACAAAATATGTATTACTTTATGATTAGATTAATTTATAGATAATATAATAGATTGAGTATATCTAAAAATTTATCTGATAAAAATATTAGTTATGTGGTTGGAGGATAAGAGGAACCATAAAAAAAAAATCCTATTTAAGAGTTTATATTCGCCATTTATATCGGTTTGAAGGTAATTTTTTTTAAATAATGGATAGTTATTATATAACTTTATAAAAGTTGAAGGACTTAACTAAATATAATGGGCGTTTACATAAATTGGATATGCACGTAGATAAAACTTAAGATGAAATTCAGCAAATATGAATGAAATTTTATGGAAAATTCAATATTTATGGATGAAGTTGGTATTCGAATATGAACTCGAAATTATCGAGCCTTGGAATGTCGTCAATGTATGAAGTTTTTTCAATTGAAAAAAGAAAACTTGAACGTGGGAAAATATGGTTTAATGGCGTAATGGCAAGAGTGTAAATAATAACTACTTCAATGGGCAATTAAATAGAGATAGAAATCTGCATCGTTCACGTTACCAACTTCTCTCTTTTTGGGTGGTAGTTAGCAGCCGTCCGACGTCATGTCATGTGCGCGGTTGCGGCGGTGGTCCCCACTTTCATTCACTCTCACGGTAACCTCTGGGCTATGGGCCCCACCACTCTTATTTTAAAAGATTAATCCCATCTGTCTTCCTTTATCCTCTCTCTCTCTCTCTCCCTCGTTTGTTTGTTTCTTTTTTATTAAAAAAAAAACAAAATGCATTGATATTTGATAGGAATAAAGTAGAAATAAGATTAAAAAATGCCCTGAAATTCGAGAAAAATATCTTAATTTTAACTCCAAATAATTATTTTATTTAGGGTACGCATCAGCAAATTTTAGTTAACAATCGATTAATCTAATTAATTCATCTAAAATTAATTGCATTAATTATTTATAAAATTGATGTGATTAATAATTAACGATCTTAACAGTATTTTAATTTAGTTAACTGCCTCAACTTTTTATAATTAGCACAATTTCACGATAGTTTTCCATATCATCAGATGGGATTATGGACCTCAAATTTGTGGAACCTATATAATGATCCCCCTTATCAAATTTGAATTTTTATATTATTATTTTATTACCAATTTAATTAGTCTTTTTTATGACTTTTTTTATTTATAAAATTAGCCTAACATCTTTAGTCTCTAAGTAAAAAATTATTTTTATTTGTCCAATTTAAATTTACATGTTATTTTTAGTTAAATTATATACACAATTTAATTACACACTTCAACTTCAATTTATATTGTAATCAATTTAAATTAAAAAAATATAATTTTATATTAACAAACTAATAATATTAATTTTTTAAAAAAATTATAAAAAAGAACTCAATTATTGATAAAATAATAGTATAAGAATTCAAACTATAAAAACCATATTACAATAAATCGAAAAATACAGAAATTAAATTGTGGTTTTTATCTCCCTTTTTCTTCTCCTTGAAAATATAAAGCAAAATTCATGCTCAAACTCTTCATTTTTAAGAATGCAACATATTATTTTTCAACCCATCAATAAATTTTCAGGGTACACTCATTAATGATAAAAGTCAAAATAAATAAGTAGGAAAAGTGGTGCTAGTTTTATGAATTTAAGACAGACTGGCCCAAATAATCAATTTAACAATTTAGTATATTGAAGTTTAATTCAAGTTGAATTAAATAATGGAGTTGAATCCCTAATTACTAATTATTTATAGTGAGTTTTTAAATATTAATTTTATTTTTTTATTTTTCATAAAAAATAATTTTGAATGAAATTACTAAATAAGTAGTTAATACGTAAAGTAATGAGAATAAATAAATTAATTTGCAAATAGTAAAATCATTTTTGGATTAATTACTATTTAATTTGGTAACTTAGAAATAAAAAAGTATATTTTTAAATTTTAAAAATCGGGTCGATTAAATTGGCCCATTTCTCACCTATTCGGGTTACTTTTGGATTGTCCTTGATATGATTGTAAAATATTATTCTTCTAATATTTTCTCTCTTTAGTCAAACAATATTTAAGCTTCAATGTGACTTGATGGACGTGTAAGATTCTTTCATTAAAATTGTTGAAAAAAAACTTCAAAATAATTAAAATTGATATTTTAGAAACTTAATAGAAAAAAATAGTTTGAGCACTTATAGCCAAAAAAAAAAATTAATAAATTTGAAGTTCAAAATGTATTTTACGTTAGTAATGATTAGGGCTATAAATGAATCGAGTTCAACCGAATAGTAAAGAGCTCAGACTTGACTAATTAGATTTTTGAATAAGCTCGAGTTCAATTCGAAATTTAATACATAAACTTGAGTTAGGTTTATATTAAAATTATTAGATTTACGAGTAACTCAAGTTTGATTCTTAAATACTCGTTTAACATATTTGATGAGTTTAGTTTGAAATTGAGCTCAATAATCATATAGGTTAGCTTGAATTCGAGTCGTTAATTAAATTCATATAAGTGAGCTCGTTAATCAAATAATAATATATTAATTATAACGTCTGTAAATTAGCGCCTAGAAATAACATGTAATAAAAGTATATAAAGGTATATAAGTGGTAATGAGTTTTAGGATGCGAAAATAGATAAAAAAGACATGAAAAAGTAAGATTTCGTAGTGTTCACACTCGTAAATGTAATGTCATAGCAATGAATATCGAGAAATAAGATTTTTTAAAGCTGAGCATATACACGACCGTAAATGAACATTCATGCCCGTGAAATCCTGCGATATAAAATGAATAGTTTTGTATTGTCATATGTTTTTGTAAAATTTCACAACCTTGAACCTTGACCACTAGATCCTTGCTAAACCAAAGACTATTTCTTTTAATTCCCTTTGATTCTTAGCATACATAGCATGAAAAATCAACCTTAGTAACAAGATTAAAATTATTTGTATCAAAGATTTTGCTTTTCCAAATTGAAGGCAGAATAGAGAAGAAAGGAAAGAACGATTTTTGAAACCTAACCCCATCTAAATATATGAATCAGAAGTAAGTAAATACGTATTTCCTTGTTCTTTCATCAAGCTAATTCAGTTTTATAATGGGTTTGAGATTAAAAACCTAGAATGAGAGTTTAAGTTAAGATTTTGCTTAAATTTGGTATATATATGGTATAATTGTATGGACAATGATTTTGGTTTCTAATATTATGTTAGTAATCAAAAAAGAAGGTGGAGAAAACTATTAGTGAGATTAGGCATACAAGAGGCTAGATTTTAAGGCTTCAATTCAAATTTGTACATATACGTATTTAAATTCGAATTATGGTATGTTTTATGTGTTGTTTATGCTATTGATATGTAATTTGACATGAACTGATGTATGAGATATTGGAAATATGAATATGAGACTTGTTAAATTCATAATGCAAAGGAAATGTGGATAATTAAGGTTTAATGATATTATAATGTGATGTTTGAAGTACGAAAACTAGATTGAATGGTTAATTGGTAGATTATGTATGATTATAGCATTGTGATAAGATGTATGATGCTAGAAGTGTTGATAAAAGTGGCTAATATTGGTTAACCTTTGCCAAATTTTGATGTTTGCTGCGAAATTACTGAAATCTGTAGGTTCATGACCGTGACACGATTGTTCACTTCTGTGACTTAATATTCATGCCCATGAATGTTGTAGTAAAAGTGGATAGAAACATTTATGATATGGGTCATGATTTGGTCACGAATAAACAACATGTGAATAAGGATTCACAGCTATGAATTACCATTTATGTTTGTGAATCCTTTAAATAGAAATTTATGTTGAATTTTATAATGAAATAACATGAAATTAGTATGCACCCACACCCAATATGATGAATTAAGACTAAATATAATATGTATATAATAATATGAATATGGATATGTATATTATGCTCCAAATCACAAGGTATTATGTGGAATACTTATGTAAACCATCTAAAGCCCACTAAGTAAGGTCGAGTTAATAAGATAGTTCAGAGAAACTATAACTATGTTTAAGGGTTTGGTTAAAGGGAATAGTTAAGAAAAGATGAAAAAAGTAAATAGTTCTCCATTCACGCCCATGACTTGTATGTTATGGTCATGAATGGTGATGTTCTTGCTCGTAACAGATATGTTACACTTATGAATATCGTCAGGTATAAAACGAGATCAATTTATTCTTTCTCTTTTACACGTCCAATACTTAGGAGAAAATCCTAGACCTCAAAGTTCTATTGCACTAGAGACAATGCCTTTTATTTCCCTTTGATTCTAAGGCCTAAAACATCTAAATCTAAAGCAAAGATCAAGGTTTATCAAGTTCTTGAAAGAAAAGAGCAAAAAAAAGTTTTTGTTCTTGAAGAGGCAAACCAAGAGGAAGAGCAGGGAGTTCGAAATCCTCCATCCAAGTTGTGTTTCCTTCATCTCTAGTAAAGAATCATATTTTCCTTTATCTTTGCAAGTTTTCATACTAATTTTCATGTTAAACCTGTTTTTGGTATAAACTCATTTCCAAATGGGTTATGTTTTAGTTCAATCTTGAGTTTTTATAGCTAAAGATTTTTCTTTAAGCTTGATTAATGTTATAGTATACTTTAAAAAGGGGTTAAGTGAGTTTAAGATTTTATAGAGATTTAAAGTTAGGGTTTTATATTTTCTAGCATTTAAGATTAAGATTATGATTTATAGAAGTTGATAGAGTTATGTTATATATGATAGGAGTTAGAAGAGAATGTGGTGAAACCCACTAAAAGGATAAATAAGCTTGAGTTAAAGTTTGATTTTGAGACTCTATTAGAGATATATGTATATATATGTATGTATGTATGTATTTAAATTCCAAATTGTGATATATTGTGTATTAAATATATGATAAATAATTTATATACCATAAATATTAGTTATTGATCATAAAGAGATTGAAAATGTAATTAATGCCACGAGAAAATGAGTATTTAATGAAAAGTGTTTTGATTATTAAAGATGTTTAGAAAGAATTATTATGATGCAACAATATGAATATTGTAATAAATATGTCAAGGGTGTATTTAAGAGGATATTGAATGATGATATTTATAGTAGTTGATGAGGTAAGTTGAGAATGAATAAATGCATTTATAAGTCATTAATAAATATAAATGTGTTTTGAGATCTTTGAGTTCAATTGTGATGTTTATATGCTTTTATATATTTAATTAATATTGTAACATGTAAATGCATTATTATTGAGAGTGTTGATAGGAAAGATATTTTCATTGGACAACCATTAAAGTTTTTGTATGTGTCTTGTATTAAATGTCTTACTAAATATTGTTAAATGCTAGAAAATCTAGATTCATGTTTGTGACTAGGTATTCACAACCGTGAATCTTGATTTCACGAGCATAGTCACGCCTATGAAAAATATGCATTAAATGGACAGAAGCACTCACAACCAAGTTTATGGTTTAGTTCATAGGTAGAGGTAGCTATGAATGAAACTTTTATGGTTGTGAACATATAGTTCACACCCATGAAGCCTATTTAAAATGAAATATGTTGTTTTCTTCAATAATAAAATATGATGGCATGCACATGTATGCTCAATATATGCTATAGATAAGAAATACATTTTTCATGATTGAAACATATGAATGACTTTTGTTGACATTCCATATGATTAAAGTGTATATGTTATAAGATGAATGCATTATAAATAAGTATAACAAAAAGGAATATGATCAAGTTATGCCCAGACTCTATACTAGGACTAGAAGTAGGATCAGTGACATGTCATTAAGTGAGTTTACGGTACTGTAGGGATAAAATATATAAATTTTCGTTTAAGGATAAGGTGGCTTGAGCTCAAAGAACGTTTTTGACTTGAAGAGCTTGGATGAGTATATATGATTATAGACAGTAGCATGGTGGCTTAACCTTGGAGAATGCTCATGTTCACAATTCACATCCGAATAATCCATATAGATAATTGTTGGGCAAAAGTAATTAATGAATATAATACAATGAAAAATGTTTAATGACATATATATACGATGATATATGGTTGATATGTTATATGTTATAAATTTTATGATTGTTTGCTTATGCATAATTTAAAAATATGATGTTATAATAGATTCCATGAGATAAAGTATGATATATGAATGATTTCTTTCATTGCCATGCATTGTATACAAAGTTTAACATGAACATGAATAATATCGATATGTCTTAAGTGAATGTATATATGAATTTTTATGCCTATATGTACCACTAAATTTTTAGTAGCTTAATATGTGTATTTTTCTACACGCAGGTATTGGAGCCTAGTAGATAGAGATAAAAGTTGATCAAATGAGTCAATCCTTTCAAAGACAATATAGCAGACCAGACTCAGGTCGGTGATATATTATGTCATATTTTATATTTTTGTACATAATTTAGGGTTATGGATTGTTTAGTTTTATACATGTCTTAAAAGTTCAAGAAACATGTAATTTTATTAAAGTTATATATTTTTATAAACATCGGACCTATTGAGTCCAAATATGATATTTTATATATGATGTTGATCATTGGATCAAAGATGTTCCTTAGTGGATGTTTATGAATATGATTTAGGTAACAAGTTTTATATAGCAAAGAACATATATTTATATGTATTTTTAAGAAAATAAAATATTTTAATTTTCACAGGTTTTCAGTAATAGGTATATGTAGTACTCATTCATTTAGTTGAGACTAATCCTAATTAGATAAAAGGATGCTACAAACCATGAAATAAATTATGAAATGAGATGAACAACCAAATTATAATTATTGATGCTTATTCTCTATACGAGGACTAACATAGGATAGATGACATATCATTAAGGTATTTACAGTATCAAAATATATCTAGCATATGGATTTATATTTTGAAAAAAATGGTTTAAACTCAAGTGAGAGTGTCATTAATCCCATATACATGTAATAATAATTTATACTCAGTCAAAATGACTTAAACTCAGATGAGAATGCTCTTGACTTGAAAAGCTCGAAAGACCAATTATACATACAGATACAAATAGTGAGCATGATGATTTATGCTTGAATGAGAGCGTTCATATTTCACAATCCGAATCCGGATAGTCTGGAATTAAAGTATTGGGCTATAAACTAAAAAAGGAATAGGGAGAATTAGTAACCAGCTAAAAATGATAATAAGAATCATGAAAACCAATAACTAGGTATATGAAACAAAAAAATTGAAATTAGTATTATATGACATGAATTCACTTGTGTGTATCAAGGCAAGTTGTTGCTTTTTATGTTATATAATATACTATTATATTATGGCATGATTTGAAGTAACCATATATGTATAATGGTTATATGTTATGATTGTGCATGAATGCATGTTAGAAATTTTATACTTATATGTACCATTAAGATTTCAGTAGTTTAGCTTGTGTATTTTTTTATACTCAGATTTGGAGCTGCTAGAAAATTAAGTTGATGTGAAGAGAAGTCTGATCCCGTCATAGGAATTAGAGTAGATCTGTGTTTGGGTCGGTTTCTTTTATTTTATTCATTTGTGTTATTTTCATGACATGAGATAGATATAATTATTTTATTTATATTTTCAATAAATAAAGACATGTAATTTGAAGTAGTTCATTTTAAATAATGAATTACTTTGTAATAAAAGGCTCATTAAAATCCAAACTAGTTCATTTTGATGATAAGGATATGAAAATTTTACAGACACGATATTGTGATTTTGTTTTGAATTTTTATTTCGGACATATGAAATTGGTTTTATACATTATATGGTGTATGAATGAATTTATTATGTATGTTATTAACATTATGAGATATCTATATATACATTGATTAAAATAGAAAATTAGTTTTTAATTAGAACATGTTTATATGGATACAATCAGTCATATGACATTTGCATGTACTGTGGAATTATGTCATACTATATAGGGGTATTACATTAGTAATATTAATATAATAATAAACAAATTTTAAAAAAAATATGTTCACGAATTTTTAAATATATATATTCATGAGGCTATATATGAACATGTTTACGAGTTAACGAATCAAATAGTATTAAACTCGAGCTCAAATCAGAAAAATTTTTCAAGCTCATTAAGGTTAACAAATGATATCAAATGAGATTTTTTTCAAACAAATATCTGGATAATTCGTGAGCAATCTGGTTCATTTATTGTCCTAATTATGCTATTAGTGAAAAAAATTAGTAGAAGGTTTAATGTGATGCATTTAGGAGGGAAATAAATCAAAATAAAATTTTGAGCCAAATGTAAAAGGGGTAAAAAATGTATTTCATTCTGTTGGGTAAAAGTTTGGATATCTTAGGATATATTTAGTTTGAGAAAATATTTTCTGTTTTCTTAGTTTTCTATTGTGTTTTCCTTTTCCAATTTTCATTTTTTTATTAGTTATCTTATTTTCTATTTTTAAAATAAAAAATTGAAAGCACTTTAAAATTGTCATACAAAACTATATGTTTTTCAACTTATAAAACATCGCTTACTTTTATAAAAAAAAAAATTGAAATTTTTTTTTTTGTCTACCGCTTATAACTTAAAAATTTTTGGAAACATATTTCTAAATTTCCAAATTAAAAAATAATACAACAAAACAATAAATTTTAGTTTTTAGTTTTTTTAGAATAATTTTTTTAGAAAATTAATATTATTTTTCACAACTAAACACTCTTGTTTGCCTTTTTCCTCAGTTAAGTCTCTACATATTCAATAATCTGTTTCGATTAATTCTCTTGAAAACATTTGGGTGATAAGAGTTTATAAAATATTTGGCAGTGACCGGAATCTCTCTCTTCGCCTAATGGTGTACTAAAAGAACTCAACTTGATAAATTAACTTGTAATAAGATATGAACTCTTCTATAGGGATTGACTTATTGTTTAAAAGAATTTCAACTGTTGGATTAACTCCGATTCAACAGGGTAAATAAGTGCTCACTCCAACGTTTCAAAAGACAACAGAAGAAGAAGAACAAAAATTATTCCCTCGGCTAAATCCATCCAACTCATAACTGGATCTCTCAACTCACTGGGTTTTGACCCAGTTCTTCCAGTAATAGGTTTTGGGTAAGGCTGAGCAATAAATAGGTTAACTCGAATTATCCGACTCAACTGAAATGAAAAGTAAATTCAATTTGACAGTTCTGGATAATTGGATCAATTCAAGTAGGATTTTATTTTATTTTGAAAAAAAAAAGTTTAAATTTTGGTTCAACTCAATTTCATTATTTATGATTTATTTGTTTTTTTGACTACTAAACCAAATAATTAAACCAAACCAAAATTTTCAATTAGATTCGATTTTCCTCCACAGTTCGATTTGATTCGAATTCAGATAGATTCCTCCCTAAAGGTCTGGGGTATTGGAGTATTTCAGTTTGAATATTGACCTAAATTAACCGAAACACACCCTAGTTTCAGGCATTGACTGACCTTGCCAAGTCGCCAATTTTTACAATAGGATGGACTGGGTCGAGCCGATTTTTGTAACCATGGCTCCAAGTTTCTATCCCACCATTGTAAACGTAATCTGATTATGATAATCAAATATTATCAACAAAAGTATTCCATTGCCGAAATAAGCAACCATTTCATAAGGCTATCATTAAGCATATCCAATATATGAGCAAATCACTAACATAACAATGCGCAAATATAAGAGCAATGTGAAAGAAAAAAAAGGTGGATTCATGAAAATAAGATGTTGCTTTCGCAAAGAAATTGATGCGGTAGCCAAAAAAAATAATTACTCGGTGCAAGATAACAGATGAGAACTAGTGACCTAAGTTTCTTTTGGAGGAGCCTTCTTTGCAGCTTCGGCCGCTGCTTTCTCTGCTTCAATTTCAGCGACAATAGCATCGATTTCTGCTTCTTCAAGCTGCCGCAGGCCCTGATCTTTTGTCATCACAGCAATTTCTATGTTCTTTCCTCCACTTTCAACAACCTATAAGTAAAGAACACAAATCATGAGGGAAAAATTTTGAAAATTGCAACCATAGTTTTCCTCTAAATCTTTAGAAACTACAGACAATTAAAAGTTGCATTAGATAAGTTAAGCCTCTTAATCCAGCTGGATAGTCAAAGATGTTAATTTACCAACTTAACATTGCCAAGCACAACATTTCACATTATAAAGCGCTACCATGCTTAAGAAATTATCCTTTTACTGAAAAAAAAAACCATGTACACAAGTAATTTATACATTGTAAATCTTAACTGTTAGAAGGAACGACCAACACATTCAAGAACTAACCTCATTATCCAGTTAGATTCTCACCTAATACAAACAATGCACTACACAACGCTCTGCTATGCTAAATTTGTTTACAAAATGCACATAAAACATGCATGTACATCAATCATACATGTATCATGAACCAAATGATCAAATTGTTCATTTAATATGCCCAGAGGGACTTGGTTGAATCATCTCTTTTCCTTAATTCGCTTCCCCCCTATAAGTTTTATTTTATCCAACTAAGTTTACAGGCTATGTCATTCCATGGAAATGCTAAATCAACTAAAATAGTCAAATAGGATTAGTAAAGCCAGGAAAGTTGCAACAATTACTTGATCTAGATCAAGAGCAGATAAATTCTGGCTTAACTGCATTTTGCTGGAGAGATTAGTTGTATTACAGTCGTTTGCCTTACAGACAGGTATTAAGCTAGCACAATAAGTACTTTAAACTCAGACAACCATGTTTATGGTTTGAGTACGACCATCTAAAGACTCTTAGCCACAGGTTCAACAGCTTGCAGATTGGCAATGACACTTAGGTTATTTACAGAAACAATAAACATAATGCACTAAAACATCTTCAATTTGAGGAGAATAAACATAGAAAAGCATTCCAATAACCTGAAAGGTTCAAGGAAAATTAAGAAATTACTTGCCTCATTGCCAGTTCAAAAATTATAACTATGTCAGCAATGAAGATTTGTCACCAGATAAGCTGGCCAATGGCTGAGCTAATGCCAACTAGAGATTTTTTCCCTTTTTTTGGGCTACGTACAATATGTTAAAGGTAGTTGGTCTACTTTCAATGTAAAGAGATCTACCAATGGGCCGTGGTCACTCAATCTTCAATTCATCTAACAAGCAAGTGCCTAACAATGGCAACAGTTGATTGCTTACAGCACTAAACATACACAACCACCTTAGAAGATCACATAAAAATACATTCTACTTTCACAAAAAGAACAGTGGGGAAAGAAGCTGGAACTCTTCAGCATCCCACACATTAGATCTTCTAAAAATAGCAAGGAAGACATGGTAAATAGAGCTCCATAGGACATAATTTATACAATTCATAATTGATAAAGAAGCATAACCAGACCCATGTAAGAATACATTCATGGTGAGCAAACTGAATCCAACACATTTTTTTCTTTAAAAAAATGGAATTGTGGAATAATCAGAAATCCACCTGACCGAGCCAGACCCACTTGCGCTTGTACAATTGATTATAATGTGATTTTGAATTACTCATATCAAACCAAAGGTAGATTTGCAAACTATGCAAAAATATAAATAAATTGATAAGCAATTAAGTATGTTTTACACTCTCACCAAAGCAACTGGACCACAGGAAACAGTGGCAGACGCTGGGTTAACGGAGACTAAAGATGAATGAAATCATCAGCAAGCTATGGCAATTGCATAGGAATGCTTGAGAAGAATACGACAATGAGAACCACATGAGAACACCCAGCCATTCTTATGGTATCAAAATGCTAAAACAAAAGGGAAACTAAAGTTGTGAACCAAAACTGACAAAATTATGTAATTTGTTTGTTACAAATAAATTTATAATGTGTATGCTCCTAAATCAGCATGACACAGCATGGGTTCATCAAGCCAATAAGACTATGGCTTCCCTAAGAATAGTTATTCCATATTGTTTTCCATTATTTTTAGCACTATTTTGCCTTTCATCATTTAAGACAAGACTAATGATAGCAATAGAAGAATTTCCCTTCATTTGGTAAAGTGAACTAATGGGTTGACCTAAAAAAAACGAAGAGGAGAAAAGAATCACCAAAGGAACCAAGTATAAAGCACCCCCACTGTTTGTCAAATTTCCACCAAGTTTGTCAAAATACAATCATAGATAAATCTAAGAAAACCAATTCGGCAATAAATGAATGTAATCTAGCAAATTGTTATCGTTATCCACTGTCTTATGAAACTATGATCAAGCTGACTGATATTTAGTACAAAAGATCCTTAAAGCATTGCCTTATGTCTGTTAACTACAGATGACCACAAGGAATGGGTGGAACAAAGCTTCAATGAAGAATATGATTGAATATGCTATTTATAATGCTCAGATCAGTATTAAGCACACAGATACCTAAGCAGTAATTTACCTCAAGCAAAGCCCGAATAGTTAACTTCACAGTTTCTTGGCCAGAAGTTTCTTTATAGTTCTTTTCTAAGAACTCCCGCATAGAATTTGAGTTTCTCCCAGTGGCATTAGCTTTCCATGCTGAAAATGCTCCAGATGGATCTGTCTGATAAAGAGATGGGACACTAGTGTAAGGATCGAAACCAGCAATTAATGTTGACAGTCCAAATGGTCTCACACCACCACTTTGTGTATATTTCTGTTGTAGTCCAGCAATGTAACGTGTTATATATTCAACAGTTACAGGATCCTCAACAGTAAGCCTATGGCTCTGACACTCAATGCGAGCTCTGTTGACCAAAACACGTGCATCTGCTTTCAAACCAGCACATACTAGTGCTATATGATCATCCAAAGAAACAATCTTCCTCACCGTTCTGCAAACAAAACCAACCAAGAAAATTTTGAATGTTAACAGTTACGAATGCATATAAAATAATGTAACAAAACAGTGCACTGATTCGCAGATGGGATATAGAAACAGCAGCAAAACATTATTACAAAACAAAATTCAGGGTCAGTTGAAACATTGATAAAGCCCTAAGTCTAACAAACAAAAATGACAACGGTACACTGAAAAAATTATATACACCAGTATATAAAGAATCCTATACAAAATGGCTAGAAGTTAGGATTATCACCAGAAGAGAGAAAGTTTCAAAGGTGAAGCAATCTGTCTCTTAAGCGAAATTACCGGATGATGAAAAGGTAATTGCGAATACATGGAAGAAGCAAGAAAGGAATTACTCTTGAATTTATCTTTTGAATAATTGCGCTCAAGGAATCAGTTTAAAATAACAAATTTTTTAAAAAAATTTAAAACTAAAATCTAAATCTTTAGCTATCAAGACATAGATACATCCTTTTTAAACTTCAAATGGACAGCCTCAGAAGAACTCAAAATGAAGCACTGTAGTAGAGGCATCATAAACCTAAATCAAATTTCTCCATTTTATTTACACAGTTTTATCAGTTAAAAAATCCCAACCAGAATGTAAAAATTCGCATTAAAGCATAGTGGATATAAACATTACCTGGCGTCTTGAAGTTTGGCAGTAGATTTCTTCTCGACGCCGAGGACAACGACGTCAGTGCCCCGAACACCGACGGCGGCGTTGCCTTTGCGGACGGCTTCGAGAGCGTACTCCACCTGGAACAGATGGCCATCGGGAGAGAACACCGTAATAGCACGATCATATCTAGCCATTTTGAGTTTAAGTTTATGAGTGAGTGTGTTCTTGCCTTTTTCTGATGTAAATTGTGCTCCGATCTGATCTTTGTTTGCTTTCTGATTGTGCCATACGTACAGAAGTCGACTTAGGGGACAAGCCACTGATTGCAGCGGTAGCCAACGACGTCGTTTTAATCTTGTCGAGTTGGGATCATGGGCCACGGTTATACTCTTGTTGGGCTGTCGACGTATTTCTTCAAAATTCTATTATAAATTTAATAGCTCGCAAATTATATCATGAACTCGTATTTATAATATATTATATAATTATTATCTTATATAATAATATTTTTTATTATGGTATTAATATTTTATACATATTCATTTATTTATAAAACGGTACTTTTATTGTTAGCGTATTTTATTTTATTATATTCTTCTCATTCTTTTTTTTCCTCTTCTTCTTTTTAATAGAGAGAAAAATACATGTAATTAAAATATTTTAAAAAAATTGTTATCTATTTTGATTATAAAAATTAAAAAATATATAAAATAATAAATGTAAATATAGAAATTTTTATATGTGAGAATATAATTGAATATACTTGTCTCACTAGTACAAAAATAATTTTTAAGTTGAAGATTGTGTGTGTTGTAGAAACAATAAATGTATAAATATGTATACAATGATATTTTTATAAATAAGTGAAAAAATACAAGTAATATGCGTTTGTCAATATAAAAATTAGACATATTTATAGTCATAGCTAATAATATGTGTCTGTCATTTTAAATAGTAGAAACATATTGTGTGATGATAGACATATACTAATTTAAATAGCAGACACATATTGATTAAAAGAAAAATAAACATGATATTATCTTGTTGAACCTTGAGGGGTATTTTCGTCATTTTGATGATAACAAATAAAATAACAATAATGTATTTAATATACTTGTTTTCTAAGGGTAAAAAATAAGATAACACGAATGGAGAATGAAAAAAAAAAAAGATAAAATTGAACAAGTAGCATGTTCACTCCCGTGATTAAGTTTAGCGCCAACAAATCAACATTTAAAGTTCACGACCATGAAGGAAGATAGCAACCGTGAATGAACATTTAAGTCACGCCCGTGAAAAGATATGACAAATTCTTTCCGAGAGCTTCACGACCAAAATCACCACTTGGACCACGACTTGGAAGGTTGTCATGCTCGTGAAGATAAAATGTCACGCCCATGAACAAACACTTCAAAACCTTCCAGAATGCTTCACGGCCAAGGTCACTACTTCAGTCATGGCTTCGAAGAACAGTCACGCCCGTGACACATAGAGTCACACCCGTGAAAGATGAAAGAGAAAAATGTCAGGCGCGATTATTAAGGTTGGTGCAACGACTAATTTCATATTAAATGCATTCTAACGGCTATTATTCACCATGGAAGTATAAATGCAAGTCATTTATGCATTAAGTACAAGAGGATAACTAATACTTCGAATCAATCTTGTTGTAAGCCATTTGTGCATTTAATACTTTCAAAACAGACATTTATTCTCTGTGAAAATTTTTTTGCTCATCATTTATTGAGCAATAAAGATTTGTAAGTGTTTCTCTCTGTAATATTTTTTACTCAAGTGAGTTTTGGGTATTTTCTGGGTTAATAGTAGAACACTTGTAAGGGTTAGTTGTGTGAGCCTCTAAAACACAAAGAAAAGTTGTTTGTGTGAGCCTGTAAAACACAAGGTAAAGGTTGTTTGTGTGAGCCTGTAAAACAGAAGGTAAAAGTTATTTGTGTGAGCCTGTAAAACATAAGGAATTGGTTATTGTGTGAGCCATCAAAACACAAGAGATTTCTGGGTTAGGTGTGTGCCATTATGAGAAACACCATAATTAAGAGTGAGCTTGTAAAACTCTATTGTAACACTTAGTGTGTTAGTGAAACTCCCAATTGCGATTGGGTAGAGGAGTAGGGTTTGTTAACACCTGAACCTCTATAAAAATCCTTGTGTCAAATTTCTCTATCCCTACTAAACTTAATTTTTATTTCCGCACTTTAAAGCTAAATTTTTTAAACTCCAATTCAACCCCCTTTCTTGGCTCAATATCTGGGCAACAATTGGTATCAGAGCTTTGTCTAGCATGCCTAAAAAGCGCTAGTAAAGATTAAGATATGGCAAGTGAAGGATTCCAAAGTCTCAAACCTTACTTTGATGGAGCAAATTATGCCCATTGGAAGTTTCAGATGGAGACATACTTGGATAGTGAAGGAATTAAAGTATGGGATAGTGTACGAAAAGAATAGACACCATCAACCAGAAAAGGAGCTGATGGTGAAGAAGAAATCTTATCAAGAGATGATTGGGCAAAGCCTCAAAGAAGAGCAAACTTCAAAAACAAGAAGGCAATAACAATCCTCTCAAGCTCATTATGCATTGAAGAATGTGGAAGACAAAAACACTGCCCAACAGCCTACAACATGTGGAAGACATTGGAAAATTATCATAAAGGAACTAAGCAAGTCAAATCCAAGAAGATTCAACTTCTTACTTCAGAATATGAGCTATTCAAGATGAAATTCAATGAGTTAATCACTGACATGACCAACCATCTTCTAGCTATTATAAATGGAATGAGGAAACTTGTGAACTATCTGAGCTTGGAAGATGTAAACAACAAAATCCTGAGAAGTCTTCATCTTAAAGACTACGGTTCAAGAATTGCTGGTATAGAAGAAGAAAATGAAGACATAACGTCATGAATACTGATGTGCTTATTGGCAAACTTCTCACATATGAAACGACAGTGAACAGAGATAGAGAGCTTGAAGCAAAGCCAAAAAAAAGAAAGCCTTTAGCACTAAAAGTTTCTACTTCAAAATCTCAAGAAGAGAGTGAAAATGATGAAGAAATGAGTGATGATGAGAATGAGGACATTGTTATGCTCTCAATAAGGCTGAAAAGAATCATTGAGAAGAAAATGAGCAACTCCAGAAAATTCAGGCAAAGAAACCTCAAACAGACTTCTAAGGATGCACAAAGAAGTAAGGAAGAGGTAAAGTGCTATGAATGTGGAAAGAAAGGACATATTAAACCAGAATGTCCAAGGCTCAATAAGCATAAGAGTGAATACTAAAGAGACAATGAGGAGAAAAGTCACAAAGCCACATGGGATGACGAAAACTCTTCATGCGAAAAAGATGACAATGAAAGCAAAAAGGTCAACATATGTTTCATGGCTATTGAGGATCACATCTCGGATAAGGTAAGATCACTACACTCATACTCTTTCAATAATAATATTAGTGATAATGATAGTAATAGTGATAGTGAAGATGATGATGAACAAAACCTAATAGAATAATTGAATCTAGAATTAGAAAAATATAGGAATAAATTCAGTACTAATAAGAACAACATTTCTAATTTAAAAATCAAAATAGATGCTTTAGAAAAGGAGAAATTTAAGCTTAAATCATCTAATGAATCTCTTCAAAAGTCATTAGATGAATACTCTTCAAGACCCTCAACTAATTCCTTGCTTAAAGAAAATAATACTTTAAAAAATGAAGTTGAGGAATTTAGAAATTCAATTTCAAAATTCCACAAAGGGAAAGAGAGTTTAGATACTCTCATTGTGTCTCAAAGACGACCTTTAATTAGACATGGTCTAGGATTTAAGGACACATCATCATCTTCTCACAAAACTATTTTTGTTAAATCTAATGAACCTCACATCTCCACACTTGCTGGAACAACACCTAGAAATAAGTATACTAAACCTTTTATACATAAAAAGAATAATCATGCCTTTATGTATAAGAAACATGTATCTAGGAAAACACCAATTAATCATAATTGTGCATGCCATTATTCTCAAAATCAGTTTAATAGAAATATGGCATTCAAAAATATTGTAAGACCAAAAAGCAATGTTAGACCTAAACAGTGTAATTATTGTATGAAAATTGGTTATATAAATAAATATTGTTGGATAAGGAAGGCTCATTGGGAACCTTCATGTGCTAACCCCCAATGACCTAAGCTCATTTGGGTACTTAGAAATCATACTTGAATTGTGATTCTATAGGTATGACTTAAGTCCATAATAAACAAAAATGATTGGCTAGTAGACAATGGATGCTCAAGGCATATGACAGAAGACAAAGAACTCTTCAATGAAATCAAAAGTATTGATGGAGGTAAAGTTACCTTTGGAAACAATGCTAAGGGTAAAGTAATTGACATTGGCTCTATTGGTACAAATGGTACTACTTTTAATAAAGATGTCTTACTTGTTGATGGCTTGAAACATAACTTGTTGAGTGTTAGTCAATTATGTGATAAAGGAAACAAAGTAACATTTACTTCTAATGAATGTCTTGTAACCTTAATTGATGGTCAAGAGATATTTAAAGGAAATAGAGATGTCAACACATACATAAAAGACTTACACGAAATATCTAACCATTCTTCTAAGTGTCTTGTATCCACTAGTGATGAATCTTGGCTATGGCATAGAAGGCTTGGTCATGCTAACATGGACTTAATTCAAAGCCTCAGCACAGAAGAACTAGTAAAGAGACTGCCAAAAGTTAAATTTGAAAAAGACAAGACATGTGAACCTTGCCAAAGAGGGAAGCAACACAAGTCATCATTTAAAGCCAAAAACATAGTAAGTACCTCAAAACCTCTACAACTCATGTATTTAGATTTATTTGGACCTACTAGAATTGCAAGCTTAGGAGGTAAACATTATGCCTTTTTCATTGTAGATGATTACTCTAGATTTTCTTGGGTAATTTTCTTAGCTCAAAAAAGTGATGCTTTCGAAAATTTCAAAAACTTTGCTAAAAGAGTTCAAAATGAAAAAGGGTATTGTATTTCAAAAATAAGAAGTGACCATGGCAAATAATTTGAAAATGAAAACTTTGAAAGTTTTTTTCTTGAGCATGGTATTTCACAGAATTTTTCATCTCCTAGGACACCTCAAAAAAATGGGGTAGTTGAAAGGAAAAATCGAACTTTAATTGAAATGGCTAGAACAATGCTCAATGAGTATGGTTTAAATCGAACTTTAATTGAAATGGCTAGAACAATGCTCAATGAGTATGGTTTACCAACTTATTTTAGGGCAGAAGCCACAAATATTGCTTGTTATATTTCAAATCGAGTTTTCAAAAGACCTCTTTTAAACAAAACCTCATTTGAGCTATGAAATGGAAGAAAGCCCTTGATATCATACTTTAGAGTATTTGGATGCAAGTGCTTCATATTAAATACCAAGGACAACCTTGAAATAAATGTATCTTTTTAGGATACTTTACAACTAGCATAGCATATAGAGTATTTAATAAAAGATCATTAACTATTGAAGAATCTATGCATGTTGTTTTTAATGAATCTAGCAAACTTGATCTTGTGAAAGGTAGTGTTCTTGATGATATTGTAGGAACTATAGAAAAACTTGATCTTGGAAATGGAAAAGAAGAAAATGATCAAGAAGATTCACATCAAGATGATTCTCTACCTCAAGCTTAAGAGGAAAACAAGCAAGAGCTCCCAAAAGAATGAAGATTGACAAAAGATCATCCCAATGAGCAAATCATTGGTGATCCTTCAAGAGGAGTAAGTATTAGATCTCATTTCAAGCATTTAGCCACTGACCTTGCTTTTATTTCTCAAATGGAGCTTAAAAATGTTGATGAGGCTCTTAATGATGAAAGTTGGGTGATTGCAATGCAAGAGGAACTCAACCAATTTGAGAGAAGTAAGACATGAACCTTAGTACCTAGACCCAAGGATCATCAAATTATAGGTAGCAAATGGGTGTTTAGAAATAAACTAGATGAACAAGGTTCAATAACTAGGAATAAGGCTAGATTAGTTGCAAAAAGATATAATCAGGAAGAAAGAATAGATTATGATGAGACCTATGCTCCTGTAGCTAAATTAGAAGTCATAAGAATACTTTTAACATATGCATGTCACATGAATTTCAAACTCTTTCAAATGAATGTGAAAAATGATTTTTAAATGGTTATATAGAAGAAGAAGTTTATGTAGAACAACCACCAGGTTTTGAAAGCTATGATTTGCCTAATCATGTTTTTAAACTTTCAAAAACTTTATATGGTTTGAAACTGACTAGTTTGCAGGGATATTGAAAAGGATCCCAGTGGATGGGACCTTTGATCCAAGAGCTTGGTATGAAAAACTAAGTTTTTTTCTCTTAGAAAATAACTTTACAAAGGGGAATGTTGACACTACATTATTCATTAAAAAACATAAGCATGATATTCTAATTGTTCAAATTTATGTTGATGATATAATATTTGGTTCTACTAATGAATTGATTTGTCAAGAATTTGCTAAGTGTATGACTAGGGAATTTGAAATGAGCATGATGGGTGAGCTTAAATATTTCCTTGGTCTACAAATAAAACAAGGCAATGAGGACATATTCATCAACCAATCCAAATATGCCAAAGACTTACTTAAGAAATTTGGAATGGAAGGATGCAAGAATGCCAAGACTCCAATGAGCACATCAACAAAATTAGACAAGGATGAAAAGGGTAAGAGCATTAATGAAAAGCTCTATAGAGGTATGATCGGATCACTTTTATATCTTACTACTTCTAGACCCGACATAATGTATAGTGTATGCTTATGTGCACGATTTTAATCATGTCCAAAAGAGTCTCATTTACATGTAGTAAAAAGAATTCTAAGATATTTACATGGCTCATTGCATCTAGGTTTGTGGTATCCTAGAAATTCATCCTTTTATATTATAGGATATTCAGATGCAGATTATGCTGGTAGTCTTTTAGATAGAAAAAGTACTTCAGGTACTTGTCACTTTATTGGAGAGTGCTTAGTTTTTTGGTTTAACAAAAAACAAGTTTCAGTTGCTCTTTCTACTACTGAAGCAGAGTATGTAGCAGCAGAGTATGTAGCAGCAGGATATTGTTGTACACAAATCTTTTGGATGAAATAACAACTTAAGGATTATGGTCATGATATGAACCATATACCTATTAGATGTGACAATACAAGTGCTATAAATCTATTAAAGAATCCCATTCAACATTCTAGAAGTAAGCATATTGACATTAGACACCATTTTATTAGAGATCATGTTCAATATGGAGATGTTGTATTGAAATTTATAAGCACTGAAAATCAATTGGCAGATATATTCACCAAGTCTCTAAATGAGGAAAAATTTAATTTCATAAGAAGAGAACTTGGTATAATTGATAGATTAACTTTGTGATTGCCAAATTGTCAAACCTTAAGTGATTATCTTATTTTTGTATCATCTTACTAGATATAAGGTAGTTAATTTGATGGAAAGTTATGTTATAAGGGATATAATCTTCACAGAAATGCTCTAGTCTTGTTTTAGCACTTAATTTTATTTGATGAAAATTTTAGGCAGTTCACACTCGTGACATATGTTCACACCCATGAACTAAATAGCCAAAAGAACCAGTAGCTTTCACGACTTGATTCATGACATGATTCATGGCTTAAAGTAGTGAAACCTATGTTCACGACTTCATTCACTCCCGTGAAAAGCCTTGTTCACGCTCGTGAATATTTTTACCAAAAACTAACAGAAGCGTTCACGCTTTGTTTCACGGTCATAAGTAGTTAAATTCAACACTTCATGCCCGCGACTCATTTTTCACCTCCGCGATAGTTCATCATTCACGTCCGTGATTTTCAAATGTCATGACTATGAACAATTTCAAGCCTTTATTCACGGGTAGAACACCCTTTCAGCAAACTATGAACACAACACTTCACGCTTGTGACTACATTTTTCACGTCCGTGAAGAGGTCGGCTATATAACATTTATGTCGGTTATTTTTTTTCACATTTTAACTCTACAACTTCTTGCAACTGCTCTCATTTACATACATTCATTGTCACATTGAAGATTGCGGCCCCCTAATCACAAATTTCTTCTATAAATACCATAAAAAAACTTCTTCCATCATCACAAATCATCTTTCCTTAGGGTTTTCTCACAAATTCTGTCAAACTTTTTCAACTCTTCAAAAGTTCATTTCTTCAATCAAGATGGAAACCAGATCATCAAAGGGTATTAGGAAAAAATCTCATGCTCCCAGAAGGTATTCAGATTACCTATTGAACATAATTCCAGAGCATTGTCATTCTAGGTACTCTGTGCTTAAGAAAAGGCCTCTCATTTTCTCAAGGTCATTTGAGTGGCACGCACTCTCGGGCTCGAGACAGTAATGACAGAGCAACTCCAGGTCTGTCATTTGAAGGATTTTGTTCACATTCATCAGCCCACCTTAAGGGAGCCCACCTTGGAATTCTTGAGCACTCTGCAAATGTCTCCCACTAGCACAGTAAAGTTTCAATTGTACAAGAATCCTAACACCCTCTACCATAAAATTTGGAGATTTATTCAATCTTCCCTCGGATGACATCCTCAACGACAGCGAAGTGGAGTTCTATGCAACTCAAGCATAGACTCACTTTGGTCTGGATTGCAGCTGGGACGTAAAAAAGACAAAGAGTACTCACCTCCGGTCACTAGTGCACAAATATCTGTATAGGTTTCTAACCTATAGCATATTTGCCCAAGGAGACAACAATGACACCATTAGAAAGTCTGAGCTTTTTCTCCTGGAGATGGCCTGAAGAGGCCTCATAGTGGCACTATCTCGATGGTTTGCGAACCATCTCCTATCCATTGCCACCAAACCCTTTAAAGACATTCTTATTGGTGGGTATGTGATCCACATTGCTTTGAAGCTTGGATATCTGAAGATGGATGCACCTCACTACAATCTCATCCCAGGGCATCCTCGAGACCGACTGGATGTCGAGTCTTTTATCAAGATGGGAGCGACTGTTTGAATTGTCTATGAGAACAACATCTACTACCGCTTCATCAACACTGCTGGCAAGATCATTTGGGAAGATAATGACTTGGAGGACTTTAAAGCAGCCTCCAAGGTATCCAGCAGAAGAAAAGGGCTCGAGTTGAGATGGCACCTCCTGAGGTTGAGCAGGACATCGGACAATCCTCTACCCCCACACCCAATTTGGCTCAGCAGATGGTTGACCTCCTAGCACCACAATTTGAGCAGCTGCAGACTTCTATGGATGAGAGGTTGGAGAACCTCAAGGACTTCATGGAGTCTATGATGGACAGCCTCGAGGCAGAAGTTGCTCATTTTAGGGATATGATGTCTAGTTAGATGTTAGGCTTTATGTTAGCCTTGCCATGTTTGTGTCTTGTTTGTTTGTTTGTTTGTTTGTAGGAAATTCTAAATTTCCTTTCTGAATTTTAGTTACTTTTGTTTGTACTTCCCTTTTATAATTAATATAATTTCTTTGTTTTTCTATTATGGTTTATCTTTATTCTTTTTGTTGATAATAAAAGGGGGAGAAACTAGCAATATATTAAGATAAGTGCAAGCAATACTTAATTTTGAATCAATGGAGAAACTAGCAATATATTGAGTTAAGTGCAATACTTAAATTTTGATTCAAAATTAATATGCAAGTATGCAAATGAGCTTAATACACCTTATAAATATCTTAAGTATACTTTGCATATACCTTGATGCAAGTTACATAAATGAATATGCACTTGATATACTCTAAATATACCTTACATATACTTCATGTTTTAAAGAGAATTTTGGTATACATTGGATATACTTTGCATATAACTTGCATATACTTAAAACTAGAAAGTTTATTTTGATGCTACACTTCATCATTCTCTACAATTCTTGCACTTCATCATTTTTTATCCTAAGCATCTTTTGAGGGGGAGACTTCTCAAAAGCACATATTGCTAGATTATTTGTCACCATCAAAAAGGGGGAGATTGTTGAACCTTGAGGGGTATTTCCGTCATTTTGATGATAACAAATAAAATAGCAATAATGTATTTAACATACTTATTTTCTAAGTCTATTAAACAATGTATGAAATAAGATAACAAGAATGGAGAATTGAAGAAAAGATAAAATTGAAGAAGTAGCATGTTCATGCCCGTGACCCTATGTGTCACGCCTGTGATTAAGTCTAGCGCCAACAAACCAACATTTAAAGTTCACGACCATAAAGAAAGATAGCAACAGTGAATAAGCATTTAAGTCACGCCCGTGAATGAAATGTCACGCCCTTGAAAAGATATGACAAATTCTTTCCGAGAGCTTCACACCATTTGGACCACGACTTGGAAGGTTATCACACCCGTGAAGATAAAATGTCACACCCGTGAATAAACACTTCAAAACTTTCCAGAATGCTTCACGACTAAGGTCACTACTTCAGTCACGGCTTAGAAGAATAGTCATGCCTGTGAAAGATGAAAGAGAAAAATGTCAGGCGCGATTATTAAAGTTGGTGCAATGACTAGCTTCATATTAAATGCATTTTAATGGCTATTATTCGCCATGAAAGTATAAATGTAAGTCATTTATGCATTAAGTACACGAGGATAACTAATACTTCGAATCAATCTTGTTGTAAGCCATTTGTGCATTTAATACTTTCAAAACAAATATTTATTCTATGTGAAAATCTTTATTGCTCAATTTGCTCATCATTTATTAAGCAATAAAGATTTTTAAGTGTTTCTCCCTGTAATCTTTTTTACTCAAGTGAGTTTTGGGTATTTTTGGGTTAAGAGTAGAACACTTGTAAGGGTTAGTTGTGTGAGCATGTAAAACACAAAGAAAAGTTGTTTGTGTGAGCCTGTAAAATACAAGGTAAAGATTGTTTGTGTGAGCCTGTAAAACACAAGGAATTGGTTATTGTGTGAGCCATCAAAACATAAGGGATTTCTGGGTTAGGTGTGAGTCATTGTGAGAAATACCATAGTTAGGAGTGAGCTTGTAAAATTTCATTGTAACACTTAGTGTGTTAGTGAAACTCCCAATTACGATTGGCTAGAAGAGTAGGGTTTGTTAACACCCGAACCTATATAAAAATTTTTGTGTCAAATTTCTCTATCCCTACTAAACTTAATTTTTATTTCCGCACTTTAAAGTTAAATTTTTTAAACTCCAATTCAACCCCCACTTTTTGGCTCAATATCTGGGCAACATATCTTTTAAATCATAGCTATCTACAACTTTTTTTACTCTCACTTTTGGAAAAAATCCTTAGTCGATGTTCTTCAAGTCCCAATCACGTCGGTTGTTTGAGCTCCACATGAATGCTCAAATTTCAAATTTTTATGCTCAAATTTGTTAGCAATGAAGACAAATTTACTCTAGATTTTATTGTTTATGTATATAAAGTTCAAGATTTTTTTGTCATTTATAACTTTAAAATACCTACTTGTAAATTTATTGAATTATTGTTAGTAGTTCATTTATTTTTTTATTTGAAGGAGTAAAACTTCATGAATTTTGATGGATATTCCTACTGATTCAAAAAAATAAGGTGGATTTGGTGTATTGGAAGTTGTTTGAGGAATTTGATAAAGAGAAAACAAGTAAATTCTGCATATATTAAAATTAATTTTCACCATTAGTTAGCCATTGAGTTGTCTGTTATCCACTTTATTGCTATTGGTACTTGATTTTCTATTTCTTCTTTTATGCAAAAAAGTTTATTTATATTTTTTTTTCTATGCATTTTCTTTTTGCTAATTTTATGTTGGGGTTTTCTGTTCATTTTGTAGACTTTAAATTGACTTAGACTTGTTCATGATGATTATTGGGATTGGATATTATGGCTTTGATTTTAATTACTTCAGTAATTGCCTATGAGAACCTAACATTTTTCAAATTGGCTTTTAGATTAAAATTTTCATATAATTTTCTTGTATTAATATTATAAGTCTCCTACTAAATTTTTACGATTTTAGCCTTAAATATTAATAATTAGTTCAATAAATAATTTTTACGATTTATTATATGTTTGTCATTTTAGTAATTTTTTTAAAAAAATGATTATATGTGTGTGTTGTTTTGTAACAACAAACATTTGAATAATTTTTTTAAAACAAAAATGGACTATAGGTATTTGTTGTTTTGTAATAACAAATGTCCATAGTCATTTTTTTGTAAAATATACTTTATGCGTCTGTCATTATATTTTAATAGATATATAAAACTATTATATACGTCTGTCGCATTGACAAATGCTTCAAATCTAACTCATATATGTCTCCTTTATAGACGTCACTCATTTAACAGACGTATAAAGTTCAAAATGACACACATATAAGTCTTTTCTATACTACTGTATAATAATTTAAATTATGAATATTTATTATCAACCAATGGTTATGTATTTGGTTTAATTATTTATAAAATTATTCACATTATTTAAGAAATATATATAATTAATAAAGTTGAATTCAATTATTTGTGTTTTAATTATTAATATACATTAGGATAAATATATAAATTATTCTTGAAATTCTTTGTTTTCTATCAAAATACTATTGTACCTGAGAAATGAATGCATGTCGTAATGTAATTTTTTCATAATTATTATTGATATTGATTTTTAAATTTTAAAAATATACAAATAAATTAATTCTCTTATTTATTAAAATAATGGATATCAATATAAACATTATTATATTTAAAAATATTTCTAAACATGATTATGTATGACTTAGAAATATGAATATTTAACATTTTTAAACATGTTATTGTGCATAGAGCATGTCTAACATGCATACTTTTGATATTTTACTATGCATGAAACATGTTAGATTTATATTTTTAAAAAAAAATTCACTTTGACAAGTTCAATCCTAATTCAACTTCTAAACTTTGGCTCTCTATCTTTTTTGGTTCACTGGACTAACTGAGTCTAAAAATCTCGTGACAAATATTTTTCATTTGAAGAAATCGGATTAACATTAATACTTTAACCTTCATTAATTTCTTAGTTATCCTGAATGTTATATATATAATCATCCATATTTCTTTGCATTATAATAAAATAAAATTATGAATGATACAACAAATAATAATTATATACTTTTGATGTTTGAACTTGTATAAAGACATATCTTCTAGAATTGACATTGTGCCTTTGAAACTCTAAAACAACATTAACAATAATACATGTATAGAGAAATATAAAATTAATTAAAAAACTCCTTAGAGACGTCGTTGATTTCATTACATAAAGTTTTCTCACAACATAGTGAATGAAACTCATACATATTAATATATTCAAGATCCCAAATATTATTTACCTTGTGGTGACATCGAAAATTAAACCCATTTTCAAGTTTAATTAGAGTTTGTATGTCCATACATAGTTCTCATTTTAACACCTCATCATCTCCAAATGACGAGAATAGCCAAACAGTTTGACTTTATGTAATATTTGATTATTGAGTTTGAAGCATGTGGCACTTATGAAATAGGAATTTTGAAATACCCTTTCGAATTTTGTTTCAACCTTGCACAAGAATTTTTTAAGTCAATAATTCCTTATAGAAGCCATAGGATATATTATCTTGTCATCAATAGTGCACCTAATTGCACAAGCTTCATATTATACTCGATCTCTATAGTGTATGGGATTCAATCACCAGGAAGGATGGACAAAAAACCGAAAAAACTATTGACATAGAAACCGAGTCCAAATCAAAAAATATATTAGGTGGACTATAATTTTAATTAATATTTATAGTTTTTATGGACTTTGTACTTGAATTTGGATAGTAATTCTGATTAACTAATGGATAACGGTTAACCAGTGTATACATTATTTTTTTTTTACTAAATTGCAAGTAGAGTAGAAGTTCACTGATCGTGAATAAAATTAAACTAAAGTGTGAATGAGAGATATTTTTTTCCTTTTGTCTATGCGATACTGCTACATGAACATTTGACGTGACAATAAAAAATAAGATTATGTTTACATGGCATGAGTGACATGATGTGGCAAAATCCTACGTCACGTCATGATCTATGTCATCTTTCCGGTTGATGACTCAACAAAAATGATCAAACAAGATTTTTGTGTTAAAATCAAAATGTTCATGTATTTTTTTGTACAATTTTTTTCTAATTTAATTCAATTTAAGTTCAATAGCCATTAATGAAATCAACTGTAATGTGAGATATTGAATTAAAGTAATAACAAAATTTAATTAATGTAATGAAAATATTTATGTTGATAACAGAAAAAAGTAATTTTACAATTAAAAAGATGAATGAATTGTATATAACTAATGTCATTACACACAAAATTAGTCATTTATTTATGTATTGTTGAAGTGTCGGCAGAAAAAGTCAGCAGTGGGTTCCTCCAACATGTAGGACCCACCACTATTATTATTAGAAAAAAAAATTCAAGTTTGATTTTGTTACATCCTTAAAAGAATTCAAGTTTAATTTTGCTACTGACTTAAAAGAATTTAAGTTTGATTTTACTACCATTTTTTAATTATGTTCTCATTACCCATTTGCCTATAAATAACCAAATGATCTTCATTTCAATTACAACAACAATCTCAATTTATTTAAGAGATTAGTGATAGAGAGTTAGACTTTTGAATTTTTTTCCAAAAAGATTGGAGAGTGAAAAGAATAGTGAGAAAAATATTTTTGGGAAATACTTGTGTGCCACTATTTTTGGGTTTATCTCAAATTTGTTGTGTTACCTTTAGCCTGTGTCTAGAAAGACTCTTTCTTTATACCAATTAATTTTTATCAGTGGAAACAAAAATATTCGGAGTATTGTCTATAGACGTAACCTAAATTAAAAGGTGAATCAAGTTAAATTACTGGTGTTATTTTTTACTGATTATTTTATTTCACATTTATTTAAATTATTTTACCCGCTGTGTCCAATAAGTGGTATCAGAGCCAGCCTGTCAGTCTTATAAAATTTTTAGTATACTCTGTGGTTACAGTATTGACTGATCTTCCATATCAGAAAAGATTTTATTTGATCACTGTCAGGTCAATGAATCTCATTTTTTTAAAAAATAAAGATAAATGACACCAAAATGATCAGCTTAAATGATATAAATTACCACATATGGGGAAGCAAAATGAAGGATCTCTTATTTATGATGATACTGCCAATTTCACATCCCATGAGACTAGTTAGGTAATTAATAGTGATGCTACCATTCATGCCACGTCTCAGAAAGAATTATTCTCATCATACACAACAGGAGATTTTGGCGTTGTGAATATGAGAAATGATAATCTATAAAAAGTCATTGACATATAAGATGTTTGTCTGGAGACAGTGAATGATACTAGATTAGTCCTGAGAGATATTAGACGTATTCTAAATATTTTCCTGAATTTGATCTCTATAGGAAGACTTGATGATGCAGGTTTCTGTAGTACGTTCTCTAATAATCAGTGAAAGCTTACCAACGGTTCTCTAGTGGTGGCTAAAGGCACAAGGCATGCTACCTTATATGTGATGCATACAAAGCTTTCCAACGACATTGTAAGTACTGTGGAGAAGGACAATGCTATTGAATTATGGCACAGAAGGCTTGACCACATGAGTGAAAAAGGGATGACTACATTTGTCAGGAGAAAGATGTTGCCCGTAATGGATGAAGTACATTTGGAGAAATGTGTTGACTGTTTAGCAGGAAAACAAAATAGAATTGCTTTCAAAAGTTTCCCTCCTTCCAGAATGAAGAATGTGTTAGATTTGGTCCATTCAAATTTATGTAGGTCAATGCCAAAGTCACTAGGTGGTGTTTAGTATTTTGTAACTTTCATTGATGACCATTCGAGGAAGACATGAGTGTATTCTTTAAAGATAAAAAATCAGGTGCTAAATGTCTTTAAAAAATTTCATGTTTTAGTTGAGAGACAGACTGGAAAGAAGTTGAAATGCATTCGGACAGACAATAGTGGATAATAAATTGGACCATTTGATGTTTATTACAAAAAATACGGTATTCGACATCGGACAACACATCCAAAAATACCACAGTTGAATGGTTTAGCTGAGAGGATGAACATAACTTTGATTGAGAGAGTTAAATGTTTGCTCTCACATGCAAAGTTACCTAAAATATTTTGGGGTGAAGCTTTACTCATGGCTGTGTACGTGTTAAATTTTCACCATGTATCATTCTAAAACTAGATGTACCAGAGAAAGCATAGTAAGGAAATGATGTTTCCTATGATCATCTGAGTGTATTTGGTTGCAAAGCCTTTGTGCATATTCCAAAAGATGAGAGGTCCAAGTTTGATGTCAAAACACAACAGTGTGTTTTTATTGGCTATGGCAAAGATCAACTTGACTACATATTTTATAATCAAGTGGAAAAAAAACTTGTCAGAAGTCGTGATATTGTTTTCGTTGAGAAGGAGATCATTAAAGATATTTTCATGACAAAAAGGATATTTCTGATTTCAATGGGGACTCAACAGATTTAGAATTGATTTCTCCAACACTAGTGGCGATACAAATTGGGGATGAAGATCAAGTTGATATGCCTAAACAATGCTCCCATCGATAACCCAGAAGATGATGCTAAAGATGATGATGTTCATTATCAACCATCACATGTGCACTCTTCAGTTCCGATGAGAAAGAGCAATAGAGGAAGACAACCGTCTTCAAGGTATCCAGAAAATGAGTATGTGTTATTTACTGATGGGGGAGAACTAGAAAGCTTTGAAAAAACTATGACTGATGAACACAGACAAAAATTGGTAGAAGCCATGTAAGATGAAATAAAATCCTTGCGTAAGAATAAAACTTTTGAACTGGTGAAATTACCAAAAGGCAAGAGAGCTTTGAAAAATAAATGGGTGTTTAGAGTCAAGCATGAAGAAAATAGTTCCCATCCAAGATTCAAAGCATATTAGTTGACAAGGGGTTCAACCAAAGGAAAGGAATTGACTTTCATGAAAATTTCTCACCAGCTGTCAAAATGATATCCATCCGAACAGTGCTGGGGTTAGCAATAAGTTTTAAATTGGAGGTTGAGCAAATGAATGTCAAAACTGTTTTCCTACATAGTGATTTAGAAGAGGAGATATACATAGAGCAACCAAAGGGTTTTGAGCATAAAGGAAAAAAGGATTATGTTTGCAAACTGAAGAATGACCTCTACGACTTAAAGCAGACACCAAGACAATAGTATAAGAAGTTTGAGCTTGTTATGAGAGAGCAAGGCTATGAGAAGACTACTTCAGACCATTGCATTTTTGTACAAAAATTCTTTGATGAATATTTCATTATTCTTTTGCTCTATGTGGATGACATGTTGATTGTTGGCCGAAATGTTTCCAAAGTTAACAACTTGAAAAAGCAGTTGAGCAAGTCTTTTGCCATGAAAGACTTAGGGTCAACAAAACAGATTCTTGGCATGAAGATTATCAGAGACAAAAGAGCCAAGAAATTATGGTTGTCACAACAGAAGTACATTGAGAAAGTATTTCAGAGATTTCAAATGGACCAAGCTAAAGCGGATAGTTGTCCTCTTGCTAATTATTTTAAGCTGAGTTCCAAATAAAGCCCTTTTACAGACAAAAAGAAGGATGAAATATTACATATGATTCAACAGTTGGAAATTTGATGTATGTCATGGTGTGCACACGACTAAATATTGCTCACGTAGTTGGAGTAGTGAGTAGATTCCTTTCAAATTTTGGAAAGAAACATCGGACTGCAGTAAAGTGGATTTTCAGATATTTTTGAGGTACTTCTAAAATATGTTTATGTTTTGGAGATACCAAACCTATGTTGGTTGGATACACATATGTGGATATGATTGACGATGTTGACTCAAGAAAATCTACATCGGGATACCTATTCACTTTTGTAGGGGGAGCTGTATCATGACAACCAAAGTTACAGAAGTGCGTTGCACTATCTACAATTAAAGTAGAGTTTATTGCAACAACAAAAGCGTGTAAAGAGTTGTTATGGATGAAGAAGTTCTTGAAAGAACTTGGGTTGCAACAAAACATATATCAATTGTTATGTGATAGCCAGAGTGTTATCCATCTTGGAAAGAATGTCGATTTTCATTCAAGATCAAAACATATTGATGTGAGATATCATTGGATCAGGGGTGTAATAGAAAATAAGCTACTACAGCTTGAGAAAATCTATACAGAAGAAAATGGATCAAACATGTTAATGAAGATTCTACCAATATCTTATTTTGAATACTGTCGATTAGCTGCTAGAATAGTGGAGCCCCCATGTTGTCGGGAGGGGAAGATTTGTTGAAGTGTCAGCATAAAAAGTCAGCAGTGGGTCCCTCTAACATGTGGAACCCACCACTATTATTATTAAAAAAAAAAGAAGAATAATTTAAGTTTGATTTTACTACCTCCTTAAAAGAATTCAAGTTTGATTTGCTACTACCTTAAAATAATTCGATTTTGATTTTGCTACCACATTTGAATTATATTTCCATTACCCATTTGCCTATAAATAAGCAAAAGATCTTCATTTCAATTACAACAACAATCTCAATTCATTTGAGAGATTAATAATAGAAAGTTAGGCTTTTGGAATTTTTTCCAAAAAGATTGGAGAGTGACAAAAAATAGTGAGAAAAATATTTTTGGGATGTTTTTGAAAAATACTTGTATGCCATTATTTTTGGATTTATCTCAAATTTGTTGTATTACCTGTAGCCTGTATTTAGGAAAAATTCTCTTTTTATACCTATTAATTTTTATTAGTGTGGATGGAAAAATATTTGGAGTGTTGTTCATGGACGTAGCCTAAATTAAAAAGTAAACCACGTGAATTACTTATGTTATTTTTTATTAATTATTTTATTTTACATTTATTTATATTATTTTACCCGTTATACCCAACATGTATAGCCAAATAAGTATGAATAAAAGAGTAATATCATCTCCAATGACTAACCATTTAAGTTAAACTCTTTATTTTAAATAGTCATATTTTTTCTCTAAATTATGGATTAGATATCTCTATATTTAGAGAACCAAACCCCACTCTTTATTATAATTATAATTAATACACTTTTATTTTTTTATGTATATTTTATCTTTTTATTGATATATTTTTTAAAAAATAATTTTCTATTTCATTATAATAAAAGTCGTTTGCCTTTTTTTTATAAATATTAATTTATATCGTATAAAGTAAAAATATAAAAAATCTATTAGACTTATAAATTTTTTTTATTTTTTATATTTAAAAATATTATTTATTATACTAAAGATACTCTTTATATTAAAGATACTCTAATGCTTTGAAGATACTCTAATCCTTTCAAATAGGCATTCGTGTTTAACTAATACAAATGCGTGTGTTCTCCGTCCGATGAAGTGAAATACACAGGGGGGATCCAACATGATTGGAAGGACAACATGAATACATGATGTTGATTTACAACATGCATTCTTGCTCAGCATTAGTGTAATTAAAATGACCAGGCAAAAAAGTGTTGGTAATAAATAAACACATCCAAAAGCATTACAATGTTAGAAATGTTAAGAATATTTTTTATTTTTCAACACATTCTAATATTTGTTTTTTGATTGGTTAGCGTGAAAAATAATAAACGAGAGAGAAAAAAGAAATTTTATTTTCAAAATTTTTTCTCTTTTCACCTACCAATTAAAAAGTGAGTATCGAATAATGTAGAAAAATAGAAAGTGTGATTAACATTCCTTGACTATGTTTAAAAGGAAAAAAATATCTGTGACCCCATTGATTGCAGTGAATTGCAACTACTACTAAGTATCAACATTCAAATGAAATTACTTTTTTTCTCAGAATTAATTAAGCTAGTGTTGTTAAAATCGGCTCAATTGGTTCAACAAATAAACTCATAAATCGGGTAGAAAACAAGACTAACACCTCATAACTATGTTTAATTTCACATTGGTCAATCAATAGGTTGAACCGGTTAAGAAATTACAGGAAATTTGGCAAAGTAATCATAAGCAATGCTACCAACACTTTTTTAGACACTTACTCTATAATTGATCCACATCTTTATAAATTGAAATTTTGATGATGTATACTAATTATAGAGGAAATATTTAAAAAAGTATGAAAATAAAGTGTTGGTAGTATTTTTTAATTATCATATGCATGCACCAAGATTCAAATCTCACAAATGTAGATAGTGGCAGACCCAGAAGTTGAACTTAAAAGAGACTAAACTTAAATGTTTTTATTGTAAATTTAAACATTTTATTTTGTCACTGTTCTCAAAAAGATTATTCTATCAATTTATACTAATATAATAATATAATAAATATGCTAAATAATTATTACATCTAAAGATAAATATGATTAAAATTTAAAATATCTAATATTGAGTGCATTCAACAACCAAAATATTAAACTCGAGATAAAATATTTGTAGTATAGTAAATTTCAAGTGGCAACAACCGTAGCAATCTTCCACATCTACATGATAAAAAAATCAGTTAAACAAATACAATTTATTTTATATAATATAACTACACTAAGACTGAATTATTTGTCAATTTATAATTATCATTTATAATTATCATTCATAATAATCTTCTACATCTATAATTATCTGTAGCATGGACCTATTTTATTTTATTTTTTTTAAAAGGTATGCCAATACATGTGGAATTAGTTTTATAACTTCAACCACCAAGCCACTAAAGTTTATATTTTTTATTATTTACAAAATTTAACTTAATAATATTTTTATGTATTTACAAAGTTAAGAAACTTACATAATAGGTAAAGTCAAAAATTTAATTATTTGTATTTTTATTATTAATTAATTTTTTATTATTAAAATAAGAAATAAAATATATACATCATTATATCTGAGAATATTTTTAAATATGATTATATATTAATTTAAATTATGGATATTAGTATTTTAAACATATTGTTATATACAAACAAGTTTAGTATAAATAGTTTTTTATGTTTTACTATATATGAATTTCATTTTAACAGGCTCAATTCCAATTGGACTCTAGTTAAACCTGTTGATCCTCTATGCCGAATTTAAAAACACTGAGTGGCACCTCGTGGGGTTGAATGTGTGGTGCTATTGACTTGAGTGGTCAGCCCATTTTCACAATGGAGGAACAACTCCTCGTTGTTTTCTTATATGCATTAAGGGAATGTTATCAAAATTATATATATATGCTGTATTTATGAGTAAAAAGTTGCTTGGGAATTTATTAGGATCATTTGGTAGTGAATTGCGAAGAGATTGATCAAAGGAAATTGAAGGGCAAATATATTTTAGTTTGATCATAAGCTTATGATAATTAATGATTGATATATTATAACTTTTCTATTTAATATTTATTATCTAATGATGTTCGGGACGACTTTGCACGCGCATAAATTTGGATTAATAAGTTGTTAACTCCAAATTTTCTATGAGAACTTTTAGCAGCCAGAAGTGAAGTGCTGTACACTTTTTTTTTCTTTTTTGGGAGTGATAATCATAGTCTATCATTACTTCAAATGATTTAAACTATTTTAAAATTAATTTATTAATAAATTATAAACTTCTCTCACTTTTAGTTTTGAGATTTTTTTTGCTCTACTTTCTAGAAGTGAATTTTATACCTTTGTAGAAATTCTGTGGTGGACGCTGCTTCTTTTTTTCTTTTTTCTTTTTAATGGTGGGGAGAGTCACCAATATTTTCATCTTAAATATTGCTAAGTAGTGAAGAGATGTGGGATATGTACTTAGTGAAGGGAGAGTCAGCAAGCATTGTTGGGGCGAAAACCCCCCATTATACAAGAAACAGACCTATAAAATGACCCATTGTACATGTCTAACACCTTCCACTCAATCAGGGCTAGCCTGTTTAATGGGGCATGTCTTTGTCCTTTTTCTTTCTCTATCAGAAATTTTAGGGGGGAAAAAGCCCTTTAGGTTCCTCAGATGTTATGCCTTTTTATTTATTTATTATTTAGTTTTCAAATACTTATTGTGCTTTTCTCAACTTCTAAATAATGATGGAACAAATTATAAAAAAAATTACGAGTTTTAATAAATTATAATAAGAAATGAACTTTTTAAAAACTAACAGTTTATTCCTTATTGTTTGATAAAAATATTATTTGATATAATAATTAAAAAGACTATGACTTGAATGTACTGGTTATTTTACAGTTATAGTGTAACGTCCATAATTAGGACTTAGTAATTAATACAAATTAAGAGATATAAATTTGTGATTAAGGATTATGAGAAGAGAGTTAAAGAGATGAAAATATAAAATGTCATAGGGTTCACACTTGTGACGATAGTTCACACCCATAACAATATGGTCGTAAAAGTATTGTCACAGGTGTGAACCATTGGGAAATGAAATTTTGGATTTAAATAGACTTAAGACTATGATAGTAGTTGTCACACCCATGAACATTATCAGATATAAAATTTTATAAACTGTTCTTTTTTGCTCTCATGACCTAAAATTAAAAGAAATTATAAAATATGAAATTTTCTCGTATCAGAGGCTAATGCATTATATTTTTCTTTGATTTCCAGCCCTAAATACCTAATCTAAAGTACAAGATCAAATTTTAAGCATGTTCTTGTGTAAGAGGAACATAAAGAAGATGTGCTTTTAAGAAGATCGAATTATAGGAGGAAGAGAGGAGACAAATCTTTCATTCCAATAGTGTTTCCTTCGATTAAGGTAAAAAAATCATATTTTCCTTTTATTTTACAAGATTCTATAGCTTTAATCATATCTAGTTTGTTTATCTATAGCTTTAATCATGTCTAGTTTATTTATGGTAGAGACCCATTTCTAAATGGGTTAGATTTTGGCTTGATCTTGAAAGTTTATGGTTAAAGACTCTTCTTTAAGTTGTTTAAAGATTATAACAAGTGTTAGTAAAGAGTTGTATGAGATTAAGGTTGTTAAAAGGGTTAAATTTAGAGTTTTTTTTTTTTTTTTTTTTTTTTTTTTTTACCTTTATGGCTTTTAAAGCTAAGTTTAAATGTTATAAATTTTGATATTAAGATGTTATATGTGATAGGAGTTGAAAGAATTGGGGGGGGGGGGGGTGAAGTCCATCAAAGTGATAAACAAACTTGAAAGAAGCTTGGATTTTGAGGCTCCATTAGAGGTATGTACATATATGCATTCAAATTCTCAAATTATGACATGTTGTATGTTAATTACGTAATAATTGAATTGTTTACTTTATATCCTAAATGCAAAATTCAATGATATAATTAATTCCATGAGATGTGAATAAATTGTATGAAAAGTATAAATATGCCTTAAATGAGTATTGATAATACTTGTAGTATTACATGCAATAAATGTATCTAAAGATGTATTAAATGGAAATGAATGATGATGATTTAATGGGTGAAAAAGGTAAGTAAGAATGATTATATGTATATGGAAATATAAATGTTTAATAGGATGACTTGTCAACATGAAAAATTGTTAATGAAGTGATTATATGTTATATAATACTTTAGGATGTCTTAATGTATGTTTGATATGAATGTTGATAGAAAAATATTGTTATGGGACAACCATTAGAGACCTTGTATGTGACTTTATAATAAATGCATGATTTAATACTGTTAACTGCTGAAAACCCCAGATTCATGTCTGTGACTAGCTGTTCACGACCGTGAATCTCATAGGATGAATAAGGTCATGCCCATGACTTTTTATTCATGCATGTGAAGAAAGTGTACAAAATGGACATAAGTTTTTACGATTTAGTTCACGGTTTAGTTTACAAGTAGACTACCTGTGATTGAGGTATTCATGACCACAAATTTATAGTTTACACTCATAAAACCTATGTAAATTGATATATACTATTTTTCCTTAACGTTTACAATGCAATGACTATTTATATGCATTCATGATAATATATTAATGCATGCTCGTATGAATATCAATACATAAGTGTTATATGATAGGCTGTACATGAATAAAGTATATATATTATGAGATGTAATTGTCTTGATGAAGTATAAAAAGAATAATATAAATAAGTAAAACTCATACTCGATGCTAAGACTAGAAGTAGGATATGTGGCACGCTATTAAAGGGGTTTACAGTACCGTAGTTATATGTTTACCCAGTTAATGTGGTTTAAGCTTGTAGAGCGCCATTGACTTGAACAGTTTGGACTAACACATATAATGATTGATAATATTACATCAAAAGTTATATATTTACTCAAACAATGTGACTTAAGTTCGGAGAGTGTCATTGACTTGAGGAGCTTGAAGTGTCATATGATTATAGACAGTGACATGGTGGCTTAGCTCGGACGAGCGCCTCTGCTCACAACCCATATTTGAATAGTACATGTTAAGAGTTGTTGGAAAATACTTTTAAAGTGATTAAGAAATGAAATGAAATGGAAAAAGAGGTTCAAAGATACAAGTATTTAAGAATACACTATTGATATGTTATATGTTCTTAAAGAAGTTAAATGCTCTTATTTATATTGTAAATCTCAATAAACTATCGTGCCTATGAGATAAGGTATTTTACATGATAGTATGATTATTACTCTTACCACGTCATTTTATATAATAAAATGATAGTATATAACTTGATGTATGATATGTGATTGCATGAATAAATTTCTATACCTATATATACCACTAAATTTTCAGTACCTTAATGTACATGTATTTTTTCCACGCAGGTCGGAGCCTAATGGATAAAGATAAATGTTGACTAAGAGAAGTTAGCCCAACATCAAAAACAACAAATCATACTCTACAAGGGTCGGTAATATTTTATGTCACACATTTGCATCTTGTACATATTACTATAAAAGGGGTTGTTACTTGTATACATATCTATAAATGTAAGGATTAAGTAATTTATGTAAAAAACATATATTTTTGTAAACCTTTGGATAAGGGTTAGTCATATTGTTATAAATTTGTGATTGATTTTAAATATTAAGTCAATATTGATTTTATTTTATATTTTATGCAAGTTATCATGACCATAATACAAAGAAAAAGTTTTAAATTTTTGTAGATTTTTCACATACAGGTTGTGTGACACTCGCTTGTTTAACCGAATTAACCCTGACTAGGCGAGAGGGTGTTATATATAGTTATTGGTAACGAGCAAAAATCCTAAATCCTTATAAAAATCATTATACCGTACATGAAATCCTAAAAAATTTACACAAAAATATCTCAAACAAAGCAAAATAAAGTAATATATTGCATTGTAATATTTAAAATTTATATAATATCAAATGAATGAATATTATCTCAAACGACAAAAAAGTTAAACTGTTAATTTTTTAAAAATTTATTTCTGGCTGTAATTTATTAAAATATCAAGAGAGTTTTTTTGTAATTTATTCATAATTATATGATATCAAATCTATGTAGAGACTTAATAAGAAAAAAAACAATACTTCAGAAACCTAATCTGTACAATAAGTGGATCTTATAACTTTTTTTTTTCTATTGAATCCCTACTCAATGGAGATTAAATTAAAATTAGTGACCCAACTAAACATAATAAAAGTTTGAGAATAAAATGAAAAAAATTTGAGTAAAATCCTATAGGACAATTTTTTTATATGCCAAAGTATTCAATAGGATTTATCCTTTTTTTAAAAAAATATCCTAGTTTATAATCGAAGACTCGATCTAATTACTAGTCGAACTAACAATTATCCATGTTTTTGAATTAGAAAAAGGAGTATAGTAAGGTCACAAAGCAAATGAGTTTTTTTCCTTAAGTGGTAGGTTGAAACAATGCCACTTTGATCTAATGATTTGAAAGGGAAAGAATATAATTATCATCAATAGGCAAAGAGACTGAGAGTACACCTACCAATTGGGTCAGTTTGGACGGATTTAGGATAACATTATCGAGTTAGATCATTTTACGGTCTTTTTTAAGATAATTTTCAGTTTCAACTCTCAAACGGATTTGGATCATAAATGATGAATACTGTTTTTTGTTAGGTGTTGCAAATAGTTGAGTGTGAAAATACTAGAAACCACTGCTTTGGAGAAAGAAAAAAAAGGGTCGATGGTGGCTGTAAAAGAGAGTGAAGACGTGTAAAGACCAAAAAAATGAAGCACTGCATATAAGAAAAAATAGAAATAAAATATATCTTTAAATTAATTCACATATAGTCAAAACTATGTAATTGTTCATGTAAAATTTTCAAAGCAATATAAATTATAAATATTATATTTTATTATTCATATGTAAATTTTTCAAATACAAACTTATAGAGTATACATATTTAATATAAGAATAAAGCATTAAGCATATCATGGAATTATATATGTATAACAATAAGGTATATTATGAGCTATAAAATTTTAAAATAATATAACTATAATATATAAATTAAATACAATATATTAGAAATTTAATATATATTAAAACTAGTAAATATATAAATATGTATAGTTCCTGTTTATACCAACTCAAAATACTAGTTCTCCTAAAATCATTTACATTTTATATACAAATGTAATACTATACAAAAAGGGTATTTTAAAACTTTTTATGAAAGTTGTTATTCCTTTTGCATACAAAATGAGAAAATAAAAGATAATAAAAGTACAAAATGTGAAAACTCACAATGTGTGCTCTACTATTATCAGGAATTCACTAACTTAAACTTTATCTACTATATCTGTGCCAAAAAAAAAATACAAATCTTCCATGCTAAGCACCAAACTTAGTGGTGCATGCAAGTAGATAATAAACTATAGAGTAGACATACACACATACACAAGAATTCATGCATACCTACAAACACATTAAAAGAGCAATATCTTATCACATCCAACATGTTATAACCTAACTCCATGCTTATAAGCCCAAGATGCCTAAACTAGACACTAGGAGAGATACTAAGAGACAAAAGTGGTATAAATAGGCATTTGACCTATATGAATGAGTGTCATATAATATGGGACAATGAATATCCAAAATAATGAGCATTAAATTGCCTATGGGTACTATAGCTTACGGGCTTTATCATCCCTAATTATCAAGCCAATCTATCTATCCACTCTGGTTTAGGTTAGACACATGTATTGGGCTTAATTACATTTCATATTTTCATACTATTAATATATATCTTTGGTTCAACCACATAATTTTAATTTTTTCTCATAACATAATAATTATGCTTCACATGAATCATTTATACTATATTTGTATTGTTTCTATTCATTTCCTGCCTTTGTACACTTAGCATATCATATTTTAAAGCATATTTCACTTTAACAAACAATTAATTAACAAATGAGTTTCACTTTAAAAATAGAGCATTTTACGGTCGTGATACATATGTTTAAGCGATTTTAGTCTTCAGTCTATCCGATGAGTCAATTTTGCGACACGTACAACTTTGAACCTAAATTAACATATATGACAATGAAAGTTATATGCAAGTCATTTGCATGGAAGAGACATGTGCATATCATGTGTTTTGCAAATATATGGGCTTATTTCATTACTTTTGTAATTTGGGCCTAAGACATTTAAATGGGTCATAGTTTAACTTTGGATTTTGGCATGTGATATCCAACCACATGCCCTTATTTTGCATTAATTTGGTGTGTGGGTTAAATGAACAAACCCGTGTCACCCTTTCTAAGTTGGATTTGATTTTTAGTCAATTTTTTTTCTATAAGGATTTGGATAAGTAAGGTTATTTTAGTCTTTGTAATCATTTTAGACCAAAACTTGATATTATTCATGCAGTAGATGGTTGGTTTTCCTTAACAGTTAGCACAAGCCATGCCATAAGCAGTACCATAGCTAGCTCCACTGCCTCCACCGTCGAGAGTCAGGATGTAAATTGATAGGCTTCAGAAGTATAGGGCCATTGATTTTTTAGAGAAGAGTGAGGATGACTCAACTACAACCGAGTTTTAGTTTGATAAGACTGAAAGGGTCTTTGAGAAATTAGAGTGTGCCAAGAAACACAAAACCAAATACATTGTTTCGCTCCTGTAGGAACATGCTTATGAATGGTATATATCATCCTTGAAGAAACCACAAACTCCATAACCTCTAACTTGAGAATATTTCACTTTTGAGTTCAAGAAACAATATGTTCCTAGAGCATATATTGATGAGAAGAAGAGAGAATTTCTAAATCTAAGATAGAGAAATATGTCAATCTCCAAGTATGAGAGGGAATTCTCCCATTTGAAAAGTTATATAGTCAGTCTCATTATTGATGAGATGGATAAGTGTCATCGTTTCGAGGATGGCTTGAATTGTGACACTGGCTACTAGGTTTCCTCCCATCAGCATGAAGACTTTTCTAAGCTTATTTCTTTTGCTACTAGTGTGGATAAGAGAAAAAAAAGAATAAAAAATGGATGAATTGTTTAATAGGCCTTCAGCTATTGTGGCATAGACTATAGACAAAAAATTCCAATTTTTTTCGGGAGAGCCATAAAGCAGGGGATAGAGATAGGGCCAGAGTCACTTTCAGTCTAGTTTTTTTAATAGGGGACCACCCTCTAGGACTATATCTGTTGACTTCAACACACAAGCAGTTAGGGATCTTGCTAATTTTTATGAGATATATAATGGAAACCATAAAAAAAAGTGTCAATTGGCTTCAAAGGCTTGTTTAAGATGTGATGCCCGAGATCACTCCCTTTGTTAATGAGTTTTTCACCCACACAGACAGCATGATTGACTCTAGTTAGGCTACTTTAGAGACAGTTAACAGGTCGAGACCCAGTAGAGCTCCAGCTAGGGCATATGCTATGAAGGCCTATGAGGATTCCAGAGCCACATATGTTATCATGGGTATGTTCTCTTTACATAGCTCATATATATATGCTTTAATAAATTCAGGCTCCACACATTCTTATGTATGCACTAGCATGCCTATTCAATACAATATGACAATAGATTGAGGTCATAAATCCCCTAGGCTATAGTGTGATAGTGAACCGAATATACAAAAGTTGTCCTTTAGTTGTGCATTGAAAAAAGTTTCCCACGGATCTTATAGAGTTCCCATTTCACGAGTATGATGTCATTTTGGGTATAGATTGACTCTCACAACATGAGGTAGTTATGGATCATCGATTTAAGATAGTTGCTTTTAAGACTTTAGAGAAAAAAGATGTGATAGTAGAAGGTGAGATGTTTCCATAACCTCGACAAATGATTTCCATGATGAAGGCTCAAAAGATAATCTAAAAGGGATGTAAGGCCTATTTGACTCATCTGGTTGATATTAGAAAGAGAGGTCTAGATATCTAGGATATTCCTATAGTGAGAGTTTTTGAATGTCTTCCTGGATGATTTACTAATACTACCATCGAACAGAGAAATTGAGTTCTCCATAAAGCTCACTCTAGGTACAACATCGATATCCACTGCACCTTACAGAATGACATCTTTAGAGTTGAAAGAGTTGAAAACTCAGTTATAAGAGTTGTTAGACAAGAAGGAAAAGTTGATGCAAAGGGAAAAAGTTGTTGCTTATGCCTCTAGATAGTTGAAGCACATGAAAGAAATTATCCCATACACGATCTTGAGTTAGCAGCCATCATATTTGCTTTAAAGATATGGTGTCACTACTTATATAGAAAAAAATGTTTCATCTACACTAACCACAAGAGCTTAAAATATTTTCTGACATAAAAGAAGCTCAATTTTGAGACAGAAAGTATGGTTGGAGTTAATTAAGGATTATAACTTTATCATCGATTACAATCTAGACAAGGCCAATGTGGTACTACCAGTTGTACTACCAGGCAAAGGGGGAGAGATCCGAGTACACATTTGAACGAGATGATAGTTGGTACTACTAGGGTTGTTTATACGTGCCTAATATGGATGATTTGAGATCTAGGATCCTAAAGGAAACACATGAAACTAGATTTTCCATGCACCTAGGAAGTAACGGGACCATGTAGTATCTACTACTTTAGTTGGGTTTATCCTAATTAATTGGAAGGGTGTTATAATGAATTTTGAGATCTCTCTCATTGTGAGGCCGTGTACTCGATTGATACTCAAATGATTGATTTTACTTATCAGGTTAATATTAACTTTTGGTGTGAATTCACTTATATTCTTATACTTTTTGTTACCAATTTCTTGCTGATTTAAAGGTGAAAGATTTTATTTTGTAATTAGATTGAAATTAGGGTTTGATATTCAAATTGATTTGGAGGTAGTTTAGACTTAGATTCTAGAGGGTAGCCACATCAATTTTTCCTCTTATTATTCTCAAAGTAACGGACAAACCAAAGCTTCCAATAATTTGGTAATCAATAATATCAAGTCCATTGAACACTAGGGCATGGCATGAAACTTTAGCCTATATTTTATGGGTTAATTGTGTCAGCAAAAGGTCGGCTACTGGCATAAGTCTCATTGAATTAGACTATGGACATAAAGTGATGGTTCTGGCCAAATTAACGGTTCCATCCGTAAGAAGGGAACACCAGAATAAATTATCAGCTGAGGAGTACATGTGGTTGTGGAGCTAGAAGCTAATCAACTTATGGACAAGCTATTGGAGACAATAAATTAGTTGGAGGTTCAAAATAAATGGATGGAATATTCTTATAAAAAAAGGGCCAAGAAAAGAACCTATCAACAATAAGATCTTGTTTGAAAAGTTATTCTACTGATTGAATCCAAAGATGAATGCAAGTGAGGCGCTAGCTAAGAAAGCCCTTTTATTATTGATCATTTTCTCGGCAAAGGTGCGGTTAAGCTAGCTGATTTCAAAGCAAATACTTACGATCAGCCTATCGATGTCCAGTTCTTAAAACTGTTTGTCCTTTCTCTATGGGTGGGTGTCGATAAGTCTTTGTTTATAAAGTAATCAGTTAATTAGACCATATTTCTTATAATATCCTAAACACGACATGAGTTAGCCTAGTTTTACTATGTTGATAACTTATTATAAAGTGGCTTATTTAGCCAATTTTATTATTAATGAAAAACAAATTGCGGCTATAAATATCAATCACAAACGTTATTAGGAAAATAAATATATTGAGGTCCAAAATAGTATATATATATATATATATATATATATATATATATATATATATATATATATATATATATATATATATATATATATATGAAGCTGTTTTCTCAGTAAATGTTCAAAAAAATAAAAAACCGATTTGCTGGATGATAAGCAAGAGATCCATAATTAACCCATTTTGACCAATTAATTAACTTTAAGTTCTCGCACAGCCAGGTATAAGACTTCTTGCATTTCAGTGAGTTAAAAGCTTTCCCAAAAAATGGCTCTTTCATAAAATGACTTATTTGAAAATCAGACTAAGGGAAGAAGGATGCCTACATTAAGCCGAATTGTTAAGCTACCAAGTTAGGGTAGTATTGCTCGACTCCACACTTATTATGAATCAAAATCGAACTTTAGTTCTGAAGGGGAACCACAAGCTACCAGGTAGAAAGCCACGATTTAGAGTAGATGGCTATGAGCTCGGCTGGCGAGTCTTCTGCATATTTAAATTTGATCCAAAAAGGACCAAATTCACTAGGATAGATGGGGCACCACTATTGGTTCGGTCGATTTGAAGACTGATAAAAGTACTTAATTAGATTTGCAACTGGAAGGACGGTACTAGCCTAGTGAACCATCCAATGACTGAAACACGAGATTGAATTTAGCTCAGGATTGAGAGTAGTAAATCGAAACTCTAGTAAGTAAGCAAAACTCCAATATGTTAACACCCAAAGATGACCATTCGTGTGATGAAATGATTTAGCTTCACCTGAGGGAAGGAACTCGTGCAAGCCTCTACAAATGTGGTAGCCAGTATGGAGCGAGGGTCATCCTCTTTGCATCAGCTAAGGTAATGGCCAAATTAAAATATTCCTTAACAATTTTAGCAGATGCAGTGTATTGGCAAAATTAACTCAACCAGTCTAGGAGGAAAGCTATGTGTTGTTGTCGATTAGGAAAAATATTCACAATATAATGGGTGTTAAGAAACTTTCGAAAGGAAGTCTCATACTTCTTAATGCCAAAAGATAAGCCGCACTGTTTTTATCTAAAGTGGCATTTACTTTGTTGCCATGGCCAGAAAAGCTGAATAATGCGGCCAAGTCAAGAGTAGTGATGGTCAAGCACCCAAAGGGAAATGCAAAAGCATTTTTGCTTCAAGACCAAAAGAGGGATAAAACACTAATTATATCACCATTGAAGGGTACTTAATATCGTCTCAGGTGAAGAAGATTGACTATCTCTATCGATTTCCATATCTTGCAAAAATAAGGCTCCAATCTATCTAACCACCTAGTGAACCTGGGCACTGATTGGAGCCAAGTCCTATAACAACAATATTTCCATGTCCTTAAATCATTTTCATAGGAATATCTAGGTCGATCTTCTTAGCTAATAGGATATACTAAGTTAAATCCTTTTAATAGAGTCTTTAAATATGGACAGAGGATATTGATCAGAGGTAGGGTATATGGTAAGTACCTATTAGATGACCTCCTTGGGGTCTTGGAGGTTTTTAACTTTTTTAAATAATGCTAAATGGTGTCTCTCAGCTACTTTGGGAATTGGACTTAGTCTTCTTTGACATGGTAGTGAATCGGCTGAGGAAGAAAAAAATTATTGAGTCACCAAAAACAAGGAAAAGTGAATTAAATAATAAAAAAAGAAAATAAAAAAGGGTAACTTACAAGGGAAATTGATGATGCCTAGGTGAAAATAAGGAATAACAAGAATGGGCTTTGAAGATTTGAGAGAATTTTTGGAAGCTCTTGAAGGCTCTAAGGGTTTTGGTGGTGAAAAAAATGAATTCACAACTATGCTTATACACAGGAAAAAGCTATAATTGCCAAACGGAGTGTGACCAGCTCTTAAGAAACATGGGAAATGAAACGATATGACCTTTCAGATTCTTCGAGAGTTAGATACAAGTGTTCCATTCGAATAATCAGTCAAGATTTTTCTTCAGTTGAATCACCAATATTAAACAGCTCAAAGGCTTTTTTATTTTATTATCTTCAATAATCGGCTCCGAGGGGGAAATTGTTTAAACCAACACAAAATCATAGTTTTCCTAAAAGTGGAATTTGGCTAGAAAATGTAAATAAGGTAGCACCAATCCTGATCTTAATAAATCAATGTTGTTGTAATAGATTAGGATAAGAATTGTTGTAGAGATATGGCTTTTAGTCATGAAAGGACTCAAGTTGTTGTATTATAAATATTGTACTTCCTTGGTTAATGGAACACATTATTCAATTAATTCAATCTTATTCTCTATTATTAGTTTTTAGTCTTTAATTTCAACTCTAGCATTAGTTTTAGCTCTTTTTGTAATCCATTAGCCATCATTTCGCAGTTGCTAAGATGATTAGTCCCCAGATAGTGATCAACTGCTTGTTACAACCCCTCTATCGGTAGTAACTCTAAGACCTGATCTTTGCTTGGCGAAATCTATAAATTTTATTCAATCTTGTATTTTATAGGTGACCGAACCATCAAATTGATTTTTTTTTATTGGATATTTACTCTATACATTCAAATTTTGGGGTAAACAGTTTCACAAATTGTAATATATTTAGAATATACATATTTACAGCCAAATTTTGGGTAGATAGTTTTACAAATTGTAATATATTTAGAATGTACAAAAAAAATACATAATTAATGTATATAAATTCACAATTATAATCCTAGTAAAAAGTCAAATAGTTTATGTATTTCTTTAGTGTTACAAAACAAATATAAGTATTTCATATATAGATATGAATATAAATTTACTTACAATATTATTAATAAAAATGTTAAAAGTTTGAGATCTTAAGGGAGTTTCTTATTTCCATGAGGTCAGGATTCAAATTCCATTTCTTACATTTTATTTATCACTTAAATATACTTTTCAAAATTCAATATGATTTTAAAGAAATTTAAATTCTCAATTAAAATTGGATTGTATTTATACACATTAAAGTCTTATTGTCGATTAAATTTAAATGCATAAATTAATAAATTTTACAAATAAAAATATAAAATAAATTTAATTTTAATAACTTTAAATTATATATAAAAATTGGGTCATGACTCTGGTTGAGTATAGATCGAGTTCAACCCTAAAATTTGTAGTCTAGGTTTGGATTTGACTTTTTTTTTTTTTTTTTAATTCGGATCATTTCTTTTAGATGGATTCAGGATGGACTTTCAAGTTTGGTCAAAATTTTCCAGGTCTAACTGTTTGTGTTGTTATGGATGGTTTCTTGGTTCACATTTTGCTAAATATTGCAAAGGGTGGGTTTTCTTCAAATTTAATGGAACACAAGTGTTAATTCTTAAGGAATGATAATACGCTTGTAAATGATTTTAGGTAAATTGTAATCCTTATGCAAAGCAGGAAATTGGAAATTTCGGTTATTTTAAAAGTATAATTTTTCTTAATTTATATATATAGTAACACATTTAACATAGCCTGTTTAAAGAGAAATAAATATATACATAGATCGGGTTTATAAATAAACACATCAATTACTTTAATTAAAGTTTATTATGTTTATATTTGCAATAATGACTATTAAAAATATTTATATAATTATGGATGACATCAATTATAATAAGTAGTAATTACTATTTTTAGTTATATATCAAATTGTGATTAATTTGATTCATGAATTTGTTATGGATTTAGTTTATATAAGAAAAATCTAATTATAATTAGATTAATAAAAAAAATTCATAGGGTTGATCTAGAAAAAAATCTCAATTTGAAAGTATTAGGAATTTTTTTTTCTTCAATCCATTAGCACTTATTTACAACATTGGATAGGCATTTCTAGAAGCCAAAATCCGAACTAAAACAAACCGAGCCGGGAAATTGTGTCCCAATTTCCAACCGCATGGTTCTTGATATATAATTTCTAACGGGCAATGTATCAAAGGGCATGAATGCCTATTTCATATTTTAACAGACTAACAGTTCCATTATAAAAAAAAAAAAAAAAAAAAAGATGACTCTTCTCTGCATATATACTGGACTATTAGTTATTGCATGAGATTAAAGTGGATCACATGCATATATTTTAGTTAGATCTCTCAATTTATGAGTGTAGTGTAGATTCAATTAATATTTATATTAATATTTTAATTCGCATTAAATCTATTTAGTGTTATGTAGTAAATGGATTAATATTATTTTCAATTATTTATTATTTTTATACTCTTAAATTAAACTATTTATTGTTTAATTATTGCAAAAAATTATATTTTATATTAAAATAATTATCTAAAAAATTATTAAAAATATTAAACGAGTTGATTAGGAGTTACACTAAAGTTGTATCTCTCCTATAAGAAGTTCAATCATCCTGCCTTTCTTCAAGTGCCTATCACTCCACATTTCTCTTTTGCTACCTTTTTTATTTCACGACTTTCTCATAAATATCCATCAGTATCCCCTTCGGCCCTTTCCCCTGGCCTCAAAAAAAAAAAAAAAAAAAAAAAAAAAAAAAAAAAGAAGAAGAAGAAGAAGAAGAAGAAAGAAAGGTCATTTTACCATCTCAAAACCATGTTAGCAAGAAGTAGAACTCTTCCAAGCAGAATCCACCATGGACCTGTATACATCCACTCCTCACCTCTCCCATATTTTCTTTTTTTCCCTTAATTTGAATAAATTGCATCTTTACTTTAAAATAATAATAATAATAAGAAGAAAGTGATTCCTTAGCTCTTTGTTGTTTTTAAATCAATGTTGCAGATAGAAGAAAGACATGATATTATGCATTACTTACAAGTTGAAGCCCAACCCAAAGCTCGCAATGACAAGGAGAGTGGTACAATGAACCCTAAAACTAACTACTCCAAGTGCTTTGCTGATGATGGCCGCTTGAAGAGAACAGGTATTTCTCCTATGCAGCAAAAGCTCATATATAACTATTTCACCTACCAAGTCATAAGCCTATGTGAACTTAACAATTTGTCCATTTAGTTCAAATTAAAACAAAATTTATGAGAAATTTATTATTGAATCAAACCAAATGAGTAATATTTTAATTTGCTTCGATTCTGTTTAATAATAATCGAACAAAATCGAATCCAAATTATACCATCAATTTAAAAAAAAAAAAAATTTAAACCCAACGAATGCCAAACTCTCATAAGTTTGTTATGTACACCCATTACTTTAACCTCTAACCTTTAACTGTAAACATTAGTAATTCAATAATTGAGTCTCTAGATCAAAAGGAAAGGAAAAGGTGATTATATTCTATATGATGAATCATTGCACGTACAAATTAAATGCAAGAATTTCAAAGAGTGAGTTGAAAAAAGAGATAATGAAAAGATATGGATGGCGCAGGAACATTTTGGACAGCAGCATCCCATATAATCACTGCTGTGATAGGGTCAGGAGTGCTATCATTGGCATGGGCCATAGGGCAGCTGGGTTGGGTTGCAGGCCCACTTGTTATGGTCCTTTTTGCCCTTGTCAATCTTTACACTTCCAACCTACTAGCTCAATGTTACAGGTCAGGTGACCCTTTCACTGGACAAAGAAATTACACCTATATGGATGCTGTCAAGGCTAATTTAGGTAACATACATGCATTTCTAACTTATTACCTCCTTTGAACTGGGTTAAATTTTTTTACTGTGTTGATGGAGCTCTAGCTATTTGTTTTATCTGCAGAGGGAAGGAAAGTATTGTTCTGTGGATTGTTTCAATACTCCAACTTGTTTGGCACTGCCATTGGTTACACTATCGCAGCATCAGTTAGCATGATGTGAGTTTTATTTTTTTCTGATAAAAAGAAAACAAAAATAGAGTTCTATTTTTCTTTACCAACCAAAGAAAAATAACACTGAAAATCAGAATTCAAATTACCAAGTAAAAATTAATTTTATTGAAAAGTACCCAAATAATAATTTTTTTAATTTTTTTATATTTTTACTTTTTCCAACAAAATGATGCTAAATTATTAGAATAATTGGGGTGCATATGGTATATGTTAGGGCAATAAAGAGATCAAACTGTTTCCATGCGAGTGGAGGGGAGGATCCATGTCACATGTCAAGCAATGGATATATGATAACATTCGGAATCACACAGGTGATATTTTCACAGATACCCGACTTCGATCAGATATGGTGGCTTTCTATTGTTGCTGCTATAATGTCTTTCACATACTCCTCTGTTGGCCTGGGTTTGGGTATTGGCAAAGTTGCTGGTACTGTAATTACTTCATGTGTTTTTCATATTTGTATTGCTTTAGTATCATTTTGATTCACATTATTGTGCTCACAGTTGGGTCAAACCTCATCTATAAATTTTTCAATTTTAAATAACATTTGATAGATTATTTCAATTCTAACCAGCTATGAATTTTATCAATTTCATTTTGAAAATTTTTACGATCAACTAGCTGATTTGATTTGATGTCAAATTTGTTAATTATAATAAATATTAAAATATTTAAGCTATCTATAATAGTCATTGTTTTGAGAATCTTATATTCGTTGTGCAACAGCATATGTACACACACACTTAATAGTCATTTAACATGGAAACATGTCTACCATATAAAAATATGTTATGTTCTATTTCCTTTTTGAATAATTAGCCACATATTTATTAATTATGCTCCTATATATGTGCCTTATAATCAATAATTTTTAATTATTATATCTTAGTCTTTCATTTTACTCCTAATTGATAAGGGTATATAATGAAAAATATATAATTTTAATTATATTAATTGAACTTTTGTATTTGGTGAGTCTATATTCTTAAGACCATAAAAGTATCTATATAATATGCAATAAAATCTTCTTTTTAATTTTTTTTTTTGGCAGGAAATGCGACCATCAAAGGAAGTCTTACTGGTATCAGTATAGGAACATTGTCCCATGCAGGATTAGTCACCTCCGCCCAGAAGCTATGGAGAAGTTTACAGGCGCTTGGCGCCATTGCTTTTGCATACTCCTACTCTGTCATTCTCATAGAAATCGAGGTAAACACTCACACAATTTATTCACAGAAAATATATATATACATTGTTGACTAGTGATTTAAATGTTACTGGTTTTGCATTTTGCATTTGCAGGATACAATAACATCTCCTCCTGCAGAATTCAAGACCATGAATAAGGCAACCGTATTTAGCATTGGTATAACGACCATTTTCTATCTGCTCTGTGGATGCTTTGGATATGCAGCTTTTGGTGATAATGCTCCTGGAAATCTTTTAACTGGCTTTGGCTTCTATAATCCCTATTGGCTGCTAGACATTGCCAATGTTGCCATCATTGTTCACCTCGTAGGTGCTTATCAGGTCTTTTGCCAGCCACTGTTTGCATTGGTAGAGAAATGGAGTGCTCACAAGTGGCCGAGGAGCGACTTTGTGACCGCGGAATATGAGATACCTGTCCCCTTTTGCGGCGTATATCATCTCAACCTGTTCCGAATAGTGTGGAGAAGCTTGTTTGTGATGCTGACAACGTTAATATCTATGCTCATGCCATTCTTCAATGATGTTGTTGGATTACTAGGTGCCATGGGATTCTGGCCTCTGACTGTATATTTTCCGATAGAGATGTATATTTCTCAGAAGAAAATTGAGAGGTGGACTACTCGCTGGATTGCGCTTCAGATTCTGAGTATAACTTGCGAGGTGGACTACAAGCCTTAGCAAGAGTTGTGGGTTAGAAGGCGCTCTTCGGATTTAGAGCCTTTCTTATCTTGAAAGCTGCCCAAGCAGTGCCAATGGCATGTCCTGCAGCATCAAGTCCTTCATTCGTTACCTTTGCTGCTCGTTCTCCATACCTTCAATAACAGATACAATAAATTAATATAAAAGCACAGAAAGTCTACTACAAGTCAATTAAAAAAATGCAATAGCCTAGAATATGGTTTCAAATCTATCGATCACACTTGGCGAATAGCTCTATGAAATCCCCCTTCTTGCCCTACCTATCATGTAAAATGAGGTTTTAAGATAAGGTCTTCAGTATAAACCACAGCTGCCCATGTCCCAAATTAGTGGAATAAGACATCTAATCTCTCAAAATCAATTAGCAAACAAACTGCCCACCACATTGCTCGAAGGCACCAAGAATAATGGTGAAAGTGCTAACCATGACGATGGTAATGATCAATCTATATCTTCCCAGATCACTAATAGTGAACAAGACGTCTGATCTCTCAAAATCAATTAGCAACACAAATAGCGCCACTACAAAGTCTAAAGTGCAACTTGCCCAGCAAAAAGATGCGCCTTCATGTTTAAAGGCACTAAGAACATGACCATGATCAATTTACAGAGTCGAACTGAGATTATACTTCTGCGAGACAAGCCCTGTTGTCGCTACAGATGATGTTGACATGACATTCCTTCCTGCAACCTCAACAGCATCACAGATCTTGTCTGCGCAAGCACAAAGCACATGCAAAGAAAACATCGTCGTGAGAAAACCTGTACCACGAAGTTCTATGTCGGAAATTAGAATGAAGTTTAAATCTTCCAGCCATCTTTTATATCAAGAGATTTCCAATCCTAAAGTTTTACATTTCAACATTATAAAATCACATGCACCACCAGTACAGCTAAGAGTAGCCACTTTTCCCAATTTTGTTATTGTTACTGCTATGCAATGCTCCAAAACACTCTACTGTCAATTAATGATGTGCTTATCTGCACTTTGGCAATGGATTAGGTAGATAGACCTAGAAGATAAGAAAAGCATTCATTATGGTTATGGTTCCTAAAATCAAAACAAACTTCTTCATAGTCAATGAATTGAGTTCATCTCGACTTGAGACACAACTCACTCCTCTGCATCACTCGATCAAAAGTCAGCAAACACATAACCCTTCATGCAATTTCAGAACATTGTTTTTTTGCTCATTATCAAAAGCATTATGTGACTACCAATTTATTCTGAGGGCCATGCTAATGGAGTCGAGAGTGTTATATATTCAACGCAAGAAAATGCATAACAGAGAATTATAGACTTGTCAAATTGGAAGATATCATAGAGATGAATGATAGGTTAATTTCACGAACTTTACTCTTATTGTAATAAAATTACAAAAAAATTTTCATCCGAAAAATATCACTGAATTAGATTTTCATTTTACAAAAATCACTTATAATTGTCATTTCAGATTTTTGATGACATATTAGCTGTCACGTGAGCTTTCTGGTTACCCATATTGGAAAAATGTCCAAAAGTTATTTTAATGAAATGTAAACATAGTTCAGAGATATTTTTTGGACGGAAAAAAGTTTTGTAATTTTACTATAATAAGAGCAAAGTTTGGTGACTATAGATAAAATTAACCAAATGAATGACTTACTGGAATCTAACCAAAAAGAAAAACAATTTATGTAGGTAATAAGCTGAAAAATTTCCTACCCAATTTAGAGTTCACTATTGAACTTGTAAAGAATCCTGACACTTTCACAACCCTAAGAGGAATCTAATTGTCACTTTTTCCAATGTACAACAAAAATGGATCGAACTAATATGAAGAATAAGAATGGAAGAAAAATGACAAATATGAGATAGGGAGAAATCTAAAAGAGAGAGAGAGAAGAATCTATTCATTTGCATAGCAGAAGCATGACCAACACCCACAATGGAGAATGTTATTATAGTCGTTGCACACCCTGGCAAGAGTGCCAGCACAACAACTCATTAATAGAATTGGAAATAAAACGACAATAGAAATGCAGAAACAATAAAGATGTTATCCAAGTAGAAATGACAATAGTATGACCAAAATGACTAGCTCGCTCAATTTTTTACACATAACATTCCCTTCCCCTTCAAAAGACCTTGTCCACAAGGTTAAGGTTTGGAAACCTATGCTGGATATCATACAAGAATTCCCAAGTAGCTTTCTCTGGGGGCATATTAAACCATTGGATTAAGACCTTAGTTGCAGCCTTATTTCCTCTTTTGACTAGTTTTCTGTCTAGAATAACTACATGAGTAGGAGATGAACAAAGAGGTATGGGTAGTGCAGTGTTGGGTTAGCAGTAGGAGGAATGGACCTCTTGAGTTGTGAGACATGAAATACTGGATGGATGTCTACCACTGAGGGAAGTTGTGGTTTGTAAGCTGCCTTCCCAATCTTATCTTCAATACAGTGTAGCCCATAATATAAGGGTGAGAGCTTGTTATGCTTTCTCTGTGAAACAGTAAGCTGTCTATAAGGTTACGACTTAAGATAAACCCAGTCTCCAATTTGGAAGGTCCTATCTGACGTATGTTGATCTACCTATTGTTTCATCTTGTATTGAGCCTTTGCCAAGTGATACTTCATGATCTGCAATCCTAGTTCCCTATCTTGTAGAAACTGGTCCACGACAACCATTTTGGAATCTTTAGGAAAATAAGGAATGTGAATAAAAAAGGGCATGCCATAAACCACCTTAAAAGGAGTAGCCTAAATTGATGAGTGAAAATTTGTATTATACCACCATTTAGCCAAAAATAACCACTTATACCATTGATGAGGACTTTCTCCTATCATACATATAAGATAAGTCTCCAAACACTTGTTAACAACTTCAGTTTGACCATCCGTTTGGGGATAGTATGCAGTGGACCTCAACAATTCTACTCCTTGTAGCTTAAATAATTCCTCCCAAAATGCGCTAATAAATATTGGATCTCTTTCACTCACTAGAAGGAGTACCATGCAACCTAAACACATGCATGAAGAATAATTGAGCCACTGTTGCTGCAGAGAATGGATGACTAAGGCCAATAAGGTGAGCATACTTGTTAGAATCACATCTTTCCCTTGTGACTTAGGCAACCTTTTAACAAAATTCATACAAATATCAGTCCAAATGCCCTTTAGTATATGCAAAGGTTGCAGCAGCCTTAGAGTGTTAACATTTTCAAGCTTGAAAGTTTGACAAATGGCACATTTCCTGATATAATTCCTTACATCTTTCTCCAATCCTTTCCAATAAAATAAGAGTTTGACTCTTTTAATATAGCTTGCATTCTAGAATGCCCACCAGCTATAGAATCATGCATGATCTACAATATTGTCTGTTTAAGGTTGAAATCATTTCCCACCACTAACCTCCCTTTTCTCCTTAACAGGCCATCAATCCAAGAATAAGACGTCTATTTTAGTTTACCATTCTGTAAAGCCTCAGTCAGCTTGAATATTAGCATCTTGTTGCCAACTAAACTCAACTTTAGGTAGCAAACTGGTGAGGAGAGTGTCAAAGCAGCTAATTGAGAAGAGCGAAATCTACTAAGAGCATCAACAATTGTGTTGTCATTGTCTTTCTTATAAGAGATAGAAAAATCATACCCAAATAGCTTAGGTATGTATTTCTGTTGATGGATAGTTGTTATCCTTTGCTCCAATAGAAATTTCAAACTGTGATGATCAGTTTTAGTTAAGAAATGCCTATGAGCAACATAATGATCCCATTTTCTAATTGTATACACAACAACTAACATTCTTTTTCATATACAGAGAGGGAAGTATGTATTGGAGCCAATGTTTTACTAATATAAGCTATTGGATGTGAATCCTGCATAAAGACAACCCCAATTCCACCATCACTAGCATTTGTTTCTGTGACAAATAATTTTTCTAGAAATGGTAATGCCAATACTGGAGCTGTGATTAAGACATTCTTGAGGTTAATAAAAGCACCCTCTGTTGCCACAGACCAAACAAAACTATCTTTCTTCAACAGGTTAGTCAAAGGTTTACTCAAAACTCTATACCCCTTTATAAATCTTCAATAATAGTCAGATAGCCTTAAAAATCCCCTAAGCTATCTCAAATTTTTAGGAACAGGCCAAGTGGGCACTACTTCTATTTTTTTATGATCAGTAGATACTCCATTCTTACTAATAATATGACCTAAATACTCTACTATTGACTCACCGAACAAACACTTACTCAACTTAGCAAATAAGTGGTGTTCTTGTAACTTCTAAAACACTAATCTTAAATGTTCAACATAGATCTGCTTATCCTTGATGTAAATAAGTATGTCATCAAAGAATACCAAAACAAATCTCCTAAAAAAAGGCCTAAAAATTTCATTCATAAGGCTTTAAAAGGTGGAAGGAGCATTAGTGAGGCCAAAAGGCATGACTACAAACTCATAATGCCCATCATGTGATCTAAATGTTGTTTTAACAATGTCATTAGAGTGCATTCTGATTTGGTGGTATCCAGACCTAAGATCAAGTTTGGAAAACACAACAACTCTATGTAATTCATCTATTAACTCTGCAGTGACAGGGATGGGGTATCTATATTTAACAGTCTGTTTGTTTAATTCCCTGTAATCTATGCACACTCTCCAACTATTATCTTTCTTTTTAACCAAAATTCTGGGAGAAGAAAAAGGGCTCACACTAGGTTATATAACTCCACTCTTAAGCAATTTTTTTATTATATTTTCAATTATTGTCTTTTGAACAAAAGAATACTTATAGGGCCTAATGTTCATAGGTTTTGATCCTTCCATCAAAGGTATTATATGGTCATGTGATCTATGAGGTGGCAAGGATTTGGGTTCTTCAAACAAAGATGTAAACTCTGATAATAAGTGAGTAAGTGTAGGATCTTTTACCTCTAAAACTTCATTTGTTTGAACAACATTGAGTGTTACTATTCTACCTTCCAACATTTGTACGATGTAAGTGAGATGAGTGAGGTGTTGTAACAGCTTAATCATTATCCTATTTGAGACCATTCTTATTAAAGTAGAGTTAATGCCCTGAAGCTGATAAGGTCTGTCACACAGAGAAAAAGACATCCTGAGTTGCTTAAAGTTCCATACAATGTCACTAAGGGCAGACAACCAATGAATCCCTAGCACCATTTCACAGCCTCCTAAAGGCATCACTAGTAAGTCAACCTCAAAATATTGACTCTGCATCTCCCATTTAAAATGCTTACAAGCATGTGCACATAAGATTTCTTGGCCATTTGCTACAATGATTCTGACGGGTTCTATTGATTGCAACTTGCATCCTAATCCCTTGGCTACTACTAAATCAAGGAAATTATGAGTGCTTCCCGAATCAATTAACAAATGAATGGACTTCTTCTTGTACCTTCTCATTACCCTTATTGTTTGATAGGCCCTCTCAGTAAACCCCTTTAATGCATGAAGTGACAAAGTTGGTGAGGCATCTAGGTTTCCATCATCATTCCATGAAAATGACTCTTTCACCTCTCCTATTTCTTCCTCAGATTCCTCATGCACCACCACCATGTGGATCTGCTTCTTCTTACATTTATGACCCAAGGTGAATTTCTCATCACACTAGAATTAAAAATTGATGAATGTTGAGTGTTTGAACTTGGAATTATATGTGATTTGATGCTTGTGAGATACTTGTGTAAACTGATTTGGAATATATTTTGGAAGACATTTTATGAAAATTATTCAGATACTTGAACATGATATGAACTTATTCTATTTGTGGTATATATGTGCAACAATGTGATGAGAATTTATTTTGAAATTATGAAGATATGATGATTGTTGGGATTGTCTAAAATTTTTAAAATTCTCAATGATATTTAACTTTCACAAATAAGGGAAATGAATCTGAATTAAATTTGAGTTTATTTTGGATATTTGAATTATTATTGATATTTATTGCATTTTCTTGATGGTTATTCTTGGGTTGAGATTATTGAAATGTGATATAATTGAGTCTCTTATATGTTTGAAATGATGAAAGATTGGAAAGTAATCTGGTTGAGTTTCTTTAAACTTTTAAAATGTTAAAATATGACAAGTTAAAGTTATATATGTGTTGGATACATTTGAATAGGTTAATCTTTGACTTTAAATACCTAATATTTTGTATTTGGAACTGAACTTGAAGTATTTTGTGTTTGCTCATGTATTTTGAACTTTTAATGGTATAAAATAAAGATTCATTGCTGGTTCATGAGATTGAAATATTACAATTCTAATAGTGAAGCATACTGCAATGTTTTTAACTTTTGCTAAAAATGGGAGAGACATAGCTGATATTTTGATATAATGTGTTCTGATTTGATATTCTGATATTTTGTGATATGTTTGGATTTTTTTTTTGTTTTAAGTATTTATTTAGATGATTGATGAATATTTGAATTATATTTGAAGCTGAACTTTTAACTTTTTTTGTTTTTTATTATGTTGGACATAGACTTTGTTGGATTATAATGCTTCTATTTGCTATGTGATAGTTGAAAATTTTCAACACATTGGATAATTAATATGATATTAAACATATTGAATATTTGAAATGAAAAATACCATAGAATGATTGAATTTATTAAGTGTTGGATATATTGGACTGATTGCTAAACCTTAAAGTTAATATGCATTGTTGACAAATTGAAATGTATTATGCTTGTGTTATTTAAATCTTTGAATTTTTGAACTGAATAACTGAAATATTTTTGCATAAATAAAACTAAAATGGTGGATTTCTTATTTAAATATGATATATTTGGACATAATTTTGAGCTTGTGGTATATTGAATTTGCATATGTTGTATATGGTTAATATGAATTGAATTGATTAAATTTTTGAATAATTATGTGAAATATTGACATATTTGAATTTTGATATGTGGAAAGGCTGATTTTTTTTTGGAAATAAATATGTTTGAGATTTGAATGATGTTGTGCTAAAATTGAACTTTGTTGACATATTAAAGTTATATGAGAATTGAAATTGATAAATTTTCTTTCCTTGAGACATGAAATTATTGTTATTAAAACAATATATTTAGAACTTATTTTGCACACCCCTTTATGATTGGTGACAAAAAGGGGAAGAAATATGTGAATTATGTATATTGTTGATTGAAATTGAATGTATATACATTTTAGCTATGAAATTATTGTGCTGAAATATGTTATGATTGAAATAGGAATTGATTGAATTGATTAAGATTGCTTGAAAAGTGTTGAATGTTTCTTGCTTTATAAGTGATATTTTGATAGAATTTAGATTATATTATTTAAATGAAAGTGCATATAGGAGATACTTGCTGAAATTTTATTCATACATTTAATTACCCCCTAGACATGAATTAAAGGGGAGATTTTTGTGTGTTAACATAGTACAAGTTATAAGTAACATAATCAAAGTTTTGTCATCATAAAAAAATGGAAGAATGTTGGCTCAAAAGATACATTTCTTGTTTTGATGGTTTTAAAACTATGATTAAAGTGTTAGAATTTGTTATATTATTATTGTTATAATTTCATATTTTAATGTGCAAAAAATTGGAAGCAATGTGAAGCTTCAAGAATGAGGAATATATGTAACAAAGATATACTAGAATATGAATATAAAGTCATATTGATTGGTGTCTAAAAATGAAGCTCATAATATAAAAGATTTTTGGATAAATTGTTTTTCATTGGTTAGAAGCATAATTTTCTAATTGAGTATTCTAATCAAATATTCTAATTTTATAACTGACAGTTTTTTACTAAAAGACAAAATAACAGCTAGTTTTTATAAAACGCAAATCTAACTTTACTGGCTTGTTTTTGGCACCAAAACTATAAATACTTATTGAAAGAATATTTCAAATATTAGAAAATCAAAGATTTCACAAGAGAAAATTCTTATACTCTCTCTAAATTATTTTCCTTCTATATTGAACTTCATTCTTAGATATCTTTCATATTGACTCTAATTCTTCTTTGTATAATTTGTTGTTTAGTCTGTGAGTAATTATTTTCTGTTATAGTTTGCAAATTTAGTTTTAAAACTTGTTGTTAGGTTGTTTAGCACCAAAGTGGAAAAACTAATCAAATATTTTTCAAATTTTATTTTGTAAAAACTTGGGTTGTAGCTCAAGAGAGTTAGGTAGAACTCTATGACTGTAATTGATTTAATTCTTACTCTTAAAAAAATTATTAGTGAAGAAAAACGCTCAAGATTGAGTCTTGAGGAGTATATATAGGCAATGAGCTGGCTCTTAAAAAAATTATTAGTAGAGATAAACTCTCTAGATTGAGTTTTGAGGAGTATATATAGGCAAGGAGCTGAACCACTATAAATTCAAACGTGTCAAACTATTTTCTCTTTTCTTATTTTCATTTTCAATATTCTAATTTGTTGAAAAAAAAAACTTAGATTTGATTTTTACATTAAAAGGTGTTTAGCAAAAGTTCATTTATACTTAAATTTCTTTGATGTTTTTGTTATAAATAAAAGAGATGATTTACTTGAAAAAAAATAATTTTAGATGTTAAGAAATATTTATGATTACAAACTTTGATTTTGTGAAAATAAATTTTAAATTATTTTTGTGAATATTTTCTGTCCAGTATTATAATACCGTTAGTATATTGAAAAACAAGAGTTATTTTATAAAGATCATAAATTCTTAAAAACTTAATTCATCCCCCTCTCGCGTTATTTTGGAACCTACAATTGATTCTTTAATATGTAGTCATCGATCTATTATTCATGATTTTTTTATAGCTTGAAGAATCATAGGTGAAACTGTGTGTATAAAACACTCCATACCAATTAGTAAACAAAAAAAATTACATATAGCTCACTCCAATTACTATAAGATCGACAAAAATTATATGGTATCCTTTGACCTTTCTTAAGCATTGATTGTATTTCTCCTCGTGGATTTTGCATTTAAAGTATACTCTTTTGAAAAAAAAAATCAATTATCAAGATAATGTTTATAAGAAAATTAATCACAACAAATATATATAAAATATCAATTATTTTTTATATATGAGATGAGAGATAAGTGTAATTTAGAAAAATCATTATTTTTTTTCTTTTTTCATTTATGCACAAAGGTTTTTTTTCCTCCTTTAATTGTTATCTCTTTGTATTTTTTACGAAATTGAGTTTAATTAAGTGTATAGTTAAAAGTATATGCAAGGTATATGGTAAGTGTGTGTGTGTGTGTCTATATATATATATATATATATTACTCCTAATTATTAAATATACATTGAAAAGTTATGAGGTATTATTTATTAAATATACAAAATAATTATGATAAAAGATAAAAGTATACATAAGATATATATTTAGTATCTGTAGGGTATACGAATAATATATGATACAAAATATATTTAGTGAATAAATAAATAAATAGTCAATTAAATATACTTTTTTTCTTGTCAATTGATAATCAACATATGCTTTTAAATTAATATCAATCAAAATTGTTAGTTCCACTCATGTTACTTGATAACCTAATATGAAATCGCGTTCAAATTATGAGTTTTTTTAATAAAAAATGCAGTTAACTATATAATCAAAGAATTGTTTGATTTTTGATATATTTATGGTATATTTATTGTAAAAAAATATATTTCACGTAAGTACATTATGTGTATTTATTCTTATCATGATGTTTGAGTTAGTTAATGTATATTGTATACTTATAAGTTATGTGCAGACACACAAGTTAGTCAGTTAGAAACACCGCTTTACCTTACTGAGTTACAAAATGGTAAGAGGGTGTTACACTTATTGTATTTTTGTTATATTTATGGTATATCTTGTATTCTTTTAACAAACAAAAAAGAATTTAAAGTGAATCAATAAGACGCAGAAAATCTATGGAGTTGTGCTCTAACATCGTATGCCAATCGTTAGCACCAAGCAAATTTGTTTATTAAATAAAACCTCATATGCACCTCACATATATTGAATATATAATTGTCATATACTTTTAGTTCTATATTTAAAAAAAATTCCAACCAACAACACTTAAATAACGTAACATACTATATATATATATAGCAAATACAACCACTCTACCAATTCAAATATTTTAGAAGCACAAAACCTGCCCTCGAAAGATTCATACTTTTCCACCCCCATAATTATTAATTAAATATAATATGATCTACATATGAAGGACAATATTTTACCTGATTCTCAATGACAAAATTATGAACTTATTGAAATATATGAGATTTTTTAAAGCTTAATATCATATACTTGTCATATATTTTTTAATGTACATTTAATAATTTTGAATAATACATAATTCGCATATACTTTTTTACTATAAATTTAATAATTATATGACATACTATAAATATAAGTCGAATATACCTTTTGCTTTGCAACTTTTAAAAATAAAAAAATGCATAATAAATTTTTATAATGTCTCTTAAATTAAGTATTATTGATTTAAAATAAATTATATTATTTTGAAATTAAATTATTGTCCATGCTTTAACTGAACTTTTATTTTAACTTTTTTCCAAAAAAAAAAAAAGGAATTAAGGGCCGACGTGAGCTCATATTGAATATAAGAGAGAGACATTTTACTTCACTGATTGTCCCACTCCTAATTATATCTAAAGTGTCAGGCTTTATATACTTCACTTTTTTCCCTCAGTTTGCAAGTTTTTTCTTAAATATAACAAGAATGATATTAATTTATGTCTTAATAAATAATTAATTAAAAAAGGATTTTTATTATGTTTACCTCATATAGTCAACAAGAAATAATTAACATAATAAATTTAACAACCTTAAATCAGGTAAAGCTTGATTAAAACATAACTACTGCGTCATGCATGCTTATGGATCTAATAATTTACGTATATTGTAATTATTCAATGGGAAATTATTAATTATTATATATATATATATATATATATATATAAACATAATTTGTGTTTATCATGTATATGAAAGGTATATATTCAGTATATGTAAGGTATATATTTATTAAATATACAAAATAGTTATGATAAAAGATAAAAGTATATAATATATAACTTACTAATTATAATTTAATATCATAATTCTCCTTGCAGCTTTATTATAATTTTTTTTAGTAGATATGAAGTTAAATATCTTGACTAATTAAGTAAAGACAACTCAAAAACCCACACGAAAAGAAAAATAAAATCTTCTAAACACCTACCAATAATAATAATAATAATAGCAACAAAAAACAATCAATCTAATCTTACCTGTATAGCATAGTTCACCTGAAAATTGTACAAAATAATACACGTTTCGCATGAACATCAGAAATTAAAAATTAAAAACCAAACATTGAAATTAAAGTATAAAATTTTCTTACCCATAGGAGAAAAAGATAGCTAACTATGAGTACATTTCTGCCAACTGTAAGGGCTGACGTGGCCGTGATATCACCGAAAGATGATACAGCGATGAAAACGGCCCCACCCCACTTGACGGTGCACTGTGTAATTTTCTAATGTTATTCATTACTGAAATGTGGGAAAAGTTAGAAATGGAAAAGGAAGAAGCGGAAATTAATTTCTGGAATTTCTTAAAATTGATGGTAAAACAGAAAATGTGATAGCTTATTCGGGTATTTTTATACTCATCTCATGTACCAATTGAGCTAATTTTAATTAATATTTTAATGATTTTTATGTTCGGATATTTGGCGACAAGTAATTTAATGATCAAAATTTAAAATTTACTTCATTAGTATAGCTTATCAAAATTCAAATCCTCATAAGACTAATATACTCGTTTCTATCCAAATTGATACGTTTACTTTCCTTTTTATTTTCTTTCAAATCAAAAAAGAAAAATATATATTTGTTTAAACTTTTCAATATTCTATATCTAGTTTACTAGATTGTAACTTAATATGAATTCATACAGAATATGTCTACAAAAGGAGTAAAATGTTTTGTTTTAAGTTTTGAAAATTGTTTATACCTAGAGATCGAATTAAAGATATTGGTCAAAAAAGAAGAGATTCATGTAATCCAATCTTACTTCTTAAAAAGTAAAAATATAATTATTTATTAACTATATATTATATCCTTATTAATGTCCTATCAATACAAAATTATCATTAGTAACTTTTCAATATTGTTCATAATTAATATAATATATTAAATTATTAATAGGAGTATATTATATCAATTACGAAGAGGAGTATATTATATTAAAGAATTTAATTAATAGAATTGAAATTGTACATTAAATGTACCATATATTATATTAAATTAATAGGAGTATATTATATTACATGTACCATTTCAATCCTATTAATTAAATTTTTTAATATGTATCAAAATAAAAATAAACCTATTAATTTAAAACGAAGAGAGCTATATATAGCCAAGAACCCAGTTCTAGCCTAAGTTCTTAACAAAAGCCGAGCCCCATCTTGAATTGTGTTTTCAAGCTCATCAAGGTCCAGTCGCATTCACGAAGAGAAATTTGTGATGAATTCAATTAAAATTTGTCACGAAGAGAAATTTGGAAACTAAATGAAAAAAAAAACCACATTCATCGAACACAAGGCAATGAATCAAACGAGAGAGACAGATAGGCAGTGTGTTTGCTATAAAATTATTTGCATATTACATTAAATATTTAATATACAGTATCAATTGTAATGAGTCTAATTATAAATATGAAATTATTAATCACATCAACTAGTATTACGCTATCTATATTAACTATATCATATAGTAAAATTTACTTTATGTAATATAAATTAATTTAAATTATCATTATGAAATAATAGAGATTATCAGTCTAACATTTTAAAATGCTTGATAATAATAAAGATGAGGTCAAATGGTCAAATTAGCTTTTGAAATATAACAAAAAATACGAGTTGGATTTTGAAATTTGACTCAACATAATCCAGCCCATATTTCAATCCGATACAAATAAACTCCTACACTATCTCGATATCTATCCCCTTTAACGAAAATCGTTGAGTTAATTCAGTTACTAATCGCATATTGACACGTGATATTTTTTAACTAAAAATTAATCTTAGTTGCTCTCTCTCCTCTTTCAATTAAAAATTTTTGTCTCTCTCTTCAATACTTTAATATAAACTAGAGAGAAGAGACAGAGAAAATGAAGTTGTTTAAGCTACTCTAGTGACTGTGGTTGGCGATGAGAGGCAAATAGAGAAGAAAAAGGAGTTTTGGATGCTATAAAAAGGAAGAGAAAAAGGGCGCTAAATAAAGAGAGGGAAAAGAAGGAAAGGGGGGAAGGTTGTAGATTTTTTCTAGCAACTAAAGTTGTTATTAGGAGCAAAAAGGCTATGAGGGTTATTCTAAGAACCATATGAAGCTATTGGTACTGGCGATGATGCAAGAACTCGACGATGAGAGAATATAAGAGTTGGGTAAAATATGTTAAGAAACAGGTCCATCTGTCAAAATATAGCGACTTTAGGCACGTGATAGGCGAGAATGGACTTCTGGTGGTGAATTGCGTTTGAAGGTGTCCTTGTTGCTCTAACAAAGCTTATGGGTCTATCTATTTTCATTTGGAAAAAAGCTATTTGTCCCTTCTCATCACACCTCCTTTCCTCTCTCTCTCTGAAGAAAAAAGGCGAAAATGTCTTTGTTGAATATTTTGACAATCTCCCAATCCTACATCGGAAGTGGTAGAAGGAGGAAGAAAAATATTAGCCTATAAAAAGGTTTCATCCCCTTCTTAATAATTCATCCCAAACACCAATCCCTTACTTCTAAGATTGATTGTATTTTATCTCTCTCTTAATATTTCATTTTGTAATATTTCTTTGAAATATTGAATATTATTTTAGTAGTATCCGAGGACGTAGGCATAATTAACTGAACCTTATTAAATTTTGATTTAATAGCTATTGTCGAGTCATTTCTTTTAGTGATATATTGTGCTTTAAATTATCTGAGAAAAATTATGTCACCAAGACTCTAACAGTCTAAGGAAGTTGGTTTTTAAGGGAGACCATTTGTGACTCCATCAACTACTTGGAAATTTTTCTCTGTCTTAATTTTTGGCACAATTATTCATTTTGGTGGAAACTAATCCGATTTCCACAACAATTGGTATCAGAGGCAAGGTTACTGAGTTATATGCTTTGTGGTTGCAGTGTAAGCTGATCTTCCATATCAGAAAGGTTTTCTTAGATTCTTGGGTATTCCGAATTTGAAAGCTATTAAATAGTCTTAAAGAAGAAATGACAAGAGATGGACAAAAATCCACGATGGACATAATAGCTTATACTTCATCAATTTTGGCGAGAATTGTTGTGGCAAATACGAGAATTATAGTGGAGATTTTTTATGGTACATGTCATTTCGGCATGTGGCGAGGTGAAGTTCTAGATGCCTTATTTCATCAAGGCTTAGACATTGCCATTGAGGAAGAAAAGCCAGAAGGTGCAGATGAGAAGAAATAAAAGACAATCAATCGTTTGACATGTGGTACAATTCGATCGTGCATGTCTATAGAGCAAAAGTATGCATTTTGTAAAAAAACTTCTGTAAGTAAATTATGGAAGGCACTGGAGGAAAAATTCTTGAAAAAGAGTAGTCAAAATAAGCTCCATATGAAGAAAAGGTTGTTCAGATTCACATATGTTCCTGGTACCACGATGAATGATCACATCACCAATTTCAATCAACTTATAGCAGATCTGATGAATTTGGATGTGACTTTTGAAGATGAAGATTTGGCCCTAATGTTGTTGGGATCCCTTCCTGAGGAGTTTGAGTTTCTAGAAACTACTATACTCCATGGGAAAGTTAAGGTGTCTCTTAGTGAAGTATGTGTTGCACTATACAACTATGAATTGAGGAGAAAAGACAAGAAGGATATCACCAGTGGAGCAGTAGAAGCTTTGATAGTACGAGACCATTCGAAAAATAAGAACAAGGGAAAGAAAGACAGATCAAAGTCCAGAGTGGGCAAAGATGAATGTGCCTTTTATCGAGAAAAGGGGCACTAGAAGAAATATTGTTCTAAGTTGAGAAGTAAATCTGGCAAAGGCAAGACTGTTGCAGATTCAAATGTAGCTGAATGTGATGATTCAAACTTTTTATTAGCATTGATGTCATCAATAAGCAGTTCGACTGCTTGGATCCTGGATTCAGGCTGTAGCCACCACATGTGTCCCAATCAGGAATGGTTTTTCGATTTTAAAGAAATCGAATGTGGAGTTGTTTATACAGCAAATGACAACTCTTGCAAAACAACTGGAATTGGTTCAGTCCAGTTGAGGAATCATGATGAATCAATCAGAACTCTGACAAACATAAGATATGTGTCCAGTCTGACGAAAAACCTAATTTCTACGGGAATCCTTGGGAGAAAGAGTTTCACTATAATCATTAAAAATGAAGTTATGAAGGTTATATCTGGAGTACTTGTGGTGATGAAATGAGTTCAAAAAAGTAACAACTTGTATTACTATGAAGGTAATATAGTTGTTGGAACAACAACAATAGTTTTTAGTGATGACCAAAAGCTAGAAACAACCAGATTATGGCATATGTTCTTGGGGCATGCAGGTAAAAAATCCTTGAAACTTCTGGCAAATCAAGGATTATTGCAAGGAGTACGAACCAACAAATTAGACTTCTATGAGCATTGCATCAAAGAAAAGCAGACGAGAGTGAAGTTTGGCACTATAATCTATGATACCAAGAGTATTCTGGATTATGTTCACTCAGATGTATAGGGTCCTTCCAAAACTGCTTCAATGGGAGGTAAACACTACTATGTTACCTTTGTTGATGATTGTTCAAGAACAGTATGGGTGTACACAATGAAGACAAAGGATGAAGTGTTGGGAGTTTTTCTCATATGGAAAAAGATGGTAGAAACTCAGACGGGTAGAAAGATCAAATGTCTTCGAACAGACAATGGCAGAGTACACAAGTGATCCCTTCATGAAAGTTTGTAGAAATGAAGGAATTGTTTGACATTTCACTATCAGAAATACACCATAACAGAATGGGGTGGCTGAACGCATAAACCGAACTCTACTAGAGAAAGTTCAGTGTATGTTGTCTAATACTAGGTTAGGCATACAGTTTTGGGCTGAGGTTGTAACATACACATGTCATCTTATTAATCGTTTGCCATCAACTGCTATCATTGGCAAAACACCTTTGGAAGTGTGGTATGGAAAACCTGCTATAGATTATAATTCCTTACATGTGTTTGGTTCCACTGCATACTATCATGTTAAGGAATCAAAGTTAGATTCAAGGGCAAAGAAATCTATCTTTATGAGGATATCCTCTGGTATCAAAGGATATCATTTATGGTGCCGAGAAACAAAGAAAATAATCTTTAGTAGAGATGTTACCTTTGATGAGTCTATTGTGTTAAAAAAGTTAGCAGACAGATGGTTCTCCACAACAGATGGAGGGAACTCCTAAACAGGTGGAGTTTGATAGAAGAAGAATTGTTGATTCAGAAATTGTAAAGTCTGATAAAATTACTCATACAGTAAAAGATGAGATAATGGTAGAAAAGGGATCAGATGAGGAAGCAGAGGTTTCAGCACAAGATCCTCTTCAGCAACTTGAGCCAATTGCATTACGAAAGCCGAAAAGGAATATTAAGAAACCTGCTTGAATTGAAGATATGACTAATTACACATCTTTAATAGATGATGAAATTCCTTCCACTTATTGTGATGCTATTCAAAGCTCAGAAGAAGAAAAGTGGAGAAAGGCTATGGAAGAAGAGATGCAGTCTCTTGAAAAGAATCAGACATAGAAGCTAGCAAGTCTGCCAAAGGGAAAGAAAGCGATTGACTGTAAATGGGTTTATGCAAAGAAAGAGGAATTTCATGATAAGAATGATATCCGCTACAAGGCAAGATTGGTAGCTAAAGGCTATGCTCAGAAAAAGGGAATTGATTACAATGAAGTATTTTCTCCGGTTGTAAAATATTCCTCCATTAGAATAATGTTGTCCTTGGTAGCACAATTTGATCTGGAACTAGTTCAGCTGGATGTAAAAACTGCATTTTTACATGGAGACTTAGAAGAAGAAATCTACATGATTCAGCCAGAAGGATTTAAAGTTGCTGGAAAAGAACATTTGGTGTGCAAGTTAAACAAATTGTTGTATGGATTGAAGTAATCTCCAAGACAGTAGTACAAATGATTTGACAAGTTTATGATAAGACAGAAATACACAAGAAGCAAATATGATCATTGTGTATATTTGTGCAAGCTACGGGATGATTCCTTTATCTATCTTCTCTTTTATGTTGATGATATGCTGATAGATTCGAAAGATGAATGAGAGATTCAGAAGTTAAAAGCTTAACTAAATTAGAAATTTGAAATGAAGGATTTAGGGGAAGTTAAGAAGATTCTCGGTATAGAGATATGCAGAGACAGAAAACTGGAAAAACTTTGTTTGACTCAGAAACAATATCTGAGAAAGGTACTAAAGTGTTTTAGAATAAATGAGAAGACAAAATCAGTTAGTACTCCACTTGCTCCTCATTTTAAGCTCAGTGCATCTTTATCTCCGAAAAGTGATGAAGAGCGAGAATATATATCAAGGGTTCCATATGCAAATGTTGTTGGTAGCTTGATGTATGCAATGGTGTGTATGAGGTCTGACATTTCACAAGCAGTTGGAGTTGTGAGCAGGTACATGCATGATCCTGGTAAAATACATTGGCAAGCTGTGAAATGGATTTTGCGGTATATTCATAATACTGTAGATGTTGGTATAATGTTTGAGCGGGATGAGAAAATTGGTCAGTATATAGTTGGATATTGTGATTCCGACTGTGGAGGTGATTTAGACAAACATCGATCTACTACCAGTTATGTGTTCACATTTGCAAAGACACTGGTTAGTTGGAAGTCCACCTCACAGTCAATAGTTGCTTTGTCTACAACAGAGTTGGCTTTAGGGGTTGCTGAATGACTTAGAAATTGGTCAAAAGTTGTGACAGGAGTCAAGTTCCAACATTGTTTGAACTTGATAAATGTTTTCAAATTTTGAAATTGGGCGCTTCGAAGCGTATTTGGAGATATTACTGAAATTTGTAAAATAAGAGTTTATAGAATATTTGTTTGAAATTGTGAGATTGCCAAGGTAGAGATTTGTTGAATATTTTGGCAATCTCCCAATCCCACATAGGAAGTGGGAGAGGGAGGAAGAAAAATATTAGCCTATAAAAAGGCTTCATCCCCTTCTTAACAATTCATCCCAAATATCAATCTCTTACTTGTAAGATTGGTTGTATTTTCTCTCTCTTTTAATATTTCACTTTGTAATATTTCTTTGAAATAGTGAAATATTATTTTAGTAGTGTCCGAGAACATAGGTATAATTGGTTGAACCTCATTAAATTCTGGTGTTCACTTTATTATCTATTTAATAGCTATTGTCAGGTCATTTCTTTTAGTGATATATTTTTCTTTAAATTATCTGAAAAAAATTCTGTCACCAATACTCTAAGAGTCAAAGGAAGTTGATTTTTAAGGGAGACCATTTGTGACTCCACCAACTATTTGGAAATTTTTCTGTCTTAATTTTTGGCACAATTATTCATTTTGGTGGAAACTAACCCAATTTTTACAACAGTCTTCACCAAAGAAACACCAGAAAATGGATTTGATGATGTTGTAATTTTTATTTCTTTATTTTTTGTGGAATATTCGAACGGTATCAATTTAGAAACACTTTTCCCCCAAGATGAGTCAGCAGCTCATTCTTCAACAGGCGCATGGGCGTGCTGGCTAGCCAGCTGCCCCTGTGGCGCATGGCTCTCATACCGTTGCCTGCTTGGATGCCCACGAGACTGCCTGTCGCTGCACTGGCATGCTGGCCAGCCGGCAGCCCACTTGGCACTCGACTTAATGCTTTATTTGATTATTGTTTTCTTGCTTTCTTTTGATTTTCATTTTTTTGGATTTTGATTTTTGATGAATCTGGATGATGAGTGATTACAAAATGGTGAACCAAGATGATTTTTTATTTTGATATTCTTTCCATTTTTTGGGTTGATTGTTTATACAACTATGTTGACCTTCTGTAGATACTTTGACAATAGATTAATCTTGGCAACTATAACAAATAAGATGCTATCTTAATTTAGTTTGTGGTTTTTTTTTGCCTTTAATATATTATTATGTTATTTCTTTCTAGGTCTTGTAATCAATAATTTTAATCACTGATGAATGCCTAGACATGAGTTTTTACTTTCAGTGTAAAGTGGAGATGATTTTGAATAATTTTGATCCTGTATCGATTCTAATTCTAACCCCAAAATTAAGTTGAAGGCAACAACGATGACCAAAAAGAAAAACAAGGTGGAACTGAAGAATCTTGAATCAACAAGCATGAGAATTCAATTATGGAATCGTATTTGAATAAAATTTGAGTTTACTATCAAAATTAAACTACAATGTTGTTTTCAAATGCTTGGCTGTCAAAAACACTCTATAGTTTTCAAATTTTTAGGGAGAGGAAGTGGGACTAAGATCCATTTGTAAGTTTTGGAAGGGGTCAGGATTTGGAAAAGAAGAAGGAGAAGAAGGAGAAATAAAATTATATTAAAAATTAATTAATTTATTTATTATGAAAAACCTAATCTTATTATTATCAAAAAATTAATTAAAAACTAATTTTTAATATAATTTATTATTTTCATAAAAATGAAAAAATAAATATTTTGTTGAGTTAAAAAAATGTCATGTGTCAATCTGCAACTGATAATTGAGTTAACTCAATGATTTTTATCAAAGGGGACATACATTAGAATAGTTTTAGGACTTATGTGTACCGAATTAAAACTTCAATGGCTTGATTGTACTAATGAAATGTGCATTTTTAGTATGGTTTTACATTGTGTTTTTTTTAATATTCGGTGGAATTTGGAGGAATTACAAGGTTTTAGAGCATTAATATGAGGATTTTTGGTGAAGATCAAGATTGTCCCATGTGTGATAATATTTCATGTTTGTGAAGCTTACTGACAGTTAGCACATACGCGAGGATTCAATATGAGTGTGACATTTTCAATGCCTTACATTTTGTCACGGTTGTGAGGAATCCAGACGGGCTTGACACATGCAATAACATGGCACAAGAGTGAGGAATCAACATGGGCACCACTGCCAGCTAACATCCGCACTATTATGGGCATGCCACTGTCAGCCTATAACCACACTATTGCTGGCATGCCACCATTAGTGCAAATGTGATGCATAGCCATAAGCCAACATGCCTATGCCATATTTCCTATCACGCGCATGTGACGTAATACGGAAATACAGAGTCTAGTGTGCAACAAAAGACCTATTCTATTCAAGTGAGACCCAGACCTTGGAAAATTCATTTTGATTGGAAAAAGAGTGACTTTTTGGAAAGATTCTATGATATTTTTAAGTAGAAAATAATATAATTAAAATTTTGATTATAATTAGGACTCTTAGTTAGTTATAAATTGAGACTTAATTGGACTTAGGCTTTGTCATTTTCATCATCCACCTTTTCTCTTTCTACAATTTACATCAATGTTTCAACAAACTTTTCATCACTTGTAGGAGCTATTTTGATCCCTGAAAATTGGTTTGGAGTACAATTTGAAGATTTAGGGATCAACTTATTTGAAAGTTGGATTTTTTACCAAGTTCAGAGGAACAACATAGTTTTTGTTTCTTTATTATCTGTTGTAATATGTTTAGTTTAATTATTGATGTTAACATGATCATTGTAATGTTAATGCTAGGTTAAATTTCTTTTGGATATTTAGTTAGCCACCTAATTTTGTATGAACCTTTATATTTTATTGAATGAATAATTTTTCTTTCCTTTTCAATTATGCTTAGGAATTTCAAGTTAAGTGTGCAACTCCTATAAGTTATGGCTTATGAGTTATGTTGAATTTTTAGAGTGATAAAGAAAATTTTCATGCCCGTGAAAGTCGTGAAGAGTGAAAACTGGTGGAGTTTAAATGTGTCAAATTCGTTTTAGAGTAAAGATGACATTCATGCCCATGAATTGTTTGGTCATTGTGAATTGTTTGGTCATGGTGGTGAATGAAAATTCACGTTTGTGAATGCATGTCAATTCTGCTTATTAGCAACCTCACTTTTCTCTCTCGTTTTCTCTATATCTCTACTTTACATACTCCCTACTGCCTATAAAACCTCCTTTGACATGCCAAAAAAATTTGCTCCATCTTTTTCACCCTCTTTAACATAAAACTCCATTGTTGAGTTGAAGGAAAACTTGAAAATCATGAAGTTTTGAGAGAGTACTTGTAAGATTGAGTTAGAACTTGGTGTTTATCTTGTATTAAGCTTATTTTCTATTATAAGGATCTGATAAGAACGTGTTTGTACTCTTAGGATCTGCTAGGGAGCTTGGAAATGCATCCCAATGGGAGAGACAAACTTGAAAAGCTTGAAAAGTTAGTTAAGACTCTATTGTTGATAAATGTATGTACATATTGAATATTAATTCATTGTTTTTGCATTTTAGCACATGTTATATGTTGTAAATGGATGATGATGATATAAGGAAAATGGTATCTATGAAAATAACATTGTTATATGAGATTTATATGCTTAAATGATATAACAAGTTAAGTTATGGTATTAGTGACCTGAAAGGGTGTTGTTAGCTTAAATGATATTCAAATGGTTTTTTTTAAGTTGTTTAAGTGTTATTAAAGCATGGTATATAGATTGATATGTTGATAGAAGTGATTGACACTGATCAATCATTAGATATTTGAAGTGTGTTGCAAGAATATTTTGTTTTGACTCATTTCTGCCTCTAAAATTTTCCAAATTTACACTTGTGTCACATGATTCACAGCCATGAATTGCTTAAACCTAAAGAGGTTAATGTCAGTGACAAAAGAGCCACACTCGTGAAATGCGAGCCCATAACAAGCAATAGGTTTTCACTTATTGCTTCATAACTTAGAAAGTCATGAATGCATGAGTTCACACTCGTGAAAAATCAATCACGGTCATGAATATCAAGACTAAAGATTTCATACTCAAATTCATATTTTAATGGTTAGTTTCATAATCAGGAAGTTGTAAAATATAGGTTCACGCTTGAGAAAGATATGCCACAGTCTTGAATAATGTGTATTTTATATGCAGTAATTTTCATGTATTGATTTACGGGTAAGACACATGTAAAAGACATCTTCGCAATTGTGAATGAGTATTCACACTCATAAAGCATAGTAAATGCATAATATGCAGTTTTATTAATGATGTTATGTGATGAATTTATTTAAGCACATATTATGAGATGTATGTATACATGGATAATATCATGTTAATAATATAATATGACATTTATCTATTGGTAATGTGATGATGCATAAATGGGGTTAAATATTGGATAAAATGTATATAATAATGAAATTAAAGGATAAATAACCTGATTTAATTGCCCAATTCTCTAATATACGACTTTGATGTATGATATGTGATATATCATTGAGGGATGTTACAGTACTATAAGATATATTGATATAAAGACAATGTGACTTAAGCTCGGGCTGTGAGCACTATTAATCTTAGATTGTTAGTATTATTATTTTACTAAGTCAATATGATTTAAGCTCAGGTTGTGAGCATTATTAACTTGAGGGGTTCAGATGAGTGTATATAGTTAGTGAATAAGGTGACTTAAACTCATATTATAAGAGCCCATATTTCACAACCCCACATCCAGATAGTCAGACTTAGAGTTTTAGGCAAGAACATGAATGATGATATGCATGGATTATGGAATAACTATAAATGAATATGATTTTGTTAAATATGGTTTATGAAAATATAAATGGATATATGCTATATCTTTGGTGTCCATAGTACAAGTTTGTATGATAATATGATAAAGGTATGTAACATCTAATATGTGTGTTCATATGCAAGGTCATAGTTATATAATATAAACAAGGTATGATGATGATATGATTATGGCATAATGATGTTTTGATAATGGTATGACATGATATATTTGTATGTAGAATTTTTATGCAAATATTTACCATTAAGCATTATATTGTTTAGCATGTGAATATTTTCTACACGCAGATTTGGAGCCGGTAGATAGAAGTTGATAAGTGAGAGAGTAGAACCCATATAGACATCCATAATAGCAAATCCAGGTGTTGGGTTGGTTTCCATTCATGACAGTCTTATAATTCTTATTGTACATATCATGGGATATAGATTTTGTATAAGCCTTTTTAATTCAAAATTGTGCATTTGATATTATGATGTACTTTTGTAAAATAAGGCCGGTGTAATATGTTATTGATCTTTTCGATCAAGTGTTATGTTACACGTTTTATATTGATTTTTATGTTTTAAAAGAGATTTTGATGGAATGATTTTATATATATATAAAAGTTTTTAGTTGAACTGTATTTTCAAAAAAAAAGTTTCATAGTATCCTCTTATATAGTTGGAGTCTTCTGACTATGTTGGTGGGTGGGTATTACAAAATAATTGACTAACAAACAATTATTTAATTTAAAAATATTAAAGTTAAGTTACTATACAAATTATCTATAATTTGAATTAAAATTTTAATTAGACACTAATTAATTCATTAACTTGTTAATTAGTGAGTATAAGCAAGAGCTTTAAGAATTATTATTCACTATTCCTAATTGTAAAAAAATGGAGGAATATTTGATTGGGATGCAAAGCTAAATACCTGTCGAATCTCATTGATTTAATTTGTTATTTAGTTGCACTTAGTTATTTCTAATTTTAGTTTAATTTATTCAATTTAGACTTAATCAAAATTGGTTAGATTGTTTAGGATTTAATTTGGTGTTCATTTGCAATCAGTAGTTAATTAAGAGTTTAAGTCAAATAATTCATTGAAAGATTGGCCTTAGAGGTGAACTTATCATATTATAGTAGTTTATATACTTACCAGTTAAATTTGTGAATATCAACTGGGTTAAAGTTCAGAATTTGACTCACATTTTTTAATATAGTTAAGGGCTAATTTTAGCCTTTGAACTAAAAGATTATTAATAGTTGATCGCCCATTATTCATAAGAATCATAATTACCATATATTTGATAAAAAAATTATTGGTAATTGATGTTTATAAATTGAAAAGTAAGGAAAGGTATAATTTAATTTTAAATATATTTTTATTTTATTGTTAGTTTGTCTTACAACATATATATATATATATATATATATATATATATATATATATATATATATATATATATATATATATATATATATATATATATATATATATGTATGTATGTAATAAATAAAAATATAACTTTTAAAGAAAATAATTATTTTTAACGTGTATTTTTAATGTACAAGATTGAACATTATATCAATTTATTTATTCATAATATTATTTTATATTTATAATTATAAATAGTTAATTATTATAAAAAATTAACTTGCGAATACAAATATTTTATAATTAATAAATTTTAGAATGTAAGTAAAATAGCTTGGCAAAACTTAGCTACCATTTTCTGCTTTCATTGGCATTAGAGGGTTCTTTCTTTTCCTTTTTTTTTTCTTTTATAGGCGTTTGTCCCAAAAAAATAAAAAGAAAAATTATCAATTTAATTGGTACAAAATTTAATTTTTACAAATAATTATTTTATATCCTTAAAAATTATATTTTTATATATTTTCTTATTTTGGAATTGATTGTAAAATTCAATATACATTGACAGTAAAATTGTAACAAACTTCAGAGCGATTAAACATTTTGCTGGAAAAAAAAGGTGTTTTAAGAATAAAATAAAATAAAATAACTGAAAAAGTTAAATTTAAAATTAATCTGGCCAAAATTTAATTTTAGGAAAAATCATTCTACCCAAAAGTCTTTTTATTAATGGTTTTCAAGTCATTCCTGATTAGTTATTTATTAGTTAACACGCATTATTTTTATTGAAACAGGTAAGATTCTAAGTTAGGTTATTTATTGAGGATGTGGGAGTAGTATACTATTGATTGAGACAGAGACTTTTGCCAAATAATTCATTGACTAACAGCTTCACAAAAAGCCACCATCGTCGCCGCATTCTCATCCAATTTATCTTTTGATAATTCCAAATAATTGGGTTGGTTTTATTAAGAAGAGAAATGCTGGTAAAAAGAGAAATATTTAAAAATAATTTTATATATTTTTAGATTTTTTTTCTTTTCATCAACCTTGGAAAATAGCTTGAAACAAATCTTAATATATTCATCCCCCTTATCTGCACTGGACTACTAAAATTACTAACAAACACACTCCATATTGATCAGTTGTAAATTATTACAGAAAAACAAATATCTATTTGGCAGTAGAATATGATTATCCGAAAATTAGTATTTATATAAACTTCCTTGAGTTTATACGAACAACATTGCTTAAGGGATTATGACAAAATATATATTTTTTTTTAAAAAAAAGGGAAAAAAAGATCCTCAAAACTAGCTTCTCTTGGTGCTAAATCCTAAGCAGCTAGCCAATTAAGAGAGGGAAACAACACACACTCAAAAAACACTCAACAACAGCTTTAAACAATGCAGCGTCATACCAGATAAGATACTCTACTTACTCTCCTGCCCCTTTCCCCTATTACTAATTTACTATTTTTCCAAAACCACAAAACGACAATGTAGATCAAAACGACAATTTGATCGCATTCCATTCCACCTTACAACATATCTATTTGTGTCGCCACAATCGGGCTCCTAACCACATGCTTCCCATCGGACCATGAAATTGACCCAAATGCAGCACCCGAATCACCCACCACCAGATTCCGGCTATCTGTTGTTATTGTCACAACAAAGCTCTGCTTCTTGACAGCAGGAGTGAAAACCAGTTTTGATGGTTTAACCGTAACTGTCACTCCTTTTGGGGCTTCAATTATTGCTCGATAAACTCCGTTTGCTGGACCCACATTTGTCGCCGTTCTGATAAATGCTTTTCTGGTTGTCCCCGCTGCTGAAGTTGGAAATAGTGCCACAATTGAGGGGTAGTTGAGGTTTCCAGGCTGAGCCCTCTTCGCCGGACAGTTCACCGGTGATCGAGTAATCACCTGAATTGCTTTCGGGCTGTATCCAATTCCACACAAGAAGTTCACATAATCATTATTAGTAATATCATAAACAAGTCCTGGATCCAATGCACGACCAAGATTGACATGCCCTGCACCAACATCGTAAGGAGTCGCTGGTTTTCCAGTTGCCTCATCAATCATAGGATGATTCATATTATCAACTGTGTTAGCAGTGGTCATCATTGCGGATCTAATCGCTGAAGGACTCCAATCTGGGTGCGCAGATTTAAGCAAGGCGGCTGCACCGCTAACATGAGGACAAGCCATTGATGTTCCAGACAGAATGTTGAATTCGGTCCTTCTAGTATCTAAATCCAGTCCCGTTGGCCCAACGGCATCTGTCCAAGCAGCAAGTATGTTCACACCCGGAGCAATCAAATCAGGTTTCAGAATCTCCGGGTTCAACCCATTGGGTCCTCTTCCGGAAAATGAGGCCACAACAGGAGCTGGTTTGATTCCAATAACGGTGCCCTTGAAATCAATAGTGGCAGTAGGATTAGGGGTTGAAGAAATATACTTCTTAACAGCATCAGCCTCATCAGAACCGACAGCACAGGCAGGAAGAAGATGAGCATCACCCACAAGCCCTTCACCGTTTGAAATTCCATTGGCAAGAATCATACCTACGCCACCAGTCTTCTTGACTACTAACCCTTTAGCCACTCTTGGGCTGCTACCACGATCACAGATAACAATTTTACCTCTAACCATAAGAGGATCCAGAGAATTTTCCATACATAGCGAAGCAGAGAGAACCCCGTTTTTCCCTGGATAAACAAGAGGATACATTTTACCATTCAGTGGAACCCCAGAGTATAGAGATACACCAGATAACTTCTGTCCATTGCCGAGTATTACATCTGCTGGGAAATTTCTATCAATTGTGCCTGCACCAACTGTGACAACCCAAGGCGCAAGATTTGTCACTGACATTAAATTTGGCCCATCGTTGCCGCCTGAAGACGACACGAAAACCCCTCTGGATGCTGCGCCATAAGCTCCGATGGCTATAGGATCAAGGTAATACGGTGACGAAATTCCGTCACCGCCGCCAATGGAGATGGATATAACATCCACTCCGTCATTAACCGCCGCATCGAAAGCGGCTAAGATATCGGAATCGAAACAACCCGCATTCTTCCAACACACCTTATACACCGCCAATCGCGCTTTTGGAGCCACGCCTTTCGCAATCCCAGCAGCGTAACCCTCCATGTTCGCACGGAATGAGTACCTCCCGGCCGCCGTCGATGCTGTGTGGGTCCCATGACCGTCCGCATCTCTCGGCGATTTGAATTCTATAGTTTCGTTGATTCCACTTATCGGTCCCACTGATCTCGCCGCCGCTTCGTGACCTTTCAGGAAAAACCGAGCACCAATTAACTTCTTGTTACAGTTTTTGGGGGTGAATTTCACTCCGGTCTCACAAATGCCCTTCCACCTGCCCGGCACAGGCCCAAGATTCACATCGGAGAAGCTCCGGCGCTCAGGCCAGATTCCGGTGTCGAACACACCGATAATGACGTCGGATCCGTAATCGGAATCAGACCAGAGCCCCTGCTGGTTTCTCAACCCGAGGAACTGAGGTGACCTAGTAGTGTGAAGTTGGCGGCGGCGATCCTCTAAGACAGCGAGCACCGAAGGGTGTTGGCTGAGAAAGGAGGCGTGGTCAGGAGTTACAGCAGCTGAGAATCCATGGAAGACGGTGTCGTAGACATGCAGGATTTGAAGTGGATCAGCAAACTCGGAAGTGTACCAGTGGTAATGAGAGGGGAAAACGGAGGGCTTAGATTCAGAGTCGACGCGGAAGATGAAGGTCTTGACCGTCTGACCAGCAGAATGTATTGAAAGGGGGAAGTTGGAGAAAAAGTAGAAGAGAAGGAGAAGGAAGGGAAGGGAAATAGAGAGAGATGCGGCCATGATAGAGCAAGCAGACAGTGGAGTGAAGCAAAGTGCGCTCTCAGTTACCGACAGATATACTCCATCAGAGATTTTTCTATTTTTATATATTTATCGAGATATTAAAAAGTAGTGGTTTCCTGCTTTTCTTTTCAGATGTTTACTTGTGTTTTTATTTATTTAAGTAATGATTTAAAATTCTTTAAAACAAAAATCCCAAGGGGCCCTGCTGAGTCAGCCCTATAATTATGGGACCTGGAGAAATATGAGACGGTGTCGTGGGATTTGTTTTTTCTTTATCATATTTATGCAGGACTACTTGAGTTATTTTTTTAATTATATTCCTTTTATATAATAAATATTTAAATATATTTAAATTTAATCTAACCAATTTTAAATCGAATCAATTCAAGTTAAATATATTATTTTTAATTATTTTTAATTGATTTAAATTGTATCGAGTCAAATTTAAACAGTTGAGATATTCTTTGAATTGAAATTTAAATAACTAAAAAAATCAAATCAAATTGAAGCATCAAAAGTTTTAATTTAGCTGAGCTACTGTATATCAATATCAGTTTCGATGAAAAGGATAAAAAAAATAAAAGGGAAAAAGTAAAATAAACAAGAAAAAGATAAAGAATTAAACAGGATTTAAAAGTGAAAGATTTTGCTTTGCTATCTTTTGCTTTTAGGTGCTGGACATCATGATGAATGATTGCCGTTGTATTAGTGGGATCAGATGTTGGCTATAAAAATTAAAAATATGGGCAAAACATATTTGTGGGTCCATTAAGAATAATATTTTTCTACATTGAGTATTGATTTATTATTATTTTCTACTATTATTTTTTATACATATTGAGTGCAAATTTTTTTGAAAAACTCATAAATTATATTTTCAAATTATTTGAATAAAAAAGAAATTTATTTAGATGAAAAATTTTAATTATATGAGATGAGAAATAGAATAAAAATAATCTAATATATTTTTTTATGAGTATGATCCAATTGATACAAAAATACTTCAATTTGCAAGACAATTTTATTTAACCGAATCAAACCAATTTAATTTCATTATTAGATTTATGATATATATATACATATATTTGTGTTATTAACTCGTTAAATAAATTTTTATATTTAAATTTTTTAAATACAATGGACTAATTCATACAAATAAATAAATAAATAAAATATTATTTTCTCTTCATAGAGGGTATCATATCAGTATAATATAAAATTTTCTTTTACTTTGTTTTATTTATTAATAATATGATATGATGAACTGATTTCAGTTGAATTAATTTTAAGCTATTCACTAACTCAATTTATTTTTATTGACAGTTAATGTTTTTATGTTGTCAAAAAGCTTTTAAAAAAAGATAATAAGACTTATTATACAACTATATATTGAATATATGAAATTTTCTGCACAATGATAAAAGATTAATTTGATGATGGTTACCTTTTTATCAAAACTGTAGAGAATTATTAAAACAATAAAATGAATGTGACAATTTTAATTAAAAAATTAATGCAAAAAGTGATCCATAAATAATGCTCATGAGTTGGGATTTGAATACATGCATTTTTAATTGTTATCGTAATAATACAAAAATTATCAACACAGTCATAATTTATATATTAAACCAAAAAAAATATTTATGCATGAATATTTAGAAGGTAAAAACTAATAATTTTATTTACATGATTTTTATTAATATATAATATTTATTTTTTTTTAAAAAATAATATATAATTTTTTATTAGAAATCAGCTACTAATTTAATTGTTAAAAATTATAAACAAAATTCTATAAAGAAAAGATAAATAGAAAAAATATTGATTTCTGCTCATAGAAAGCACCCCATCGACATTTATTGACTTTACTTTATATATATATATATATAACTCGTACTCTCCCATTATTGTTATTTCATATGATAAAGGAAAATAGATAATTGAAATCCAGTCAAATTTTAATATTAGACTCATATGATGTAAATTTAAAATTAATCTAAAAATTTTTTTAAAATGAACTAAACAAGAAATTCTTTCCAAACCCAACTCATGATTTATTTTTCTTTTTAATGAGATTTTTATGATAAAATGATGTCAAGAAACCTATATCAATAATATTATAGAGATATTTTAAATGAAGAATTATTCATTGTAGCGGTCATTATGGAAGGTGACAAGTTCAATTTGACCTACTGCAGTACTTGATAAATGAGCAGAAATTTTTTTATATAAAGCAAATGCAAATATTTTAATATCCTTATACTATAGAAAACCTAATATATATATATATATATATATATATATATATATATATATGTATGTATGTATATATATATATATGTATGTATGTATGTATATATATATATATGTATGTATGTATATATATATATATTGCTCATGTTTGTTAAAAGACCTAACGTATTTTACTATCAGAATGGTTGAAAAAATATCGTAGCAATTCATGTACGATTTCTTGAAGAGTTTGGAAATTAAAAAGATGAGACGAAAATGACTTGGAGATAGTTTGGATACCCTAATTTAAATTATGTGTATTTGATTCATAACAATCAACATATGTTCCAGTGAGAAAAAAAAATCAATCTCTAAATATTTCGGCTTTGAGACTCTCTAAAAAAATTATAAAATAAAATAGAATATTGCTATCATATGGTAGATTTCTGCAAAAATCTATGATGTTTGACAACTGTTCACTGTTAGGCTCTAGGGCTTAAAAAAATATGATACAATCATGGAGTCGCCACCAAATCATTTTGATCAAGAAAAAATTGAATAATTGACAAAGATCCGAGCAAAAAATTGCTAACCAACCTCTTGCTTTCGGAAATGATTTCCGATTATTCAAGTAAATTTATGAACGTATTAAATTTGTCTCAGATTTATCCTATCAGACACAGTCAAGCAGCATTTATATGTAGAGCAATTAAATCAACTAATCACATCAAAATATCCAAAAAGAAAAGTCAAAAAGTCTAAAGTTCAAAATAGCAAAGAGTATAAGGCATAGAAATAAAAAAAAATAACAGCACTTAGAGGGATTTATTTCTCTCTGGGTCGCCTCCAAACCTCATAAAACTCCTCCAAAGCATCAAATCAAATCACATGCATAAAGAAAACATAGAGAAATTATAAGACAATACCATAAATAAGCTAAAACAAAGAAAATGGATTGGAATACACGAAATCTAATACTGGACAAGGATACAATCATTTTGGAGTCAGATTTAAATTTTCCATTTTATGGCAAAACAGATTATGGAAGTCAAAAGGATGCCCGACTGGACATGTTTGAAAAAGGCAAATATTTGGCTCAATATCATTTAAGTCTGGCTAGACTTCCTTGCAAATCATCAAAAACTTGCCAAAAAACCAAACAATCTCCAGAAACACACAAATTTCTATATATTTTCTTACTTTTTCTCGATCCAGAATCATATGATATTAGATTGAACACATAAAAAAAATAATATAGAACCTGCGTTTCTATAAGGAATTAAAATCATGCAGGGAAGTGGAAATATAAATCATTAAAAACATATAAACTATAAGAGTTTTTAGAGTAGTGAAAACTTACTTGTTGAGCATATACTGTGTACTTTCAATTCTTTTGGCGGAGTCAAATTATTAGAACTAGATTTGATTTTACAGTACGAACGTTTTGATTCACTTGATATTGAACGGAGATGAAGAAGTTCCCTTTCTGAAAATTTCCGATTTTTAGAAGAAGTTTTTTTATGAAAGTTACTTTTTGTTTTGTAGTTGTAACTTATGAAAAAAAAAATCTTACCATTTCTTTATATATAAAATGATATGGGTCTGGGTCAGATCAAGTCCACATGGACAATTCTGTCCTACAAAGTCCAACATCTCCCACTCGTCCAAAATGGACTTGGTTCATTCCAAAATGTCATCTTACATCTCAAACTTAAATAGAAAATCATTCATACAGACGAACGAACCATGCGACCTGAAGCACATAAATTGTGGGAGTTCTAATATATAAATCTAATTATAGGCCATATAGGAGACATCAATCCAAAGATGTAATTATTTTCGATAATGTGCTTAATTACATCAAGTATCTTTCTCAATACACTTAATCGAGTATCATTCAATCCCTCATGAATCCATACTCAAATCATTCTTACAATTACTTGTATTATAAGTTACTTCTTGCTTCATCAAGCGTAATAGCTCCGACCGGTGAACACAAGCAGTGAGTGCATAAGCAAAATACTCTTTCTTTCACCCTCACATCAATCATATTTGAATTAACTCACTTTTCTAGGAGTGTTCCATTAAGTCGAATCATTCCATTATTATAGGATACATCCTAAGATAGCCAAAATTAATTCATCACATCATGATATAGTCAAAAGTCACAAAAGGTAAAAATTGTTTGAAATCTATTTCTAGAATTTCTAGAACTCACATAGCAAGAAGAAGGGATCCATTCTTTCGCTTTCCAATAGGTCGTATAGCACATACAGTATGAAATGCATGTTATGGTGGAGCTACTCTTTTCTGGTAAAAAATGAAAGAATGTATGTCTTGCTTTTAGTTCAAAATAAATAAATATCATATGAGTATTAGTCTTGTTGCTCTGAATGCGTCAAACCTGAAACTTTTATTTACACATTCAACAATGTTAAACAACAAATTTCATACTCAGCTTCCTCTATATAAACACATGAATGGTGGGGAAGTCATTCATGTTGATTCTTATATATACGAAGAATCTCATCTTGATCCTTATCAAAGCGACCTTAAAAAAAATGAATTAGACTAAGACCGCTCTCACTGCATCTTAATCATTCACTTAATGCCTTTGCATTTATGGTTTCATCTCTGCTCGTTCCATAATGCCAGAGGCGATTACTCATGTAAGTGAGTCAATCTAAGTCTATCGACATACTTATTCAAATTGTGCTAACTGGTATTTATAATATATTTTTATAATTGAAAAAAATTATTAAACAATTAAATCGAGATATTACTTGTAAAAACCAAGTGATTTGATATAACATATATATTGATCACATTTTACATAAGTCTAGGAATTTTACACGCCTTGCAAATGCATCCCTAGCTATTGGTTTAGTAAATGGATCTGCTACCATATTTCGGATCCTTAGCATAAGCTAATACAACCATACTATCATAATGGATTGTCACAAGTTCATATGTTGACTTGACAATCTATAAGTACTGCAAAAACCTTTTTAACCAAGTTGCCTCTTGTATAGCTGAGGAACATGTTACATACTCAACTTTCATCGTTGATAAAGCTATACAAGATTGCTTCTTGCTACTACATGAAATTGCACAATTATTAAGTAAGAATGCATATCTAGAAGTGGATTTGCGTTGATCTATATCACCTCCCCAATCGGGATCAGTATAACCAATTATGTGTAAATTTTTTCCTTGATAGCACAAAACATAGTCTAAAGTTCCTTTTAGATATCTCAATATTCTCTTGACTGCCATCTAGTATTTTAGACCTGAATTAGATTGAAATCTTCTTACTAGCCCAATGGCATAGCAAATTTTTGGACGTGTGCACATCATTGCATACATCAGACTGCCAACAACACTAGAATAAGGTATTCTAGACATTCGTCATTTTTCATCCGATGTCTTCGGACACATATCGAGACTAAAACTTAGTTTTCTTTCGACAAGGGTATCCATAGGCTTACATTCATGCATATGGTAACGCTTTTTTTATATAAGTCTCTTGAGATAGACCCATAAGTCTTTTAAAGTAATCCCTTAGGATTTTAACACCAAGTACATAGCTAGTCTCACCCATATCTTTCATTTCAAAGTTCAATGATAACCATTTCTTGGTAGTATCAATCAACTTCTTATCATTTTCAGCTATTAAAAATGTAATAGCACACCTTATGCATTTGAGTATAACCTATCCCTGTATCAAATAATCACATACTGCATGTTGGAAAGAGAAAATACCCTGATAACAATAGTAGTAAATTTTTTTTTCATATCATATCCTGTAAAATCAACTAATGACTTTGCAAGTCTCACATCATATAATTTCATTCAATGACTTGCAAGTCTCATATCATGTAATATTATTCACTGACTTTGCAAATCAACATTAAAACATCAACACGATATATCACATATATTAAAACATAAACTTCCCATTCGAAGGATTACAAGTTGTTTCTATTTGTACATCTCAAAACTAATCTAGAGTGATAATACATATTCAAACATATAAGTCCAAAATACAGATGACACGTTTTCATGCTTGTGTGGGATGCAATGAGAGAGAGTGATGAGGCTCGGCCAATGACCTGTGCTCTATGTCTTCTATACACTACTCAAAATGAGCTATCACTTTTCTTTACCTGAAAAATGATGCAAATTGATGAGTTGCGGCTTAGTGAGAATAACCATCCAATGAACTCTAAAGTACCAAAAAACTCATAGTAATAAATCACAAATCCAATATATACCATGTATTCCATTCCATTCATCAGTATCATATACATATCAATAAAGTTGAAATATATAATCATTACTCTTTATGTATGCAAATGCTTTGCTTATTTCATTTTGTTGTGACCAAGTTAAACAGACATTGCCCCGGGTTTCCATGTGAACATTTTCCATGTGAACATTTGCATTTGCATTTGCTAGCTAGCTTGATCATTTGTTTTATTTGCACATTTGTTGGGCCATATGCCTCTTCTTTTGCTTTACAATATCGATTAACTAGTCACAACGCCTTTTTAGTCCATATGCATATGCACTTGTATTTAAGCATTCATCAACCTTTGTATCTTATCACATATAATATACATATACCACATATATACCTCATATGTCACACATATACCTTGCATATACTATACATATACCATGTATATATATCATATATGTCGAACATATACCTCAAATATACCACAAGTATACCATTTATATGTACCGCAATGTAACAAATTATCCATCATTACATTATCAAGGACCAATCATGACAATCACATGAATCACATAGCATGCAACATTCATTTGCACTAAAGAATTCAATCGATAATTAGACTCACCGTTCTCATTTGATTCCGACCTCTAACTTATCGTCTATCCGCTCCTTGTGGGTCTCTAATATGTTGCGAGCCTAATATGAAAATATTAATCAATTAACTCATGATTAGAGAGACTTAATATGACTTAAACAAATTAATATGCATTGTTCATGTCAATAGTTGAGATTTTCCTATGAGGCAGTGTGGCCTTATGGGACTGTTTAGCCTATAACTTTTTCTATACTTGACCAATTAATCTGATTCTTATTCCTAATTAAAACTAACATATAATTATATAACATATTAAAATTTCAGACCACTTGGATCATTTTACAATATTTTGTGGAATTTCTAAGAGTGTTCTTTTTTCTACCTTGTTTTCTTCCTTTAGTCAGTTTCAGGGTACCAAATTTGATTCATCATAACATATATTATATAAGTCATATTTTAATGAAACTTTACATACACTTATTTGGGTTCATATGGAACATTTTTCATGTTTTAAATGTTTATCAATAATTCCTCTAAGGTCTTCAAATCATAAGCAACATTTCACTGGTCCAGAACATAATTGGCTTCCGGACCAGTATGACTTCTAAAGACCATCACTTAGTCTATACATACCCAATTAAGCCGAAATTAGTACCAAAATTTAGCCAATACATATAAATATAACTTTACAGTTTTGACCATTTACATAATCTAGCTCTAAATAGCTCAATTTATCCAAACAAGTTTCTGTCTCTGCCTAGGGCACTCAGTAGGCAGTTCAAACCATGGAACAGTCATGGTTCCATTCACCATAACTCCAAATTTACAAAAACTATGAACCTAAAATTTGGTATAAAGATACATAACACATATATCTACAACCTTTATGTTTTTAGATACTTCAAATAATGGCTTTAACATATTCAAAATCAAAGAACACAGTAGCTAATTTGGTTAGGGTTCACATCCTGACCAGTTTCAGTACGAAGAAGATATTTCATTCTATAAACCACATATTACAACACTATTTATATATATATATATATATATATATATATATATATATATATATATATATATATATATATATATATAAATTTAAGACATAAAGGAACAACTTTTATGTTTTACACTTTTCCAGAATCAATTTCTATGTGCATCAAAATTGGGTTGCAATGCAGTGCCTATTAATGAACCTAAGCAACTCAAATCAACCCTAAAGCAATAATAATTGATTACTTACCAAGGACGAACTTGCAAGGGATCAATTTGGTGCAAAAACTAAGTAAAAAAAGGAAGATTTGAAGTCTGAAATGGAGGAAAATGAAGGAGAAGTCGGGGCTGAAGTGAGGAGGCAGAAATGGGGAAGATAAAGGCATATTTATGTTTGTCTTTTTATCTTTTTCTCATCTCATTTCTCATCTCATTTATCATTTCTCTTCTATTTTCTCTTCTCTTCTCTTCTATTTCTCTTTTGTTTCATTTTCATTTTATTTTATCTATATTATTATTATTATTTACATATATATATATATATATATATATATATATATATATATATATATATATATATATATATATATATAATTCAACTAATCTACACAATAATACCGCTTAATCATTTGGTCCGGTTTAACTAAATTAACAATGCAAAATGTTTACTAATCTTAATCTAATCATTTTGCTTACTTTAATTTGGTCACTTATTCAATTCATTTCTAATACTTCATAATCCTCATATAGGTTATAAGTACATACGTGCTACTCGATACAAGTGCCAAATTCTAGGACACGTAGCTAGTGCATGTCATAAACTTGTTCCTACGAAAATACGTATGAAGTGCATTTGTTCAATTGAATTGTATGCAAGATGCTTATGTTCAATGAAATGCATGTGGGGAAGGTCAAGGATGTTACAAAAAATGTCATGGACGTATAAGGACATAATTATAAAACCATCATTAGAATGTTTAATATACAACAATGGTCTTCCTCCATCATCACAAAACCATCCTTTAATATGGCTTGATGAAATTTGAGGTTCCACTGTCTTGACGCTTGCTTAAGATCGTAAATGAATCTTTTGAGCTTGCAAACTTTATGTTATTGTCCTTTAAGTTCAAAAACTAAAGGTTGATCCATATAGATCTCTTCATCTAGTTCTCCATTGAGAAAAACAGTTTTAATGTCCATTTGATATAATTATAAGTCTATTCGAGCTACTATAGCCAGAATGAGGTGAACTGATGCAAACTTGACTACAAGTGAGAATGTATCTTCATAGTCAATTCCCTCTTTTTGTGTGTAGCCCTTAGCTACTAATCGAGTTTTATATCTTTCTATTGTCCCATCCGCCTTACGTTTTATTTTGAGAATCAATTTGTTCCCAATAGTCTTACGACCAGACGGTATCTCAACCAAATCCCAGACTTTATTGTCTATCATCGAATCCATTTCCTTTTCCATAGCTTTAATCCATTCCTTAGCTTTAGAACCAGAGAGAGCTTGTTGTATTGTTTTAGGTTCTTCTTTATCTGGAGTAATCATGAAAGCTTCCCCCTCAATCTCAAATCGACGATGGAAAATCTTGTCACGATTACTATGTCGAGGTTGAGATTGTTCATGGTATTGCTCCATTGGAACAAAATATGACATCCTTTCACTCCCACTTATTTCGGAAGGAGCATTAAATTTTTGCTCTATGAGTGCTAAATCGATCATTCTTGCACTCCCACTAGTCTCAGAATCTTCCATGTCATAAAGTTGGAAATCCTTATTTATCTCACCTCTTTCAGAAAAGTCCTCTTTTAAGAAAATGACATATCATGACTCAACTTCTGTTACTCTTCCATTTGTGTCTTCCCCAAAAAATACATATCATTTGGAGAATTCTGAGTGTCTTATAAAGATACACTTCCTCCCCATCGAACCAAGCTTTCCATATTCATGGGAAGTGTTATGGATATAAGTTGCGCAACCCCATGAGCGCATATTGCTTAAGTCAGACTTTTCGCTTTTCCATAATTCATATGGGGTGGAATAAACATATTTTGATGGCAAACAATTTAGAATGTAGGCAGCAGTCATTAGTGCATCTCCCCAAAAAGAAATAGGTAAATTAGCTTACGCCATCATTGACCTAACCATGTCCAATAGGGTTCTATTTCTTCTTTCTGCTACACCATTTTGTTGCAGAGTAGAAGGAATAGCTAGCTTCCTAGCTATACCTTTATCATCACAATAAATTTTGAATAAATCAGATAGATATTCTCGCTCTCGATCGGTCTGCAAAGATTTGATATTCAAATTTAATAGATTCTCAACCAATTTACTATAACATACGAAGCAATCTAATGCTTCAGATTTATGGGAGATTAAATAAACGTGATCATATCTGGTGAAATCATCTATGAAAGTGATGAAATAATGAACGCCATGTCTTGCTCTTACATTCATTAGGCCATAAAGGTCAGAATGTATAATCTGTAAAAGAAATGTGGCTCTTTTGGCTTTGCCAAATGGTATAATCTTGTTACTTTTCCAACTAGGCAATGCTGACAAACAGATAAATCTATTTTTCTTAACATATCCTAAAATACCAGCTTTTGCTAATCTTTTTAAACGATCTTGCCCAATATGTCCTAATCTAGCATGTCATTTAACATCATCATTTAATAAAAACATTACTGAAATTGCCAACAATAAATATAGATTGCTTAACATCCATAAAAATAGTGTCTAGCACTATATAACCATTCAACATATGCCCAGAACCATAAAAAACTTTATCCAAAAGTATTTTAACACAACCATCTTCAAAAATAATTTTGAAACCAAGTCCAAATAGAACAATAATAGAAACTAAATTTCGTCGAACATCAGGAGCATAAAGCACATCACGGAGATAAAGCGTGTGATCTCCTCGCAGCACTAGCTTGTAGGTAAATTTTTTCCCATATAGATTTTTCTACTCCCCTTTGAAATCCGATGAAATTCCACAAAGGCAGATCGGTCTCTTGTTATATGGTCTATTGCTGCTGAGTTTATAACTAATATCAAGCAACTACTAACATATAAATCTGAGGGACTAATTTGGTCATAGAATACCTTTGGCTCAGCACAATGACGAGCAAAGTAACTAGGCTTCCCACAATTGAAGCAATCATGTTCTTGCCTTTCTTTCCACCGCGTTTCCAACGCTTGAATTTATTTTCACTAAATTTGGCCTTATTTCCTCCCTTGCCTTGCCATTTACCTTTACCCTTCTATTTCTTTGGCCCAGAGCTTGAAACCCTTTTGCCACTAGACTCAATCATATAAGCCTTTCCTTTAGGCTTATTAGTGAGAAAACGATCCTCCTCTAGCTCAACATGTCAGACAACATCATCAAAAATTTTGATATTGTCATTATGGGTAAGATTGACACGCATGTGTTCCTAGGATTTTGGAAAAGAGTGTATCACAGCTTGGACCTGTTGCTCATCAGTCATCTCATGTCCAAGACCTTTTAGCTCATTTATCATGTTAGACATGATACCAAGGTGTTGCCTCATTGTATGATTAGAATTCTTCTTATAGACATCAAATTTCATAGTTAACTGATACAACCTTGTTGTTGAGGTTCCACCAAACTGAACCTTAACAGCATCCCAAACTGCTTGGGTTGAGCGATGTTTCTCAAAGCGTAGCATCAAGTCATTTCTCATACTTCTCAACATCAATATGCGAGAAACTCTATCCTTGTGCTTATGGGCTTGATATGCCTCCATATCACACCTATGTTTGAGCAGTGCTTCCATGTTCATGCTCAGCAATTGGTTGTATTATTGTTTCTAGCATATCTTGTTCTGCCAGGAGATACTAAATTTTGCGATGCCAAATGTCATAGTTTTTATCATTCAACTTATCTCCTTAGTTCAAGTCAGCAATAATGTTTTTTATAGCAGTCATTTCAACTATTTAGAAACAATTATTATAATTAGGATTAACATAATTCATTGTTACTTTTATCATTTCATGTCACAATGCTTTAAATTAATCAATAATAACCTAACACAAGCAATAGCAACAAAAACACTGTTTATACAACCCAATCAATTCCTATTGACATAGTCTAGTTATCATTGTTTAATTTAAACATGCGCCAATTAATTTTATATTAGATGAGATTCATTAATCTATCAATCTAATATTCCCAAAATACATTCATCATTTCATACAATATAACAATAATATATATATATATATATATATATATATATATATGCTTAAAATAAAATAAACATTCATTACATGTCCTTAAAAAAAATATTGTCACACACAAAATAAAAAAAAATTAAAACATTTTCTAATGTTAAGTTCAATTCATTCATCATCTGGTTGAACCGATGGTTCCTTCTCAGCAAATTTTCTTTTTGTCAAAGTACTAGATACCTTTTGCATCCATAAGAAACTATTCATTGGTTTACTAGATCACCTAATATTATCTTGTATCTGGCGCACCAATTCCCAATTTAAAATTTTCAAGATTTTCATAAGTTAAGTCGCTTAATCTTTCTTTAAGCACCTTTCTTTCCTTTTTCCATGAATCAGGTAAGGAATCAATAACTATAGACATCTGTTGTTCCATAGCTAAGTCATAGTCTTCATTAAACATTACATAGAAAGTCCACATTTTATAGAACATCTCATCAATATGCTTTCCAAGAGAATATTTCAGATCTTTCTTATATACACATAATCGCTTCAAAGCGTGAAGCATCAAATTTCTCACTACTTGTTTGAATAAATTAATCCAACATTAGACACCATTAAATATGACATATGTTATGTGACACAAAAAACACACACACACAATTTGCATATTTATCTCTAAATTCTTCATCAAATAGTCATAAATTTTTTTTTGGAAAAATATCTATTAAATTGGAAATTAAAATTTGAGAATTTTTTAAAAACAATTGGACCAAAAATACTTGTTCATGCACCCCTATGCACTGAAAGAACGTATCCCACGTGCAGCATGCACCTCATGTGCCCCACGCGTTGCCATGTGTACAGACACCCCTTGCCACATCATCAACACGTCAGCATTTTATAGACCAATCAGAGGAATCCATGTAGCCGAATGTGCCACGTGTCATGGACACGTGGACTAACAGTCAGCCAATCGCTCCACACCAACTTCCATTGTGTGATGTGTTGAGGGTGCACGTGTATTACATGCGCTGCCTTCTAGAGGTTATTTTTCACTGTTTTTCCAAATTTTACACGTTTTTTAAGGTTTTAAACCTACTGGGACCATTTTTATTCTTTTTCATATCATTTAGGCAGTGTTTAGACAACACATACGCCATTTAAGAGTGAAAATTATTTTAATGACATTTTCTAAAAAACTTTAAAAACAATTCGCTCAGAAACTTTGAAAAATCATAAAAATTCAACCTCTCATCAGAAAATTATGATACTCGTTAGAAAGCTTGTGATGAGAGCTTTCCAACCATACCAAATTCGAACTATGAAACTGAAGAATTAATTTCACAAAAATCGAAGAAATTTTGGATTTTCATAGTTAATTACTCAAAAATCATCTCAATCACGATTTTAAGCACAAAAACACACAATCTGAGCTCTGATACCAATATAAGAGTTTCTGGGCAGCGAAAACTTACTTGTTTAGCATATACCATATGTTTTCAATGCTTCTGGTGAAGTCAAATTACTAGAACTAGACTCGATTCTACAGTACAAACGCTTTGATTCACTTGAGATTGAATGAAGATAAAAAAATTCTTTTTTCGAGAATTTCCAATTTTCAAAGGAAGTTTTCTTATGAAAGTTACATTTTGTTATAACTTATGAGAAATAAATCTTATCATTTCTTTATATATAAAATGATATAGGCCTGGGTCGGGTCAAGCCCACATGGGCGGCCCAGTTTTACAAAGCCCAACACAAACAAATATTATCAAAGCTACAAAAGAAAAAGTACTTAGTCCAGAAATGTAGATAACCAAATAATAAATATAATAATACGATAAAAGAATCTGTTGTGAGTAAAATCATAACGTAAAATAGAAGATCACATTTAAAAGATGAACAAACTGTTAGCTCAAAATGTACAATTTTTATTTTAATGATTTTAAAACCATGATTGAAGTGTTAGAATTTGTTATATTATTGTTGTAATTTCATATTTTAATATAAAAAAATTTGGTAGCAAAATAAACATTCAAGAAAATAGATACATATATAAAAAAAGGTACATTAGGTTATTGATGTAAAGTCATTATGATGTGTGTCTAAAAATAAATCTCAAAGTATAAAATTTTTTAAGATGAAGTATTTTTTTCTAGTCAAAAAAATATTTTTATAACAATGTATTTTAGCCTAGTATTCTAATTTTATAATTGACAGTTTTTTTACTGAAAGACAAAATAACATCTATATTTTGGAAAATGAAAATATATCTCTATTTGCTAGTTTTTGGCACCAAAACTATAAAATACATGTTAGAAGAATGTTTCAAATGTTGAAAAATCAAAGATTTCACAAAAGAAAAGTCTTATACTCTTCTTAAATTATTTTTCTTCTATTTGAGTTTCATTCTTAGATATTCTCCATCTTGGCTCTAGTTCTTCAATTGTATAATTTATTTCCGAGTTTGTAAGTGATTTATTTATGGGTTTATTTCCAAGTTAAACTTGAAAAACTTAGTTTTTGGATTGGTTAGCACATTTGGAATAAAAGTTATTCAAGTGTTTTCAAGTTTTACTTTGTATGAACTTGGATTTGGGCTCAAGATAATTAAGTAGAACTCTAGTGTTGTATTTGATTTGATTCTTGATTTTGAAAAGAATCATTAATGGAGAGACAACTCTCAAAATTGAGTCTTGAGGAATAGATGCAAACAATGAGTCGAACTACTATAAATTCAAGAGTGTCAAGCTAATCTCCATTTTTCTTATTTTCATCTTTAATATTTTGATTTGCTGAAAAAAAAAACTTAGATTTGATTTTTATATCAAAAGGTGTTTAAAAATGTTTTAGCAAAAATCCATTTATGCTTAAATTTGTTTAATGTTTTTGTTATAAATAAAAAAAATGATTTTTTGGATAAAAACTAATTTTAGAGATTGATAAATATTTCTTGTTACAATATTTTTTAATTTTTTATTAAATATTTTATATTATATTAAATTAATAATTATATTAAGTTAATAATATATTATTTTGAAATTAATTCTATTTTAATTAATTTTATTTTAATATTAAATTCTATTTTAATATTATTTAATATATTATATTATTAAATCGGGAGTCCAAGAGTTTTATAAAACGTTCTTGATGGAAAAAATGTGAATGAAAGATCCCACTGAGTGTCTAAGGTGGGGCCAGGAGGGTCTCTTAACGCCTTTTTTTTCTTCTCATTGGAGTTATTTCTAAAAGACTTGCCATGGTAAGGAAGAAGGGGAATGAGCCGGCGACTCATAGGCAGTGGCTTAGTTAAGGGAACCCACCGAAGTCATAGCGAAAGCGAGTCTTCATAGGGCAATTGTCACTGCTTATGGACCCGAACCCGGGTGATCTATCCATGACCAAGATGAAGCTTCGATGAAACTAAATGAAGGTCCGAACAGACTAATGTTGTTTTCAAATTATTTTTGTGAATGTTTTCTATCCAATATTATAATACTATTAGCTTACTGAAAAACAAAAGTCATTTTACAAAGGCCATACTTCCTTAAATAACTCAATTCACCCTTCCTCTTGAGCTATTTCAGGATTTACATTTAGTATCAGAGTCAATCTCTTTCACCTAAGGTTTTACAACTTTGGAGAGATTCAAATCTATGACATCAACCTTAAACAAGGTCATTCCTCCATTATTTGCTACTCTATTTCAAGAAAGTCAATCTATATCAAGGTCACCTCTATTTTCAGGAGTAAATTATGCATATTGGAAGGCAAAGATGACTAATTTTGTTCAATCTAATGATCTAGATTGTTGATAATCAGTTTTGGAAGACTATACATATCCAACAATGGAAGATGTAACAAAGAAGAAGATAAAGCAGGTGACCACAAATGAAAAGCAAGCAGCAAGAGCAAACTCAAGGGCTATGAACTTCTTATTTTGTGGGATAAATACAAATGAGTTCAACTGAGTATTCTGATGTGACACAACCAAGAAAATATGGGATAAGTTGGAGACAACATATGAATGAACTGAAAAGTGAGATTCAAGGCTTGATGTGGTGATGAATGACTATGAAATATTTCAGATGAAGCAAGATTAAAGCATTTCTAAAGAAAGTGATAGATTTGTGAAGCTCACAAATGCACTCAAAGCTCTTGAAGAACCTATTAGTGAAGTTCATCAAATTAAGAAGTTCTCATAGATCTTTGACTCTAAGATAGGAATCAAAAGTGGCTTTTTTTCTAGAAAAAAATGTCCACCATTTGTCATATAATGAGATAATTGGATCTTTATTATCTCATGAGATGCCAATTAATTTTCAAATTCTTGATGTAGATAAAAAGAAAGAAAAAGACAAAGGAATTGCATTTAAAGTTTCATCAAGTGATAGTAGCAGCTCACTTTGAAGTGATGAAAAGTTGGAAAAGATAATAAGAAAGTTTAAAAGGATGCTTAAGAAAAGAAGAGGAAAATCTCACAAGAATCACAAAAACAAAAGAAAATTTGAAAAATCAAAAAAGCATCAGAAGAATTTGAACATCAATAATGTTGTGTGCTATAAATGCAACTAACCTGGGCACATTAAAACATATTGTCCAAAGCTGAAACATAAAGGAAAGAAGCAAAAGAAAAAAGTTATGGTTGCAACTTGTAGTAATAGTGAAGAATTATGCTCAAGTTCAATTTAATTACAAGATAAAAAATTGCATATATAGCATTGATGGTTGATATTGAAGAAGCTGAAAAAACAAAGATATTGGACTTCAATTTTGATTAAAAATTCAGAGGTAAGTGATTCTAACTCTTTTAGTGATAATGAATTTTGAAAGTGTTTTAAAGAGTTACATTATAAGTATAGGAAGTTGAAGAAAAAACATATTGTTTTGGAAAATTCATATGTTGATTTGAAAATATTGCATGATGATCTTTTAAAAAAACATGATTTTATTAAAGAAGCTAACAAATCTATTGAAAATGAATTGAAAGCCATTGATCTTCATAATGATATTGCAAGATAAAATATTTTGTTGCATGAAGAGATTGAAAAGAAAAATAAGGAGATTAAAAAACTTTTATATGAAAAATGTGTTTTAAATGAAGAGTTTAGATATCATGGATGTTCAAACAAATTTGGAAAAGATAAAAGGGTATGCATATTTTAATAAAATTGTTTCACATCTTTTTCCTCACATCATATGTTTTTATTGCAACAAAAAGGATAATATATTTAGATGTTATTTGAGAAAGGATGTTCATGTGAGAAATATATGAGTTGTGAAAGGAACATATCATTTATAAACTAGTAATCAAAAAGTAGGAAATCCATCTTTGTTTACTAACTAATAAGGACCCAAAGTAAAACTTGATTTCTTGCAGATTTATGGATAATAGTTACTTAAGATATATGACATGAGCATGTCTATGGCTCAAAACTACAATCAAAAGAAATTTTTTACAAAATTAGAAAAAATCTTGGTATAAATATTGCAACAAAATGATTTACATCATTTCATGTATCTCTAATAACTCATCCTCGATGTATTTGTGTGAAAATTACATGATATAAATGAATTTTAATTGTTATGCATATAATTCTGTATAATTTTAAGAATACTTGTTTGTCTGGAATTCTAATTTGCAGTGATTCTTGAATCTCTAATGTGATATTTAAGTTTAAATTTCAATATTTGTTATTTTACAATTTTATCCTTGTATTTAAAGAGTAAAAATTTAAGATTAAGGGCAATAATGTCATTTGACTAATCAAAATCTATTTTCCTCATTTTTCTCCATTGCTACCTCATGCCCGGTACTTTTGTCTACAAAAATTTTTGTTTAGAGATAAAGCTCAAGTTTTTTGAAAATATAAGCTTTTTAGATCCTAAAATGGTAATAGTACTCATGTACTTTGAGGAGTATTTTCATTATTTTGATAATCACAAAATAATTGGGCAATAAGAAATTTAACCACATTTTGTGTTCTACGTGTGTTATACAAATTACACATTCCTAAGACTATGAAACAAGTTGATTGAAATTATTTGAAGTTCAAAAGAATGAAAATTAGCAAAGATTCATGCTCGTGAAGAAGATATTCATAGCAGTGAATAATGTCACGCCTATGGTGAAAATCGTCACTACTATGAAAATATTCATTCATGCATGTGGCTCATGGAGTAATGCCCGTGAATGAGTTAGTGTCAGGACTGTTCATTGAAATGTTCACGGTAGTGAAGTATTGGACCACCCGTGAAGCTTGACTAAGTCACACCTATGAAGAAATGTGTCATGCCTGTGAAAGGCTTCTCATTTTTGGACAGAATCAATCATGACCAATTTCATCACTTCAGTCATGGCTACAAATAATATTCACACCCGTGAACCTAGAAAGAGAAAGTTGTCAGGCGCGAAAGGAAAAGTGGTTGAACAACTATTTTTGTAATAAATGCATTCACAATAGCTATTTTTGTTAGGAGAAATATAAATACAACATATTTATGACTTCTAAATGATAGAAAAGTGTGCATTCAATTTTCTAATCCTGTATAATCTAGTGCATTTAATTGATTCCACCTATCTTATATTTTTATCTTGAAAAAATCATAATTGCTCAAAATTGTTGAGCTTTTTGGTTGGTGAGTATTTTCATTCTTGTAATCAATTACTTAAAAATGAGTTTGAGTGAGTCGGGTTATGAGTGAAATACTTGTAAGAGTTTTTGTATGAGTCATAAAAAATATAAGGATTTGGTGTGTGTGTTAGTCATTAAAATATAAAGATTTTTCTGAGTTAGGTGTTAGCCAAAAGAGTAAAACATCATAGTCAATAGTGAGCTAGAAAAAACTTCATTGTAACACTTCAAGTATTAGTGAAACACTTAATCGAGATTGAAGAGATAAGTAGGGTTCGTTAATACCTGAACCTATATAAATTTTGTTTGTTAAATATTTTTTTCTCTCTCACAAAACATTATTTATTAAAATTGCCTCAAGCACAATTTTATTTACCAACTAATTCAACCCTCATTTTTGGTTATTATTTTGCACAACAATTCAGAATAAGCTTTTAAAACTCAAATAAAAGTTATAAGGATATGCAAAATAGATTTATAGTTGTCAAACACATGTGAACACGTTTTCCCAAATCTCTGCTCTCCATTCTCTCTCTCCTCTTGCAATTCATCTTCTATCCACAATCACCCTTCTCCATCTCTCCTGAAATAAAAAAACCTCCATACCCTTTATCACCCATAATTACAAAATCTAAAATTTGATCTCTCACAAAAACCCATCCCCAACATTGGAATTTCACTCTATTTCAAAAATCCATCTTCTACCTTTGCCATACCTAAAGCCACAAAACCCATTCTCAACTGAAATTAGCTCACCCAAAGCTCAAGTCACAGCGTGGATGGAAGCAACAACAAAGAAGTCACTAGCTTCACTCCTACTAGCGATCTCACTTTCACTAGTGTCATACCCAACAATGGTGACCACATCTGATTTTTCCTTTGACAACGATGCACAACCGAAGATCTCTATTTGAACAATGATGCTCTGATAAGCTAGAAATATTAATAGAAATAATATAAATAATATTAATAATTAATAGAAATAATAGAAATAATATTAATAAAATATTATTAATATAATAATTATAATTTAAATAATTTAATATTAATATATTAATATTAATAATTATAATTTAAATAATTTAATATTAATAATTAATCTTTAATATAATATTGAATTTAATATTTAATATAATATTTAATATTCTAATATTAATATAATAATTTCTAATTGAAAATAATTTCTAATTTAATATTAAAATTTAATATAAATTTAATATAATAATTTATAATTTAACCATCACCGATCATTGGTTTCTCTCCAGATCGGTGGCCCGCCAAGACATGATTCCTCCTCAAATGTTGATGAGGCTTCAATCCACAGTGATAACAGATCTGATCATTTATGGAAACCTGTCACTTGTTCTAGATTTCTTCCAAAATGATGGCTTGGAGATTAAACAATGTATAGATGTAGTGGATCTGCAAAAGGCAACCCAAAGTGATGATGGGTTTTTCTCAAATTTAGAAAAATTGTAAGGATTTTCTGCCACTCAGATTATGACGGGTAATTCCAATTCTCACTAATTCTTTAATTTTAAAACCTATTGATTGAAAATATTTTGAAAAATAGAGTTAGGATTAAAATATCTAAGACTAAATTGACAAATGCTATGAAATGAATGAAATTTTATTTGAAAGTAGAGACTTTAACAAATTTATTTAAAATTCCAAATGTGGTAACTGTGTTAAAAAAATGGAAGTATGTGAAACTTGTGACTTTATGAACTTGTGTATTTGAACTTCATGAATATTTTTGTGACTAAGATTCAATTACTTGGTACTTCGATTTCGATATGAACTGATATATTGAATATGAGGTTATGAATATGATGATAAAAAGCTTGAATTGACTTTGTTTTTGTTAATAATAGCTTTTCTCTTAGTAGTATAGTTTCCTAGCTTAGGTTTATATCAATTGAGATTAATTGTTGAATGAAATAGTATTAATATCTTTCAATCTAAGCATTCATTGTTGTTGTTATCATTTCCAAAAAAGGGAGAAATATTTAGTTGGTTATGTGGTTTTATGTGAATGCTGCTTGGACATATTATTTGGATGAACTTTTGAAATGATTTGTTGATTATGCTAGGAATATCCATATTTGACTAGAAATACTGTTTTGAGTAATATATATGCTTAAACTTGTGATAAATTTTGGAACTAATTTTATGAAAATGGACTTGAGTGATGAGAACTATTATGATGCTTGATGATTATTTTTGAGTAATATGATAGTTTAAAGTTATATAGGTGTTGGTTATTTTTGAATAAGTTGGTTTTTGATATTAGATAGCTAATATTTTGATTTTGAATCTGATTTGAAATATTTTTGGTGCTTGTCTATGTATTGAGAACATTTGAAATTTGAAATTTACAATGAAAGTAATTGTGATGGTTGAACTTTTGAACTTTTAATATTTGAATATAGATAACCCTTGATGGATATTGAAATACTATTATGGTAGGTTGGATGTTTAAAATCTTATAGGTCAAATTCATATGGTGAATATATTTGAAATATGAATTTATATGTTGGATGACTAAATTTTTTTTATTGAAAATTGATTTGTGGCTGATGGATATTTGAATCATGATTGATATTTGTTGAATTTATGTGATGATTAATGCTTGTGTTTGCAATGTGATAGTGAAGATTCAATGGCACATTAGATAATTAAATTACTATTACAGATTAAATCTTTATACATGTTGAATGGCTATAAATTTCTAATAGAAGTGAATATGTTTGTGATTTGAATGATGGTATACTGAAATTGAACCTTGATGACATATTGAATTCATATGTTGCATATGGTTATAATTAGATTTGGATGTGCATATAATGAACTTTGTTTAATGATTGAACATCTCTTTATGATTGATGATAAAAATGGGGAGATAGATGTAGATTATTGATTGAAAGTGTGCACATTCTAACTGAAATTTTAATGTTGAAATAGGCTTAAGAATGAAGTTGTTTTGCTAAGAATGAATTTTTTTGTGATTTATCTTTTGATTTTGGACAGGTGATAATTATGTTATCTTGAAAATATTGTGATTGCATGATTTGATAATATTATGATGGTAAAAGAAATCTAATTTAAATTATGAACTTATGAGATATTACAATATTTGAAATTGAAAATGAATCTGGATATTCCATTATTTTGGACATCTATTGGATTTGGACATTTGGACATAAATAATATTACTGGATGCTTGATGGATATTGAAATACTATTATGGTAGGTTGGATGTTTAAAATCTTATAGGTCAAATTCATATGGTGAATATATTTGAAATATGAATTTATATGTTAGATGACTAAATTTTTTATTGAAAATTGATTTATGGCTATGGATATTTGAATCATGTTTGATATTTGTTGAATTTATGTGATGATTAATGCTTGTGTTTGCAATGTGATAGTGATAGTGAAAATTCAATGGCACATTGGATAATTAAATTACTATTACAGATTAAATCTTTATACATGTTGAATGGCTGTAAATTTCTAATGGAAGTGAATATGTTTGCGATTTGAATGATGGTATACTGAAATTGAACCTTGATGACAGATTGAATTCATATGTTGCATATGGTTATAATTAGATTTGGATGTGCATATAATGAACTTTGTTTAGTGATTGAACATCCCTCTATGATTGATGATAAAAATGAGGAGAGAGATGTAGATTATTGATTGAAAGTGTGCACATTCTAACTGAAATTTTAATGTTGAAATAGGATTAAGAATGAAGTTGTTTTGCTAAGAATGAATTTGTTTGTGATTTATCTTTTGATTTTGGATAGGTGATAATTATGTTATCTTGAAAATATTGTGATTGCATGATTTGATAATATTATGATGGCAAAAGAAATCTAATTTAAATTATGAACTTATGAGGTATTACAATATTTGAAATTGAAAATGAATTTGGATATTCCATTATTTTGGATATCTATTGGATTTGGACATTTGGACATAGATAATATTACTATATGCTTGATGGATATTGAAATACTATTATGGTAGGTTGGATGTTTAAAATCTTATAGGTCAAATTCATATGGTGAATGTATTTGAAATATGAATTTATATGTTGGATGACTAAATTTTTTTATTGAAAATTGATTTGTGGCTGATGGATATTTGAATCATGTTTGACATTTGTTGTATTTATGTGATGATTAATGCTTGTGTTTGCAATGTGACAGTGAAAATTCAACGACACATTGGATAATTAAATTACTATTACAGATTAAATCTTTATACATGTTGGATGGCTATAAATTTCTAATGGAAGTGAATATGTTTGCGTTTTGAATGATGGTATACTGAAATTGAACCTTGATGATAGATTGAATTCATATGTTGCATATGGTTATAATTAGATTTGGATGTGCATATGCTGAACTTAGTTTTCACTTATTTTGTGATTGACAATCCCTTTATGATTGATGATAAAAATGGGGAGAGCGATGCGGACTATTGATTGAAAGTGTGCACATTCTGACTGAAATTTTAATGTTGAAATAGACTTAAGAATGAAGTTATTTTGCTAAGAATGAACTTGTTTGTGATTTATCTTTTGATTTTGGATAGGTGATAATTATAATATCTTGAAAATATTGTGATTGCATGATTTGATAATATTATGATGGAAAAAGAAATCTAATTTAAATTATGTACTTATGAGATATTACAATATTTGAAATTGAAAATGAATCTGGATATTCCATTATTTTGGATATCTATTGGATTTGGACATAAATAATATTACTGGATGCTTGATGGATATTGAAATACTATTATGATAGGTTGGATGTTTAAAATCTTATAGGTCAAATTCATATGGTGAATATATTTGAAATATGAATTTATATGTTGGATGACTAAATTTTTTTATTGAAAATTGATTTGTGGCTTATGGATATTTGAATCATGTTTGATATTTGTTGAATTTATGTGATGATTAATGCTTGTGTTTGCAATGTGATAATGATAGTGAAAATTCAATGGCACATTGGATAATTAAATTACTATTACAAATTAAATCTTTATACATGTTGAATGGCTGTAAATTTCTAATAGAAGTGAATATGTTTGCGATTTGAATGATGGTATACTGAAATTGAACCTTTATGACAGATTGAATTCATATGTTGCATATGGTTATAATTAGATTTGGATGTGCATATAATGAACTTTGTTTAGTGATTGAACATCCCTTTATGATTGATGATAAAAATGGGGAGAGAGATGTAGATTATTGATTGAAAGTGTGCACATTCTAATTGAAATTTTAATGTTGAAATAGGCTTAAAAATGAAGTTGTTTTGCTAAGAATGAATTTGTTTGTGATTTATCTTTTGATTTTGGGTAGGTGATAATTATATTATCTTGAAAATATTGTGATTCCATGATTTGATAATATTATGATGGCAAAAGAAATCTAATTTAAATTATGAACTTATGAGGTATTATAATATTTGAAATTGAAAATGAATTTGGATATTCCATTATTTTGGATATCTATTGGATTTGGACATTTGGACATAGATAATATTACTGGATGCTTGATGGATATTGAAATACTATTATGGTAGGTTGGATGTTTAAAATCTTATAGGTCAAATTCATATGGTGAATGTATTTGAAATATGAATTTATTTGTTGGATGGCTAAATTTTTTATTGAAAATTGATTTGTGGCTGATGGATATTTGAATCATGTTTGATATTTGTTGAATTTATGTGATGATTAATGCTTGTGTTAGCAATGTGACAGTGAAAATTCAACGGCACATTGGATAATTAAATTACTATTACAGATTAAATCTTTATACATGTTGGATGGCTGTAAATTTCTAATGGAAGTGAATATGTTTGCGTTTTGAATGATGGTATACTGAAATTGAACCTTGATGACAGATTGAATTCATATGTTGCATATGGTTATAATTAGATTTGGATGTGCATATGCTGAACTTAGTTTTCACTGATTTTGTGATTGAACATCCCTTTATGATTGATGATAAAAATAGGGAGAGAGATGCAGACTATTGTTTGAAAGTGTGCACATTCTGACTGAAATTTTAATGTTGAAATAGGCTTAAGAATGAAGTTGTTTTGCTAAAAATGAATTTGTTTGTGATTTAATTTGATTGAGAATGCATAGACAAAACTGAATTCTAACAAAATGCTATTTATCGCTAAGTGGTATTTTGATAGAATTTAGCATTTAGTAATTTAAGCAAATGCTTAAATTCTGAAAATATATAGGTTTTGTTTTAAGATGTACTATGTTGATATTTTATTCATATTACCTCTAGGCATGGATTAAAGGGGAGATTTTTTGTATGCTAACCTGTTGCAAATTCTAAGTAACATATCCAAGGTTTTGTCATCATTAAAAAGGGGGAGAATGTTGGCCAAAAGTTACAATTTTTGTTTGATGATTTTAAAACCATGATTCAAGTGCTAGAATTTGTTATATTATTGTTATAAATTCATATTTTTAATGTGCAAAAAATTGGAAGCAAAATAAGCATTCAAGAAAATAGACCCATATGCAAGAAGAGGCACATTAGTTTATCGAAGTAAAGTAATTAGATGTGTGTCTAATCAAGTGTTTTCATTTCAAGTTTTACTTTGTAAAAACTTGGGTTTGGGCTCAAAAGAGTTAGGTAAAGCTTCAGGGTTGTATTTGACTTAATTATTGCCCTTAAGGCTAGAAAATACTTAAATAACTTAATTCATCCCCCTCTTGAGCTATTTTGGGACCTACACATACTGATTGGATATGAATAGGATATCATACTTAGCATATATAAACATAACAGAAAAAAACTAATAGAGATTGCATATAGTGAACACAATATGTGGTCACTAAATAACTATCAATCTACGACCACATTGCCACCACATCAAGACCAAATTCTCATATTTAACATCAATGATCATCTTATAACTAGGGCTGTAAATGAATCAAGAAGCTCTTAAGATATTCAGTTTCAGTTCAGAAAAAAGCTCATTTGAAATCATTTATTATTGTTAACAAGCTTCAAAAATCTTTTCATGCACGAGCTCGAACTTAATATTGTTTGGCTTGTTAGCTTGTGAACATGTTTATTTACAAGCTCGTGAACACATTCGTGATCATGTTCATTTAATCGCAAGCATGTTCGTTTAAAAGCTCGCAAATGTGTTCGTTTAAAAGCTTACGAACGTATTCAATTAGAGCTCATTTATCTTATATTTTATTATCGAGCTCGAGCTTTTGTCATTATTAGTTAACAAGCCAAACTTAAGTTTTTGTCATTATTAGTTAATGAGTTGAATTCGAGCTAAACTCGTTAAGCATAATAAATGAGCTTTTACGGGTCGAGATCGAGCCGCTTGTAAACTTGATAATTTTCAAATGAACTCAGCTTGAGCTCAAGTATAAAATCTTGAATTGAAATCAAGCCAAACTTAAGCCTATGATAATTTTAAACGAGCCAAGCTCAAACTCACCAATATTTAGCTTGGCTTAGTCTGTTTACTGCCCTTTTTGTAACTACTTAGCGACCACAAGGTGACCATGATTGTAACGCCTGCAAGTTAAGGATTGGAATTAATATGTTAATAATGGTATATTAAGAGTATATGGGAGGTATATAGTAGTTAAGAGTTTTGGTATTATGAAAATAATGAAAAAGATAAGAAAAAGTGAAGTTCCCAATGTTCATGCATGTGATAGAGGTAATTACAATCATGAATGTCGCGAAATTCATACTCTGAAGCTGAAAAGCTTCATGATTGTGACATTATGGTTCACGCCCATGAATACCTAAAGGTTTAAATATAACAGTTTCATATTTCGATAGAAAACTCATGTATTTTCAATCAGAAACCCTAACCACCATACTCTGAACATTCTAGAACCAATTCCCCTTATTCCCTTCCAATTTTAGTTGATTAAATGCTAAATCCCCACCATAAATAAAGCAAAAATAGATTAGAATAAGGTTTTAGTATACTATCAAAATTAGAATCAAAGAGCCTTAGAACATATTTTGAGACTATAATCTGTAACCCTTGGGATAGAGGTAAGAATCACGTTCCCTCATGTCCTTTGATCCGATTCAATTTGTTGTTAATAAGGTAATGATGTTTAAGGGTTTAAGATAGGTTTACATATTGTTTATGGTATATATAGATGGAATGTCATTATAAAATTTTGATATGGTCTTTGATTTCATGTAGAGACCGAAACAGCGGGTGGAGAATTCGATCAGAGGCAGTAGACGCTAGAAAGTTGAATTTTAGGCTCCAATTAATGAGGTTGGAACATATATGCATTTTAATTCGCATTACTTTGTGTTTATATGATGTAAATTATGGAGCTAATTGACATGCAATAGTAAGTATGAATTGCTGGAATACGGATTATGACATGTTAAATTCAAAATGTAGGATGAATGTGAGAAATAAAGATTACTGATGATATGGTATTGATGAATAAGGCAAGTAGCCTAGTTAATTGGTGAAATATGAATATATGCATTTTTATAATTATTTTATTGTTGAATATATGGAAAAGTGTTGATAGGAATGACAAACATTAGTTAGCCTTAGAACCCAATGCATGTTGTGTGTGAAATTGGCTTAAAACAGTGCTGGAATTTTGTTACAAACTGATGTGTCACACCTGTAAAGCCAAGCTTCATGCCCGTGAACCGATGTTCACATCTGTGAATGATCACAGAACCATTCACTAGTAGACAATCCGTGACAGAAGGCTTCACGGCTTTGAATGTCGTATATCCAAAAATGATTAATTGAATGATATGATTGAGTTACATGAATATGATTTATACACACACGCTTGGCATGAATAAATGAGATATAATACAATATGATTATATGTTTTGAGCAATGATTATGCACTCGATGCTCTACATTACAAAATGATATATGATGATTGAGTGGAAGTATGAAATGTGACATAAACGATGCTGATAACCAGAATATATTTAAATATGCTCATTCTCTATTTGAGGACTAGCTAAGATAGGTGACATGCCATTGAGGGGGTTACAGTATCGTAGTATATTATTATTATTATTATTATTATTATTATTATTATTATTATTATTATTATTATTATTATTATTATTATTATTATTATTATTATTATTATTATTGTGTTAATCAGAGTGACTTAAACTCGAGTAAGAGCGCTCATAATTACTTAAGGACAAAGTGGTTTAAGCTCAGGTAAGAGTGGTCTTGATATAATGCCTGTAATTAGGGCTTATAAGTTATGTTATTAGTTAGTGAGAAATGAGGGATTAAGTGGAGTTTTGAGATGTTGAGAGTGGCTAAAATTGGATTTTAGTGCACAATCGTGATGAGGTTATTCATGGTAGTGAAGAGTTGCTTCACGACCGTGAAGGAAAGGCTTACGCCCATGAAATAGGAGTCACGATCGTGAATCCTTAGCAAATAGAGCTGGTGAGACAATCATATTTTTCTATCTGCCATTCCCATTAAAACTGCTCCCTACTCCCTGTTAACCAACCTAACAAGCCATATGCATCTTCTCCTTCCTGCAGAGCTCTTCTTCTTCAATTGTTAAAAGTTGGATAGAGCTTGTTTCTATAAGTAAAGTGAGAGAAATAGTGAGAAAGAAAGAGTTGTGGGTTACAAATGGAAAAGCTTAGTTTTCTTTTCTAGACCCTGGTTCATTTCTAGAGGCTAAGAGAACGTTTCTCCATCTTGCTAGGACCTGGAAGGAGCGTCGAAAGTCCATCTCAAGGGAGATAATAAGCTTAAAGAGATCAGGTTTTAGCCAATCTCCATCATAGGTGTAAATTTTATACATAACAACACTTAAGGCCATAACTTTGTGTTTTCTGGGTTCTTCGCTTTAAAGACATGTTTTAGATGACTAATGTGTAGTTAAATGGCAAAATGTGGGATTGATATGCATGATGGGAATTGGTATGAATATGGTTAAATTGACATGTCTGAAGAACAATTCTAATTATTATTGATGATTAGAGATGATATAGTCATGATAGATAACTTGAATGCATGCTGGAATGTGATAGGGTGACTGACATTGGTCAACTGTAGTGAGTATTGCATGTGGAATATGCATGATTTGTGATGCTCTGTTTTTCTGGAAAATTTTCCAAATTCACAGCCATAAAGGGTGGGTTCACGGGCGTGAATGTCGTGAGATGCATTCTTATTGCTGAAGCAGACTCGTTCATGGGTAGTTTCATAGTTGGGTTCACGCCCGTGAAGGGGTGATCATGGCCATGAACATATATTGATTCACGGGTTGAATCATGGATTGTGTCATGGGGGGACTACCTGTGAAGTGGTTCTTCACAGTTGTGAATGGTTATTCACAGGTGTGAAGTTGTTTATGATGAAAATTTTATATGTTTGGTTTTCAATCAGATTTGATTCGTTAGGAGGCGGTAGGCCTCAGATGCATGTTATTAGCATGGTATGAGAATATATAATTGTAAAAATCATGAGATTTCTATAAAATATGGTAATGAATAATATGAATATGTGTATGATAATATTGTAAGCCCAATATTCTGACTAGGATTAGAGCTAGGATAGATTATATGCCATTGAGGGGAAAGTTCGGTACCGAGTGATCTATGTTGGTCATATATTTGAAGGCCCAGATGTTAGTGGACCAGAGCGCTTCGATGAGTTATATATTTAAAGGCCCAGAGGTCAGTGGACCAGAGCATTTCGGTGTGTTATATATTTAAAGGCCCAGAGGTTAGCAACCAGAGCACCTCAATGGGTTATATATTGAAGGCCTAGAAGTTAGGGGACTAAAGCAGCTCAGTGGGTTACATATGTAAAGGCCCAAAATTTAGTGGACTAGAGTGCCTTAGTGGGTTATATATTGAAGGCCTAGAGGTTAGCGGACTAGAATACCTCAGTGGGTTATATATTGAAGGCCTATAAGTTAGCGAACTAGAACATCTAGGTGGATTATATATTGAATGCCTAGAGGTTAATAAAGTAGAGTGCCTCAATGGGTTATATAAATTTTACAGAAAGAGATCAGTGGACCAGAGCGTCTTAGTGGGTTGAGTTACTCATATCCATTTTAGTCTAGTTATGAGTACGTAGGAAAAAGTAGGATAAAAAAATTGTTATGTGTGATAAACACGTGTATGACATTGAGAGATTGCTTGATATTCCATGCAGTGGTGTGCATCATATATATATATATAATCTTGATGGCATGTCATGTAGTATACGAGCTAGTTCATGTATGGACTTCGAGGTAAGTCATTATAGTAGCTCGGTGAGCATGTCATGCATATTATGTATATGTTGTTGTACGCCTTGCACATTGTTATGTACCACTAGGCACGAGTTGGTTTGCATATGGATTTTTCATGAGCAGGTTTGGAACTTAGGAGAGAACCAATAGAGGCGGATGCCTATTGATCAAAATCAAGGATATTTATTCGGGGTGGGTGGTACACTATTATATCTTATTTTTGATTGTTTTACTATTTTGTGAAACTTTGAGCTTATGTATGCTCGTATGATTTGTAGTAAACTTTTATTTTATTCAGATCGATTTCATGATTTTAAAAATGCTTTTATTTGTTAAGTCGTCATGCCATGATGCATTAAAGTTTTAAAAATTATGACATTTTAACTCACGTGCATTGTAACATATTTTGGTATATTTTGGTATAATTGGATTTAGTGTTACATTTAGTGGTATCAGAGCCTGGTTTAGGCAGCTCTGAACCTAGGTGGATAGGTGGAAGTCAGTTTTGCAAAAATCATAGATACTAGAGTCGATTACTTAGGAGTTCTTTATAGCAGAGTTCAGGAAACAGTATGTACCGAGGGCGTATATAGATAAGAAGAAAATGAGAGTTTCTGAAATTAAGACAAGGAAACATGACCATGACAATATATGAGAGAGAGTTTACCCGGTTAAGCAGGTATGCGATTGGTATCATTGGGGATGAGGCGGACAAGTGTCCTGGTTTGAGGATTATCTGAGAAATGAGATCGGGTTCCATGTGATCTCGTTGCAGTATGAGAAATTCGCAAGGCTGGTATTTTTTTCCAATTCTATAGAGAAGAGGATAAAGTTGAAAAAAGCAAAGGAGTCTTCCAAAAAAAACTTCAAAGGGTTAGTGTACAGTGTTGCATAGTCATTGAGCAACAAGGCTTATACCAGTTTTGGATCCTTCTAATATAGGGGATATGGAGAAGGTCAAGGTCAAATGGGGTGCACCAGGCAGGTGCCATCTGTAGTGAAAGTTTTCATTACTATCAGTAGTCAACCCTAAACATAGAGAGAGACAGTACAATAGTGTAAAATGTGTGGGAGGATGCATAAAGGAGAGTGATGTTGAAGCATTAGGTCTTACTTCATGTGTAGGTCCTGAGATTATTTTTAGAGAGACTGCCCATTATATATGCTGGAGGATCCCATTCAGACTTAGGGTTCAGTGCCAACACAGGCCAGGGGTCGGGGACAAGTCATTTTAGGTAGAGGTGGATCTAGACTGATCATATTAGGGACAGTGAACATGATGAGTGAAGGCCTATGCTATGAAGGCCAGAGAGGACCTGAGTGCATTGGATGTGGTTATTGGTACATTTATTCACTTTGACCCAATTTCAATTTCTTTGATAGATCCAGGTTCTACATATTCTTATATATATATACCAACATAGCTTAGCGGTATAATATGTTAGCGGAGAGCTTAGATTATGAGATAGAGGTGACTAGCCCTTTGGGGCATAGCACAGTGGTAAATCGGGTGTATAAAATTTTTTGATTATGGTTCGAGGGATAGAGTTCATGACATACTTGATAGAGTTTCCCTTTCATGAGTATGAAACTATCCTAGGTATGAATTGGCTATCTCGGTATGGTGCATTAGTGGACTATAAGATGAAGGACAATCGAATTAAGAACGTCGGAAGAGGAGATAATGGTTGTGTAGGAGGAGAGATCTTTATAGCAAACGAGGATAATATCCATGATGAAAGCACAGAAGATTATCAGAAAGGGGTTTGAGGCTTATTTGGCTCACACGATCAATAGCAGGAGGGAGAGCCCAACATCTTAGGGAAATTTTGACAGTGGAAGAATTCCTAGATGTGTTTCCAAATGAGTTACTAGTGTGACCTCCAGAAAGAGAGATAGAGTTCTCAATTGAGCTTATTCTGGGTACAACTCCTATATCAGCAGTACCATATCTAATGGCTCAATCATAAATGAAATAGTTAAACGCACGGTTATAGAAATTGCTAGATAAGGGCTTCATCAGACTAAGTGTATCTCCTTGGGGTGCATCGATGTTGTTTTTCAAGAAGAAAGACGAGTGTATGAGGTTGTGCATAGACTACAGGAAATTAAATAGGGTGATCGTCAAGAATAGGTATCTGTTACTTCGGATTGATAATCTCTTTGATTAGTTGAGAGGTGCACGGATATTCTCTAAGATTGACTTGAGATCGGGGCACCATCAATTGAGAATCAAGGTGGGCAATGTAGAGAAGACAACCTTTAGAACCAGGTACGATCATTATGAGTTCTTGGTTATGCCCTTTGGGTTAACCAATGCTCTGACAACTTTTATGGATCTGATGAACCAGGTCTTCAGATAATTTTTGGATCAGTTTGTTGTGGTGTTCATAGACAATATTTTGGTATATTCAAGAAACAGGAATGAACATGAGCAACATTTGAGAACAATTTTGCAGACTCTTATGGAGTAAAAGCTATATGCCAATCTCTCTAAATGTGAGTTTTGGCTAGATGAGGTTGGCTTCTTGAGCATGTGATATCAACCGATGGGATTATAGTTGATCCAGTCAAGTTCGAGGTGATCTTGGATTGAAAACTCCTATGTAATGTTACTGAGATTAAAAGTTTTCTTAGCTTGGCAGGGTACTCCAGAAGGTTCGTTAAGGTGTTTTCCATGATTGCTTCTCAGTTGACTAGGTTGTTGAGGAAGGATATCAAGTTTGATTGGACGGATAAGTTTTAGAATAGTTTTTATCAACTTAAGAGTTTTTTGACAGAAGCTCTAGTATTAACACAGCCGATTTCGGATAAGGAATATGTGACTTACGATGACGCATCACACAATTTATTGGGTTGCTTGTTAATATAAGAAGGGAAAATGGTCGCCTATGCCTCCATACAGTTAAAGCCTCATGAGATGAACTACCTGACGCATGATATAGAATTGACGGTCATTGTCCTTACATTGAAAATATGACATCATTATCTATATGGAGAGAAATGTGACATCTACACTGATCACAAGAGTTTGAAGTATCTTCCTATACAATGGGATTTGAATTTGAGACAGAGAAGATGGTTAAAGTTGATAAAAGATTATGACTGCGTAATTGATTATCATTTAAAGAAGGCCAATGTGGTGGCCGATGCGCTCAGAAAGAAGACCATGACAGAGTTGCACATCCAACCAACCTTGAGTCAGGAGATTAGAGATCACAGAATCTTGATGGTAAGCTAGTGGAATTGGTCATTTTGGTCTCCAATGGGGAGAGACCAAATTTCTCAGTCGAACTAGATGGTAGTTTACACTGCTAAGGTAGGTTATGTGTACAATAAGTCTCAAAGTTAAGACAAAGGATTATAAGGGAGGCCCATAAGATGAAGTTTGTAATGCACCTAGGCAGTAACAAGATGTGTCAAAACTTAAAAGGGGCGTATTGGTGGTCAAGGATGAAGAAAGACATCACAAAGCTCACAACTAGATGTCTTACATGTCAGTAGGTAAAGGCCAAACATCAGGTACCTTCAGGGTTATTACAGTAGATCACAATTCCAGAATGGAAATGAAAAAAAATCACTATGGATTTTGTGATTGGATTGCCATTGATGTCAAGGAAATGTGATACTGTATGGGTGATCGTGGATATATTAACGAAATAAGCTCACTTCTTACCTATTCGGAGAGATTATCCTTTGAATCGGTTGGCAGAGTTGTATGTGAATGAGATAGTGCATCTCCATTAAGGTTCCATCTCCATATAGAGATCCATGGTTCACATCTCAGTTTTGGGGTAGTCTACAATGAGCTTTAGGTACCAAGCTCAGCTTCATTACGACTTTCCATCCCTAGAAAAAATGATCCACTAGAGAGAGTTATTCAAATTTTGGAAGACATGAGGAGGTGTTGTGTGATCGAATTTAAGGGAAGATGGGATAGATATTTACTATTAATGGAGTTTTCATACAACAATAGTTACTAATTCGTATGAGGCACTTTAAGATAGAAAGTGTCGGACATTGTTATGTTGGGCCGAGCTTCGTGAGAGAAAATTAGTGGGGCCAGATCTGGTACAAAAGATAGAAGAGAAAGTGAAGATCATTAGAGATCGACTGAAAGCAGCTTTCGATAGACAAAAATTCTATGCGGTCCTCAAGATAAAGAATGTGAAGTACTTAGTGGGAGACAATGTGTTTCTCAAGGTATCTCTATGGAAAAAGGTTCTCAGATTTGGGAAGAAAGGCAAGTTAAACCCTAGGTTCATTGGACTTTATGAAATCCTATAGAGGATCAGACCAGTGGCGTACAAACTTGCCTTGCCACCAGAGTTGAGTAAGATACACAATGTCTTCCATGTATCCATGTTGACGAGATATTAATCAGATCATTCTCACATCATCATAGTTGAAATCATAGAGTTGAGACTGGATTTGTCTTATGAAGAGGATCTAGTTGAGATCTTAGTTTAAAAGGTTAATGATCTTAGGAACAAGTGACTTCCGCTAGTGAAAGTGTTATGGAAAAGCCATACTACTAAATAAGCAACATGGAAAAGCGAAAGAGTGATAAGAGCACAATACCCTCAGTTGTTCTGAGACGTCATGACAGGTAATTTCGGGGATGAAATATCCTAAGGGGGAGAGAAATGTAATGCTCATAATTAGGGTATACGTAATGTTATTAGTTAATAGGAAATGAGGGATTAAGTGGAATTTTGAGAGTTACTAAAATATGATGTTTCACACACGTGACAATGGGTGTCACGGTCGTGAATATTGGCTTTTAGTGCATAACCGTGATGAGGTTCCTCACGCCCATAAAATGAGGAGTCATAACCATGAAGCCTGGATAGACAGAGCTGGTGAGAATCACATTTTTCTCTCTGTCATTCCCTTTAAAATCGCTTTTCACTCTCTGTTAACCAACCTAATATGCAACTTCTGCTTCCTTTAGAGCTCTTTTTCTTCCATTGTTAAAGGTAGGAGATAACTTGTTTCTATAAGTAAAATGAGGGAAATAATGAGAATGAGAGAGTTGTGGGTTACAAAGGGGAAAGTTTTAGTTTTTTTTTTAGACCTTGGTTCATTTTTATAGCCTAAGAGAACGTTTATCCATCTTATTAGGACCTGTAGGGAGTGTTGGAAGTCCATTTCAATGGAGAGGACAAGCTTGAAGAGATAAAGCTTTAGCCAATCTCCATCCTAGGTGTAATGTTTATACATAACAACACTTAAGGCTATAACTTTGTGTGTTTCTGGGTTCTTTGCTTTAAAGGCATGTTTTAGATGACCAATGTGTAGTTAAATGACAAAATGTGGGGTTAATATGCATGACGAGAATTGGTATGAATATGGTTAAATTGACATATTTGAGGAGAAATTCTGATTATTATTGATGATTAGAGATGATATAATCATGATAGATTACTTGAATGCATGCTGGAATGTTGATAGGATGGCTGACATTGGTCAACCGTAATGAGTATTGCATATGGAATTGACATAATTTGTGATGCTCTGTTTTTCTAGAAAAATTTCTAAATTCACGGCCATGAAGGGTGGGTTAACGGGTGTGAATGTGGTGAGATGCATTCTTATTGCTAAAACAGATCCATTCACGAACAACTTCACAGTTGGGTTCACGCTCGTGAAAGGGTGATCATGATCGTGAACATGTGTTGATTCATGGGTTGAATCATGACTTGTGTCACTGGGGACTACCCGTGAAGTAATGATTCACAGTCGTGAATGATTATTCACAGACATGAAGCTGTTTATGATGAAAAATTTATATGTTTGGTTTTGAATGAGATTTGATTCGTTGGGAGGCAGCAGGCCTAGGATGCATGCTATTAGCATGGTATGGGAATATATAATTATAGAAATCATGAGATTTATATAAAATATGGTAATGAATAATATGAATGTGTTTGATAATATTGTAAGCTCAATACTCTGACTAGGACTAGAGCTAGGATAGATAACATGCCATTGAAGGGAGAGTTCGGTACTGAGTGACCTATGTTGGTCATATATTTGAAAGCCCAGAGGTTAGCGGACCATAGTGTCTCAGTGAGTTATATATTTGAAGGTCTAGAGGTTAGCAAACCAGAGCGCTTCAGTGGACTGAGTTATTCATATCCATTTAGTCTAATTATGAGTAGGTAGGCAAAGGTAAGATAATTAATAAATTGTTGTGTGAAAAACACATGTATGACACTGAGAAATTGCTTAATATGCCATGTAGTGGTGTGCATTATAAATATATAATCTTTATGGAATGTCATGTAGTATACAAGCTAGTGCATGTGTGGACTTCCAGGTAAGTCGTTATAGTAACTCGGTGAGTATGTCATACATATTATGTATATGTTGTTGTAAGTCTTGCACATTGTTATGTACCGCTAGGCACTGGTTGCTTAACATATGGATTTTTCATGTAGAGATTTGGAGTTTAGGGGAGGACCGATAAAGGAGGACACACAGTGATCATAGTCGAGGATATTCATTTGGGCTGGGTGGTACATTGTTGTATCTTAGTTTTGATTGTTTTGTCATGAGTTTGGTAGTTATAGCTTTACATGCTGTATTTTAGAGACATGTAATTCTATAACTACTCATTTTGTGAAACTTTGGGCTTGTGTATGCTCATATGATTTGTAGTAAACTTTTATTTTGTCCTGATCGATTTCATGATTTTTAGAATGCTTTTATTTGTTAAGTCATCATGGTCATGGCGCATTAAAGTTTTAAAAATTATGACGTTTTAACTCACATGCATTGTAGCATATTTTGGTATAATTTGGTTTAGTCTTAATTATATCGAATGCTGTTACACCTGATTTGAAATGCGGAATTTGCAATATAGACATACACAGATATGAGCATTCTTATTTCACAATCCGCATCCGGGTAATCTGGGTCTAAAGTATTAGGCTAAAAAACCAGAAATTGGTAATATAGTATACAAAAATTGTTAGGAGATCATTGTATACTTATACAGAAATCAAGTGAATTAGAATATAGTTGTATCTCGAAAAAAGGAATGTGGAAATCAGTAATTAGATAGATGAAAGCAAGAGCTAGATAATTGCAATTTATGATAAAATTCGCTATGCCTACGGTGATACAGAAATGCTATGAATGAAATGTATTATAATTATGATGATATGAATTCACTTGTGCAATATATGCAATGAATATATTGAAATCAATTCAATTTAGAATGAATGAGCTATTATATGGATATTATTGCATATGACAATGTGGTCAAGCATAAAGGTATGTGTCATATTATAAATGTCATGTTAATATGTGAATGCATACTATAATTTCAATGCTTATAGTTTAGCATGTGGGTTTCCCTACACGCAAGTATGAAATTGTTAGATTGTTGAATTGATAGGAGGAGAAGACCAAGCCAATCAGAATAGTCAGAGTTGACCTATGTTGGGTCTGTTTCATTATTTTATTCAGTTATTATTCATCAGGTCATTGGATAGAGACTGATTAATAAAACATATTTTTAATAAGGACATGTAATTGCATTTAATTATTTTTTATGAGGATGATTTTGTAATAAGGGTTGATGTTGCCTAAACCAAATTGCAGTTAGAATATGATTTTAGTATGAGATCAATTTAGATATAGATGTGATTTTAAACTGCTTGTTATAAAATTTATTGATATCGATACATAAATAAGTTAGAAAAAATTTTAATTAAAAATAGTTTAGACAGATTTAGTAATGTGACAACCGTCTGTACAGTAAAATTTGCCTTAGTTGTATAGAAATGTGTTACATTGATGTCCATGACCACTTATTTGGTTGCTAAATTTGGCGCCAATATATCGTGGGGGAATTTAACACGTGGTTGCAAAATAGAAACTAAAATATGTGGTGGCAAAGATAAAATTACATTGCAACAAAATGATCCCTTTTGGTATTGCATTTGTACTTCTGACCAATGACCGCTCACAAAGTGGCCGCTGTTTGAATTGTAGCGACCCCGTACAAAATGTTAATTGAGAAACAGTAATAGTTCTACTATTTTGCACAATCAATCTCAGGATCATTAGAAATAGTGTCCACTTAACGTATATTAACCGAAACAACACGAACTATTATCGATTGTGCCACTCAAATGCAATGACCACAGTTGAAGTGGTATCTAATTTGCGCCCTTGTAAGTGGTCGTTGTGTAGCTTTTTATGGAATGGCAGAAGTGTTGTCATTTCACATTTAAGTTTATTAAGCTAGCGACCACGTTTGCGACCACTTTCTTGTGGTCGCTAATTATGTCCAGAAATTGAACCCCAATTTCCTTCTTCCCCCCATTTTTTAACCCGAAATTGATGAATCTTTTGTCTCTCTCTACTCTGAAATTTACTACCTGCCGTAGAAGACCTTTCCATCATAGCTACTAAGTGTCGTCGAAGGATCGTATGAGCTATCTCTCCCAAACGTTGCTGCCCACTGACACTTGTCACCAGTGACGTCTCCATTTGTCGTCATCATTGCCAACACATGTTAGTTCACTCTGTATCTCTTTCTCTCCCTCTATTTTATTGTGTTTCTGTTTATTGATGCTTAAGGAATGCTTTACTAGGTTATTACTTCCATTTTCAGTTGCTTATAAAATGCTTGTTTTGTGATTATGTCCATTTTCAATTTACATGAATTATGAAAAAGAATTTTGGACAACCCACGAACCTTTTAAACCCGTGACTTGTATTAAGATGAATAAAGGTTTAAGTTAAAATTAGAAGAAATCCAGATTTAGGATTAATGTGAAATGTTAAATTGAAATGAAAAGGAGGAAATTTTGGTAGAGATGGTGATGAACTCGTGACATGGAATTATTTTGGACAGTTTGAGGGACCTTGACATCGTAGCTTTGTATGGAGACCTTAAGGCTGGAAACTCAATTTTGAAAAATTGGAGAATTAAAAAGAATTAGTTGGTGAAAAGAATAGTAAAATAAGATTAAAGTTAGAATTAGAAACAAGAGATGAATAAAAACTAGCAGTAGAATGCTAATTCATGTAAATTAACTCAAATTTTGATAAATTCAAATTAGGACAAGTTCACAAGTGGGACAGCTTTGGGAGGAGAACTAGCTAAGCAAAAGTAGAGGTCTACAAGGGAAAATCTTTGAGGAAGAAAAACTAATCTTGAGTTACCAAAAAGAAGCAAGTGCATAATTTATGGTTTGGCATGTTATATATGAATGTTTGGTTGGTTTAAATATATGAATATTTGGTTCGTATTAATTTTTGTATTCTCTCATCTCTTTAAATTGCGGAAATCATCGACCGTTATTGGTGAAGGAGGCGATATTGGATTTGGCAGCACCATCGATATTCACTTTAGTGCTTCTTGTTCTTATAAGTATCAGTTTCTATCTACTCATATTATTTTCTGAAACTTGAGATTGATGCTGGAACTTGAATTAGTTTTTAAGGTTGATGTTGGAACTTGAGGTGATTATATTATTTGAGGTGATTTGTTTTTGAGGATGATGCTGGAACTTGAGGTGATTATATTATTTGAGGTGATTTGTTTTTGAGGATGATGCTGGAACTTGGGGTGATTATATTATTTGAGGTGATTTGTTTTTGAGGATGATGCTGGAACTTGGGGTGATTATATTATTTGAGGTGATTTGTTTTTGAGGATGATGCTGGAACTTGAATTAGTTGTTGGGGTGGTCATATTATTTGACAATTGTATTAGTTTTTGAGGTTATTAGCAATTTGTTGGTTGTTGATAAAATTTAGTTGCCCATTAAAATTCTAATGATGTTTGTGGCTGCAACATAAGGTTGGGTGTTGGATTTTAGCCATTATTTAGCTGGGTTTATCTTGGTAAGATGGGGGATTTGATCATTTGGCACAGTGAACTATGGTAGCATTGTTTAATAAAGTGCACTCAAGCATGTAATCAAATTTCTACATTATATAACTGTTTTGTTTAGTTGCATGAAAAAATTATAAGTAATATAATGTAAATTAATTTGATATTATGTAATCACTTGCACCTTAATTAATGTAATTGCATTATATACAAAATTGCACAAAATCAATCGTGGTTATTAACGATTAAGTGCAATCCAAGCAGTTTAATTAATCCAATTGATAATGACCTAGAAAACTGATTAATATGTAGAAACTATATGATGTCATTGTGATTGTGGTTCCTTATATTTGTATTATTCTTGTTTACATTGATAGGTGAATGAACTAAATAGTAGAAATGCACTATTTTTAGAGGAAACTCTATCAAAATTTCAATAGATTAATACAAATAACAGGAGTACAAAAACTAAAAACGAGTCCAAGGGGTAAAGTGGCATATATAAACAAGTACATGATGCTCTATATGGTTTAAGCCAAATTATGAAGTTTAAATGAATGAATGTTTTAAAAAGTCATTAGATTGTCATATATAAATCCATTTCAAAATTTTTGGAGGGTTTTCTTTTATTGGTTTTATAAAGATTAAAAAAAAGGAAAGAAAAGAAAAGAAAAGAGTAGCAATGAAATTTGATTTACAATTAGCAAAATTATTTTAATTTTTTTTTGAGAAAGTAATTAAAAAATCAACATTTTGGATATTTTTCAATAAATATTTTTTAAAATAGTTTAAAATACGATTTTTACAGTTGATTTTAATCAAACCCTTCATTATTTTTCCATTTATTTATGGATATAAATATTATATGGATACATTGTCAATATTCATATTTGATATTTAGAGCTTGAATAAATTATGTCAATGACTCATAAATTTTGATACTTATAATATTTTGAATCAAATATTTCAGTTTGTAACAACAAAGTACCCAAACTTATTATAAATATAATATAAAAATCATGTTAGTAAGTTTTGGGTAAAATTAGTACCTCAAATTGTTATATTAATTTTAAAATTTATCTATAAATAAGAATTTTCTAATTCAAAAAACCTTACTGCTAGATTTAATAACCAAATTTATTAATGGATTCAAGTTGGATTAATACATGAATACAAACTAGATTCATGTTATCACGATTTAAATTGGGTTCTTGGAATAATGAAGGATAGTAGAATAAGAGTAAAACTTGAGAGTGAGTGAAAATAGAGGGGAGAGAGAAAAGTCTAAGGAGAGAATTAAAAAAACTGATGCCGAGGAAAAATAAATTATCATGTCAATTTAAGATAATAATTTACCTACAACCTACTAACAAGATTTTTATATTACATTTATGATACATTTTGGTACTTTGTTACAATTTAGCCTCTTTTTTTAGATTTGCACTTTTTTATTGTTTAACATTGTTGGTTTTTGTGGTCTAGATAACCCAGACTTGATCAAACCCAAAACCTAATAAAATTAATTAAAGAAAGCAGTTATTTAATTGAAAAAAATTGCTCCCCATTAAGCAATAGAAGTTACATGATGTGATTTTGGTTTTTTTTTCTCTCCCTTATGCCAAAATTCTATATACTTTCTTTTCTCCCAATTCCAATTCATCAAAGAGGATCAATAAGCATTTGTACGGAATTGAGTTTGAGTTTGATAATTTGATTCCGTTGAAGTATTGAAAATACATTGGAATTCGATTAACAAGTATTTGATACCAAAATCTTCCAGCATTGGTATCCGAGTCTAATTAGTGCATTTTTATGCTTGAATTGGTTACTGAAAATTTTTTGAGTAATTAACTGTGAAAATTATATGACAATCCGATTTTTCTTCTATTTTTCGAGAAAAAATGTTTTTGGCTTGATATTGATATGGTTGGAAAACTCTGTAATTATATATATATATATATATATATATATATATATATATATATATCAATATTTATATATCACATAACAACAAATAATTTTTCACAAAACATATCAATTTATAATATAAAATATTGTTAATAATAATATTATTATATTTAATAGTGTTGTTTTTATGCCTACTGTCATAAAACTTGTACAAATTTAGCTATCATTTTCATAACGCCGGTAAGTCCCTTAGCCTTATCGGGCTCAGCTCCCATTTATCAATGGGTTTGATATAAATTATTTAATGATTAGTTAGTAGAATGTTCGCTAACCTAATTAATCTTAGACTATCCTAGATAATAAAGGAACAATTTGTCAATCTGTATATTGCCTTTAGGATAAACTTTTCTTGGATCTCATGACTTGTAAACTCTAGAATTACGTATTATAGTCTTGATTTTTCGTCATTCATTTACAACTTATGCTATATCTAAATTGTTGTTCTTTTGTTACTTAGGTACATAGTTCTAAAATGATCTCCTTATCCCTTAGCTTTTTAATCCATCGTCCTTAATCTGGGCATAAGCTCACAAGTTGTGTTCCTTATCCCTATACTAACCTCGTTTTTAACTAGTTTTCCAATAAGTTTATAATTTCTTAGGTTATATGAGTTTGACCCTCAACCAACTTAAGTTCTAAAAGTCTTAAATCTTGTTTTTCCTTAAATTAAAATAAATTAATTCCAAATTACTCAGTGTAAACTTAGAAGTCCCAAGTACTTCTTTAAGCTTCTTTCCACATTCCCATTATTTCGGCCAACTCATATACTAAATAAATTTAACTCTTGTTATTATCTTAATTGGTCATTACATAGCTCAAACCCCACAATTTATAAATTACGAGTTCCTTTATGTCTCGGTCCAACACCAGCACTTAGATTTTAAACTTAAAAAAAAAAAATTAATTTATGTCCTTAATTCTTCATAGCCATGGCTTAACCTCCCATTTGTTGTCCAATTTGTTCCTTTCATCCTCTTGACTCAAAAATACTCTTAATTCCTCTTTTTTTTTTTCTTGGCTAAACAAGGCTCCAATCTCCTATCAATAAATAAATTTATTTATTTATTTGTTTAACTTATTCTAGTCTTTAATTAAAATTGATTATCACATAATTTTAACATAAATTTACTTTAATTTTGACTTAATCAAATCAAGTTTTTATGTCCAAATTTCTTTTTCTTGGTCCGGTTTCAACATCCCCAAAAGTCCATTTGTTTTCATCAATTCAAACTCCTGCCAATTTAAATTCATGTCCATCGAGTTATCAATTATAGGGCCAAAATTTCTCTCTCTTACACTTGTATGTTGTGTCCATCTTGACATATTCCATGCTAATACCACTCCCAGATTTAAACTTTAGCTTCAATAATCAAAGAAGGGAGGAAGACAAGACAAAGGATTAGACTCGCATCAATTCGGAAAAATAAATAAATAAATAAAAGACTGAAAGAATTAGGTAGAGGTAAAGAAAAGGTCACGACCACTCAAAGAAATCAAGGAACTATGATTGTAGCTCACCTTCAAAAATTCTCTTTATGGGAACCGAGATCTCCAATTGCTACTCTCTTCTTTTCTTGCCTCAATCTTCTTTTAGACATGGTCTCCTTCCACATGCAAGCCCATTTCTTCCACTCTCTTGCCTTGGCTGACACCAACCCTTTTCTTTTTTCCTTGTTAACGTCTCGGATTACTTGAGTTATCTTTCAAAAATTCATGACATCTTAACCTTAACTTTTACTTTCCTAACAAAATGAATGTTTAACCATGAGAATTTTTCAAGAAAATGAAACAGAATTGATGAAGAAAGGTTCGGTTATGATAAGAAGGAGATGGGGTGAACGGATGAAAGAATGAGAATGGAAAAAAAAAAAGTCTTATAAAATTGGATGCCACCATTTAGATTTGAAATGGCTTAGTGTGCATGTAAGACACGTGACTTACATGCAAAACACTATTAACTTTAATTAATTTTAATTAGTTATTAATTAATCTTAATTAATTTAATGACTTACCAAATTTCATTTTAGTCTTTGATCTTTTCAATTTAATTTGCAACCAAATTATTAACTTCTTCAATTCCAACATCTAACCTAATTAATTGCTTACAAATAAATACATCAATATTTACGGTATAATTTATTTTACGTACGAGTATTCTTAATTTCATTATTTGGTCACTAGAGCAAAAAAAATTGTATTTTCCATTATTCTCACGAAACCGAATCCTGAATTTTATTTCTTCGATTTTTGACCTAAACTTAAAAAGTTTGACGTAAAATTATATTGGCATACTCGACTTCCTATATATGAATTATGATACTCTTAATTCGTGAATCGCTGACGGTGCAAAAATTGCAAAATTTTAGTTTAGTCATTTTTCTCAATTTTTGTGCAAATTTTAATGTCATTTATTGGTAATTAATCTTCTCACTATTTATAATCCAGGTTAAACTCTGATTGTATAGTTTTTGTTTTGGTCATGAATGTATTCAGTTTTTGATCAATCAGACGCATTTAGTCATGAAACCGTATTTCGATTGAGATTTAAACTAGTGAGTGTGACAATTCTTCCCCTCTTAAAAAAAAATTTTCTCAAAATTTTACTCTTCTAATTTAAGTTAAACCATTAAGAGTACCAGTTGTATATTATGCTTTAGTTCTCCATGCTTACTTCTTTTGTATCATAACTTTATTTCCAATCTATCGTCAAAATCATTGTTAATCTCTAAGCTCTTCCACTTTCAGAAATAATGTAACTTCAAGCTTTCCTTTATCAGTCAATTACTCGTTGTTTTAAGTCTTTTTTTGTAAGGTCGCACCTAATTCTAGCTCCATAGTTTCCTTTTCATTCTTTAGAATGCTTATGAGCCGAGTATATGTAGAAAATAATTTTTCAAAGGAAAATGTTGACACAAAATTATGTACTAAAAGACATAAGCATGATATTCTAATTGTTCAAATTTATGTTGATGATATCATATTTGGGTCTACTAATAAATTGCTTTGCCAAGAATTTATTAAGTGTATGACTAGAGAATTTGAAATGAGCATGATGGGTGAGTTTAAGTTTTTTCTTAGTCTGCATATAAAACAAAGTAATGAGGACATATTCATCAACCAAACCAAGTATGCCAAAGACTTAATCAAGAAATTTGGAATGGAAGGATGCAAAAATGCCAAGACTCCTATGAGCATATCAACAAAATTGGACAAAGACGAAAAAGGTAAGAGCATTAATGAAAAGCTCTATAGAGGTATGATCGGATCACTCTTATATCTTACTGCCTCTAGGCCCGATATAATGTATAGTGTATACTTATGTGCTAGATTTCAATCATATTTGAATGTTGTGAAAAAAATCTTAAAATATTTAAATGACACATTGCATCTAGGTTTATGGTATCCTAGAAATTTATCCTTTCATATCATAGGATATTCAGATGAAGATTATACCGGTAGTCTCTTGGATAGAAAGAGTACTTCAGGCACTTGTCACTTTTATTGGTGAATGCTTAGTTTCTTGGTTTAGCAAGAAACAAGTTTCAATTGCCCTTTCTATCGCTAAAATGGAATATGTAGCAGCAGAATGTTGTTGTACTCAAATCCTATGGATGAGACAACAACTTAAGGATTATGGTCATAGTTTGGACCATATACCTATCAAATGTGACAATACCAGTGCCATAAACCTATCTAAGAATCCCATTCAACACTCTAGAAGCAAGCATATTGACATAAGACATCATTTTCTTAGAGATCATGTTCAATATGGAGATGTTGAATTAGAATTTATCGATTACAAAAAATTTATTTGCAGATATTTTCACCAAGTCTCTTAATGAAGAAAGATTTAACTTCATAAGAAGAGAGCTTGGTATGCTTGATAGATTAACCTTATATTAAGCATGATTGTCAAAATTGTCAAACCTTGAATGATTAATTTCCTTCATATGTTTTTTTTATTGTTGTCTAATCTTTTAAGGTACAAAGTGGTTAACATGATGGGAATATATGTTATAAGGTATAGAAGCATCTTAGGAATCTTTAGTCTTATTTCAGACTTAGTTTTATTTATTGAAGATTTAAGAAAATTCATGCCTGTGACATATATTCACGGCTGTGATCATAATCGCCAAAAGTTCCAGTAGCTTTTACGCATTGCTTCACAACATTCTTCACGGCTGGAGGTAATGAAGACTATGTATCACGCCCTTAACTCTTTTCTTTCACTCCCGTGACACTTTTTCATAACCGTGAATATTTTACGGGCATGAATATTAACATCAAATAATTACAAAACCGTTCACATTTTGTTTTACGCGTTGCCTCACGGTCAGAAGTAATGAAGATTGCATTTCACCACCATTACTCATTTTATCACCACCGTGAAATTCATAAGTAACACCTGTGACTATTTAATGTCACGACACACGGACTACCTTTTCAACATTATTCTAGAGAATTATCATCTGAGGTATGCTTTTCTTAAGAAAATGCCCTTACTTTCATCTCTTTCCTTCAAATGGAATGCTGTCAGGACTCTCAGTCTTAAGACAAGCATGACAAAACAATTACAAGCTTGTCATATCAAATAATTTGTGGATATTCATCGACCAATGCTAAGGGAACCAACTCTCGAGTTCCTTAGTACTTTGCAAGTTTATCCCACTAGAACAATCAAATTCCAACTCTATAAGCATCCAAACACTCTCACAGCAACGGAGTTTGGCACTATCTTCAAACTTCCCTCATATGGTATTCTTAATGAGAGTGAGGTGGAATTTTATGTCAATCTGACATGAACTCATTTTGGGTTGGATTGTAGTTGGGATGTGAAGAAGACTAAGAGCACCCATCTTCGGTCCCGCGCATAAATATTTACATAGGTTTCTTACCTATAGTATCTTTGCCAGAAGCGATGATAATGAGGCAATCCAAAAATCAGAGCTTTTTCTCCTGGAGATGGCACAAAGAGGTCAAACCGTGGCTCTGTCTTGCTGGTTTACAAATTATCTTCTCTCAATTGCAATAAAAGCCATCGGGAGATATCTTGATTGGTGGGTATGTGACTCACCTTGCAATTGAGCTTGGGTATCTAAGGCTCAATGAGCACAATTTCAACCTCATTTCAGTACATCCTCAAAACCGGCTAGATATCAAGTCTTTTATAAAGATAGGAGCAACTGTTTGCATAATTTACGAGAATAATGTCTATTACCGCTTTACCACTTCAGCTGGTGAAATTGATTGAAAAGACCAGGATTCTGATGAATTCAAAGCTGGCCTCTAAGGTATCCAGCAAAGAAAACGAGCATGAGTCGAGACAGCGACCTAGAGGTTGAGCAAGAAGTTGGTCAATCATTGGCCTCTACACCTAGCTTGGCACAGCAGGTTGCTAATCTTTTAGCACCTCGCTTTGACCTATTGCAGGCTTCCATCGATGAGAGATTGGAAAACCTCAAAGACTTCATGGAATCTTGTATGGATAGCCTCGAGGCGGTAGCACGCCTTAGAGATGGTCTGTCAGACTTAAAGCCTAATTAGAGTCCTAGCTTTTTCATTTTTTTATGTACTAGTTTTTATTTTTATGGGTGTAGGACTTTAATTTACATTTTTAAACTTTGTAATTCTTCTCTTTCGTTTAATATAATTACATCATTATCATTTTATGGTTTATTTTATTGATGACAAAAGGGGAATAACCTAGCAATATATGCAAATGTATAGTAAAAGGCAAATGTGTTGTATAACATATACTTTGAATATACTTTTCATATACTTAACTAGTTAAGCAAACAATTTGATATACTTTGAATATACTTTGCATATACTTAACTAGTTAAACAAACAATTTGATATACTAAGAATATACCTCACATATACTTTGCATATACTTAACTAGTTAAGCAAACAATTTGATATACTTAGAATATACCTCACATATATTTTGCATACACTTAACTAGTTAAGTAAACAACTTTGATATACTTTGAATATACATCGCATGTACCTAAGTAGTTAACAAAGATCCATGTTATATGTCATTCAATTCTTGCACTCTATTATATTTTGTCTTAAGCATCTTTTAAGGGAGAGACTTCTCAAAAGCACATATTGCTAGATTATTTGTCACCATCAAAAAGAGGGAGATTGTTGAACCCTGAGGGGTATTTCTATCATTTTGATACTAACAAATAAAATAGCAATAATGTATTTAACAATGTTTGTGTTCAAAGTTTGTTGAACATGATATATCTTAAATAAAATATGATGCAATAATGAAAGACAATATTTGAAGGTCAAAATAAGAAGAAATAGCATGTTCACGCCCATGACTGATTATGTCACGTCCATGATATAGCTTAGCGTCAACTCTCAAACATTCAAAGTTCATGGTTATGAAGGATCATACCAACCATGAATGATCAAATCAATCACGCTAGTGAAATAAAGACATGCCCGTGAAATAACATGTCAAGTTCTTCTAGAAAGCTTCACGACCAGAGTCACCATTTGAACCACGAATTGGAAGAATGTTCATGCCCATAAAAGTATAAAGTCACACCCGTGATCAAACACTTCAAGTTCTTCCAGAAAGCTTCACGGTCAAAGTCACCACTTGGACCACGACTTGGAAGAACATTCACAACTGTGACACATATAGTCATGCCCATGAATGAGGACAAAGAAACATATCAAACGCGAAGTTAAGAGTTGGTTTAACGGTTATTTTCGCATTAAATGCATCCAAACGGCTATAATTCGCCGAGGAAGTATAAATGCAAGTCATTTATGAATCCTAACAAGAAGATCAACAATTACTTTGAATTTGAAATCTTGTTGTAGCCATTGTGCCTTAATTATTTTTAACAAAACCTTTACTCTTTGTAAAAACCTATTTGCTCATAATTTCTGAGCATTATAGGTTGGTGGATGCTTTTATTATAATCTATTACTCAAGTGAGTTTGGGTATATTGGGTTAAAATTGAAACACTTGTAAGAGTTTATTGTGTGAGCCATAAAACACAAAATTGGTTTATTGTTTGAGCCATTAAAACACAAGAAAATTTCTGAGTTAGATGTTAGCTATTGAGAAAAACACCATAATTGGGAGTGAACTTGTAAAACTCCATTGTAACACTTAGTGTGTTAGTAAAACTTCCAATTGAGATTAGGGAGAAGATTAGGGTTTGTTAATACCCGAACCTCTATAAATCTCGTGTGTGATATCTCTTCATCCCTACTGTATTTAATTTTATTCCGCATTTAAAGTTAAGAAATTTTTTTCATAACTAATTCAACTCTCCTTCTTGGTTCATTGTTTGGGCAACAAAATATATATGTTGATAAATATTTTACCAATATCGTACTTTGAGTTATGTCGATTAGTTTCTGGAATGATAGAGCCCCCTACGTAGTCGGAGGGAAGGGGGGAGATTTGTTGGGTTTTTTTTTTTAAATAACAATACAACTTTTGTTGAAAAATTAGTATGAATCCTTCCGACACATGGGTTCCAAAATCTGAAAGTTAGAAAATGCAACCTCCATTGAAAATTGTAGAGTTTTGTCTACTGTCTATATCTGTAAAAATGCATTGGTATTTTACCTTCAAAACTCACAATTTGTAGAGAACAAAAATATAGCTTGGCAATTAGAGTAATAGTCAAAGAATTTTTTTGTCTTTGATGAGTGTGTTAGAGAGTTAAGCTTTAGGGAATTTTATCCAAAAAGGGAAGTGAGAAAAATATTTTTGGAAAATATTTGTATGTTACTATTTTGGATTTGTCTCAAATTGTTGTATTATCTCTAACATGTATCTAGTGAGTTTTCTTTTTTATATCTATTAATTTTTATTAGTAGACAAAAAATATTTAGAATTTGTCTCATGGACTTAATTCAAATTAAAGAATAAATTACATTAAATGTTATTTTTTACTGATTATTTTATTTTATATATATTTATATTATTTTACCCCGTTATACTCCACAGAAAAATAGAATGAATAAATATTAAGTAAATGGACGTTATTGATTAAATTAAATCAAAAATTCAAAACATAATTATGATATTTGATTATTCTAAGAAAAAAAAAATCTAAGAATGTTTTTGAAATTGATAGTTCAAATGGTCAAATATGTTGATAAAAATTAGTTAGGCAAGTTCCCAAATATTCATTTTCATTATTTAACATGGTATTTGTAAAAAATATATATTTTTAAATAAAAAAATATATTTTTAATATTTTTAAATTTTAAAAACTGTTTTTAGAAAACAAGTAAATAGATTTTTTTTCAGAAAAATATTAAAAAATATATATTATAAAAATTAAAAAATCAGCCAATTAAATTAAAAAAATTATAAATAAATTTTTGTCTTATCCAAAACTCTCTAAAAAAAAGAAAAAGAAAAAATTGCTAAAAAGTAAAAGAGAAGGAAAACATGACTGGACGGTCGCATAATGAATTTAAAATGAGAACTTTGAGTTTCAATGCCAGGTGAGATAAATTGGCAACATTCTCACTGTAATCGACGGCTAATATCACATTCTATTCATCAAAATGGACGATGCAGTTCATAATACCTGTACTTCAAAATCAAAAGGTATCTCTTTCGCAAAAAAAAAAAAAAATCAAAAGGTATCTCGGACATGTGGTGATTGTGTGTCTTCAAGGTGGGTCCATATTACCTAAAATCTTAATTTGGTGCCACGTCATCTACCTTTTATTGGGATGGGAAATGTGTCTCCTCTAGTCTCGAACCAGACCTGTCTAATTTCGTATTAAAATCGATCAATTGAGAAAGATTTTTAAAAGGTTTATCAGTTAAAAGATTTATAATTATTCTTAAGTCAAATTTTTAAAAGATTTCCTTATCATTATTTCAAAATAAAAAATGACTGAATCTTAAGTCTTAAATTCAAAATTAATAATTTAAAAAAAAAGGTTAAAATTAGTTTCTTTGTTTTTCACGAAATGTAAACTTATCTTAGAAATTAAAATTAGCCGATTTTGATATTTTGCAATCTAAATCATTTGATCACGATTGGATTTCAATTCCAGATTTTATAGAATCTAACCCGACAGTTCATGGACCGATACCTATCATTAATGAATGTGATCAAGCCAACTCCTGGATCTTGCTGCTGGATAGCGATCGAGTTCTTTCTCAAACTAAAACGACATCGTATCTACAAAAAGCATTTGAACTCCTGAATGATTAGATTTATTCTAAGTCCAGCCCATGAGTCCAATCTAATGGACCCTTAAGTGACCCAATGGATAAAACTAGGAAATAAAATCCATTCAAAAATCCCAAATGGCTTTTACTGCTTAAATAATTTAAGAGATTTGGGGGGGGGGGGGGGGGGGTGTTAAATATTGTAAACAGTTCTTAACTAAAATAATAATAATAATTACAAGGACAATTAATCTTATTAATATTACTTAAAATCCAACTCAACAAGTCAAGTAACAAGTGTTAGAAAATATGAAGTTAAAAATTACTCCAAATAACCCTCAAAAGATGATATGAGATGTGATAAAATGTAGTAGTTTTTTTCTCTTAAATAGAGATTTCGAGTTAGACACATAGCTATAAAATATCTTTAAAATTTGAAATAAAATATTTTATTCCTTAATAGATGTGCTCAGTACAAATTCATCTATAATTCAATATATTGTACAACACTGAAATAGTTTAGATCTCCAAAAAAAAAAAAAAAAAGACATCAAATAATTGACAAATTAATCAATTGTAAATTTCGCTTTTGAATATCTCCCAGCTTCCCCCCTAAAATTTCAGAATACTATATATTGGACAAGCCAATCAATCACGAAATTAGCTGATTCATGAATATGAAGCACTTCTGTCATTGACAATATTGGACTTTAGAAAGGGAATAGTTATACCAATAGTGGGACTTCTTAGTAAAATGGCAATTGAGCATTGTGTGCTTTATCATTTAACGATGCAATTATTGTGATATGAAATGGGAATATCATGAAAAAAGAAAAATTCTGGTAGAAAGGAGCTATAGAAGAGTTTAGTGCCAATATAGGATCAGTTTTGGGTGGTTGTGACCCTGGCCCATGGCCATAAGTCATCAAATCTACAATACAACCATACCGAGAAAAGGGTACTTATTTCTTTACTCTTTGCTTCTTTTTTTTTTTAAAATTTAATTTATGTAATCTCAACCAACTATTCCCTTATTTTTTATGATAATTTGAACTGTTTCTGCAATATTCCGTTTCAACTCTACTTCAAATGGGACTAATATTTTTATAATTTTTTTGTTCAATCCTTATTCCAAATTTTTTTTGAATGAAGTGAGACTGAGACAGTATATACATTCCTCACCCCGGATATATATATATATATATATATATATATATATATATATATATATATATATATATATATATATATATATATATTAAAAATTAATAAAATAAAAATATAATACTCAATTAAAATAAAAAAATATTTTTTCATTTAAATAATTATATAATTAATTAAATAATTAAAATAAAAAATATTTTTAACATTAAAATAAAATAAAAAATTTTTAAAAATCGGATATCGGATGGCAATGAACAGGTCGGGATATTGGAGATTTGGAATTTTACTCCAAACCTGTCATGTTGTCATTTCTATTAATATGGGGATATTTAAGGACTTTGAACAATACTTATTTCCACTTGATCTATCAAAAATTCATATATCAATTTAATCATAAACTGTTATACATATTATTACTGTACATAAATAGCAATTTATAATTAAAGTGATTCATTAACTTGATTTACACAAGAAAAATTTAAAGGATTCTCTATTATTTGTTTATTATATATAAAATATGAACGAAATTTCTGCCCTAAATTTAGCTTCTTATCAACACTACACTAGGCCTAATTGCGATGGTGGTTGAGAAGTTATATCAATTGTTTCATGACGAAATTAATAATAATTACATAAAGTTTTAAGAAATTGCATAAAACCAAAAACAAGAAAAAAACTTTAAAGGTGAGACTTCTCGCATGCGGATGGGCAATTTCAATAAAAGCAAATAAAGTAAAACAGAGTGAAAAATTATTGCATCATGAATTTAATATTGCAATTTCAATCTAATAATTTGTGAGAATAGTTCTTATTCATAGTAGAAGCAATAAACCAAGTGAGAAGATTGGTATAGATGTAAGTACATATTGAGTTTGTATCAAGGTTTTACTACTTATGCTTCATCTTAGTAGTGGCACTATGGATTTAAAAAAAGTGAGAGAGCTCAATAATCACTGCTAATCTCAAATGTGATTTCATAGCAAGTTTAGTACTTGTGAGAGGTAAAAATTAATGAGAGAGTATTATTTTCATGAGGAATCAATAATATTTGTGTAGTACCTAACACTACTTTTTAGAGATAATCAAGAGACCGATTAAAGTAGATATCAAACCTATTTTCCTAATATGCATAAACAAACAAATCTTTAATATACAATGCATGAATTAATGGGGTGATAGAATTAAGGTCTAATTATCCTTGTTAGAGCATATTTTTTCATGTTAGACCTATGTCTTTATTAAGGCACTTCAAACCTCAAATATACCTTTGTTATGAGATTCTTCCTCTGGATTATAATTTCTAAGGTCCTCTAGATTAAACTTGAGATATAAGGATTATGAAAAATCCTAGATTTCTTTCATAAAAAAGGAAGTAATTGAGTCATAATTTCTGACTTTAATGCCGCATTTAGATAAAAGCATATATCCATTATCAAGGAAGAATTAAACACATGTATTTTGTATGTACCTATATGAATCCATGTTCACACACACTTTAGGAATAAATCATCCCCTAACAAAAGTATTTGTGTCACACCCGTCCCTTCCTACCAGGATGAGCATAACCTAGAATATCTGTTAAATCCTTTTCTTTAAAAAAGAAATATTATTAACTTGTTATCAACTCAAGGAGATTTCTATCACTAAAACTCATTCATATATTGAACATCATTCTATGAGTCATATACACATGGCTGCAGGACAACAATTCTTACAAAAGCTAATATGTCATTAGCCTCAAAATACATCATACTATTGCTATACATACGAATTAATGAAATACCACAACCAAAATTTAGCACATTGTCCCAACCTTTTCTAGTAGCACGATAAAAGATTCATTCCTGTGATGACCTCTAGCAAGTCATTTATCAAAATTTGAAATGTTAAGATTGGGGGATGAGTATTCCTACCTATTGAGTGGACTGTTGGGTTTAGATATGCTCCAATTAGAATACTAAAATTTGTAAACTTCCTTATCACTTGTTGGAAAAAGAGAACCAGATTATAAAATATTTACAGATTAGAAATAGAACAGAAAATATAATACAAACAACAAAACATATTAAAAAACTAACATACCCATATATAGATTTTAGACAACCCAAATAGAATAAACAATCCAAAAAATAGGTACCTGAAACAAATAACAAATCAAAATATTGGTTCCTTTTTTCTTCTTCTTCATGGTGGATAAATGAGAAAGACTAATACAAAACAAATATAGAGAGAAAGTATTACAAATTTTCTTATTTTATTTATTTCTTCTGATTTTTAGACACAAATTACATAACATTTGACATATATATAACCATATATTGAATCTTTTCATTTCTCTAAGAGCATTAATAACATTCACTAGTATAAAATTATGCTATATGCGTCGGTTATATTATATTTTATGTGTCGATTAAATGAGTAACATATATCAACAATACGCATATAAGTTGAGTTTTATGTGTCAACCTATAACCGACGCATATGGTATAGTTGTATGCATCGGTTATAAAGAAAAAGCCGACATATATAGTGTTTTATTTAAATGAACAATAGGCATTTATTTTTTTTATAACCGACGCCTATTGTTTTTTTTTAATTCCAGAATATATTAGTAGCAGTGTCATATTATTTATGATCATCTGTTTGAAAGCTATAATAGTCCATAAACATCAACACAAAATTTAGAAAAGCTACTGAGCCAATATATAAAACTACAAAGAAACTAACACCAATACAAAAGCTACAAAACTAACACGTACACATACAAAAGCTTTAAATATTCAACGACAATATTAATTCATAAGTTATGAAGAAATTAATTCCAAATTGTATTTTTAATTAATATGATATTAATTTATAAAGTAAACTAAAAAGATTACATACACTCTTTTACAAAATAGTTGGATCACAAATATCAAATTTCATTAATTTATTTTTTATTATATTATTCATTTTGAAAAGTATACAAAACAAATCAAACACACAAGAGAACATATTTTAAAAATAATTAAACTAATAATTAGATATCATACATGCATTTAAATAAATTGACTAAGTAGTATTTGAAATAACATAACCTTAAGCAATGTATTATTACTATTATGATATATGACAATTTCGTACATATACCTCATAATATAGTATTCATATTCTACACCTCCTTGTTATTGAAAACACTTAAAATAGAAAACAAATACAAAAAATAGCCAAACAAAGAATTATTAGCTCATAAAAAATTTCAATCTAACTAGTAATTATGAATAAAATTTTATTTCAATTATTTTCTAATAAATAAATAGTTAAAATTAAACTATTATAACTTAGAAAATATGAAAGAATCTTGATGGAGCTTAATTTTTAATCATTATTATTATTATTATAAGTACTTGCATTCCTATACTTAATTTGGTAGAGACAAAAAAAAAAAATTATTCTTTGCATTCTCTATATTTTGATAGACTTATTTTTTATTTATATTTGTCTCAAAAAATAGTATATTTTCTTTTTAAAATATATTTATATGTTAATTCTCTAATATATTTCTATTTAATGTGTCTCATTATCAATAAATATGAAAAAAAATTCACTTTTTATTTAAGATCAAGAAATCTTTATTTAAATTTTATTACAATATATTCTCATTTATATATTTAAGTTCGTTAATAAGAAATAAAATTTTTGTCACAATATCATCTCATTTAATTTATTTCTTAATAAAATTAATTTTCTAATAAAATAGGTTTACTAATAAGATTAATTTCATTAAAAATATTAATAATTTAAATTAAGTTTACATTCAATGATTAAGTTCAAGTTATGTTAAATTTGAAGTTTTGTTAATTCGGTTCACTCCACTTTTTTTTGAATTATTTTATGAATAATAATTTTGATTTATATGTACTTAAAAATATTGCACAACAAACAAAATTGACAAAATAAGGATTTTTTAAGTTCAAAATCATCAAATACATGAAAAAAGAAAACAATGAATATAAAAAAGAAAAAACAAATAAAATAAATATGGGGTTTTGAGGGCTGGTGTCAGTAGAAAATTGAATAAAAAAAAAAAGAAAATGTTGAATATAGAGAACATTACACTCAAATGTAGACATAGAGTGAAAGCGGCATGAAAAAACTAAATAAAAAAAAAATGAATTTGGAGTGGCATCGGCGTCGTGGGTAGTTACTAAACGGAGTAGCGGCGACGGTGTCTGCGACATGGGTGAGGCACAAGGAGCAGCGACACAGTTGGTGTGAGGGCTCGAACAATAGCAGCGATGCCGACAGCGGTGTCAAAGGTGTTTAATGGGGAGGGCTAGTGCAAAAAATACTATAGATATACTAATAGGGGGCAGGATTTGGGTGTTATAAGTTTAAATTTAAATGACTTTATACATCAGTTTTATAAAAAGACTAACATATGTGTCAAATAATATATATAATTCAAGCCTAATACCTCAATTATATGCGTCAGTTGTTTTATTTAACTGATGCATATACTCTATTTTACATTTATGCATCGGTTATTGCATAACAGCTAATGCGTATACTCTATAAATTTCATTCTGATTTACAAAAATGTTCTTGTGTTCTATATATGTATCGAATTTTTTATAAGTGCTTTTTGTAATAGTGATTCTAGAAAATACTAAAGTCAAATTTAGATTTTTCATAATTCTACCCCAAATTTTCATATGTTTTAATTCCCAAAAATATTCATCAAATTCCAACACTCCCCAATAATGAAGATTTTTGCAAAAATTGAAATATCCATTGAAATCGATAATTGTTGCATTAGAAGAGTGATTCTGATATGAATTAATATACTTGATTAAAAATTTGATCTGCTAAAAATTGAAATTCCTCCTCGAACATATATTTACCGTTTATAAATATGTCAGTGCATTAAACTTAAAAATTTAGTTTATAGATATGATAGTCTTTTGAATTTAGAAATTCATTTTATGGACATGATCCTTTGAATCAAAGATTTGTAGTTTAAAATTATATCGGTTCACCCAAAATAGAAAACAATTTAAACATTAAGATCCATATACCATAGAAGACATCACTTCTATAGAACATAGAATCAGTTGAAGGATATGTCCGTCCATCCACCACTTAAATTTAGTTTAAGGATATGTAGATCCATCCAAAATAAAATCATAAAAAACATAAGAACATAAACTAGATTAAAAGATGATTAGAAAATCATAAAGAAATTAATAGAAATTAAAACACCAAAAATATGAAAAGACCAGTTTAAAAGACAATTACAAAACCAAAGAAACAGGCATTAGTAGAAATTAAACTAAAAAACCCAAAACAAAACTTTTTTTTTTACCCGAAAACTAAATTTTCCAAAAACCAAAAATTTTGACACTCACATGTCCCTTAAAAACAGTGAGACTCTGATATCTCTTGTTGAGTTTAGAGATGGTCTAATACCATTAATTAGAAATAAAATATCAAGATTTGTAAGCTTTATTTTTACATGGTGGAAAAAGAGAACCATATTACATAACATATCCGGATTAGAACGCTAAATATAACATAAAAAAATAAATAAATTAGAAAATTATCATACCCATAACAGATTTTAGAGAACTCAAGCAGAATAAACAACTTAGAAAATAGATACTTGAAACAAATAACAAATCAGAATATTGATTCCCTTTTTTTTTTCTTTTTCTTTTTTCATGGTGGATAAGAAAGACTAATGCAAAACAAATATAGAGAGAGTATTACAAATTTTCTTATTTTATTTATTTCTTTTGATTTCCACACATTCAAATTGTATAACATTTGACATATATATAGCCATAAATTAAACATTTTCATTTCCCTAAGAGCATTAATAATATTTTAGAAAACGCAAAAGTTAAATTTAGATTTTCTATAATTCTACTTCAAATTCCCACATGAATTTATTCTAAAAAATATTCATTAAATTTCAACATGGACAATAATATGGTATAGGGAAATAAATAAGAAATTCAAATTTATAAATATATATCATTCTACATGAAAACATGACATCTAGATAGTCATTTCCTCAAAAAAATTGTTGAATTTCAAGAAGCAATTCTCTGAAAATATTCATGTCGCTATTCATAATTTAACAAACATAAGCAAATCATAAATCATAAATTATACATATAAAATTTATCCTATTTATCTCTAGCATCTATACAAGTATGATGATTCGCATGTGTAGAAATTTCTTAGATAACGGATACTTACTTGTTGAGTGTAAATCGTGCGTTTTTAATGCTTTAGGATGAGTCAAATTACTAGAATCTGACTCGATTCCATAGTACAAACGCTTTGATTCACCTGTGATTGAATGAATATGAACTTTATCGAGAATTTCTGAATTTCAAATAAAAATTTTTAATGAAAAGTTACGTTTTGTAACTTATGAGAAAAGTTATATCATTTCTTTCAAAAGCTATATTTTTTCATAATTTTATATATAAAAAGATATGGGTCTGGGCTGGGTCAAGCCCACATGGACGGCCCAATACCACAAAGCCCAATATCTCACACTCGCCCAAAATGGGTTTGGCTCAATCCAAAAATATCATCTCACATCTCAAACTTAAACAGAGAATCTTTCATACAGTCAAACAGACCGTGCGACCTATCCAATATACAAACCTAATTATAGGCCATATAGGAGACATCAACCCAAAGATGTAATTATTTTCGATAATGTACTTAATTATCCCAAGTACCTTTCTCAATACAATCAAGTGTCATTCAATCCCTCATGAATCTATACTCAAATTATTCTTGCAATTACTTGTATTCTAAGTTACTTCTCGCTTCATCAAGCGTAATAACTTCGGCCAGTGAATACAAGCTGCGAGTGCATAAGCAAAGTACTCTTTCTTTCACCCTCATATCAATCATATTTGAATTAACTCGCTTTTCTAGGAGTGTTCCATTAAGTCGAATCATTCCACTACTATAGGATACATCCTAAGATAGTCAAAATTAATTCATCACATCATGATATAGTTAAAAGTCACAAAGGGTAAAAATTGTTTGAAATCCATTTCTAGGATTTCTAGGACTCACATAGCGATGAAGCAGAGATTCATTCTTTCACTTTCTAATAGGTCGTATAGCACATGAAGTATGAAATGCATGCTATGGTGGAGCAACTCTTTTCTTGTCAAAGATGAAAAAGTGTATGTCTTGCTCTTAGTTCAAAATAAATAAACACCATATGAGTATTAGTCTTGTCTCTCTGAATGCGCCAAACTTGAAACTTTTATTTACACATTCAACAATGTTAAACAACAAATTTCACACTCAGCTTCCTCCATATAGACACATGAATGGGGGGGGAATTCATTCATATTGATTCTTATATATACAAAAAATCTCATCTTGATCCTTATCAAGGCGACCTTAAAAACACTTAATGAGACTAAAACCGCTCCCACTGCATCTTAGTCATTCACTTAATGCCTCTGCATTTATGGTCTCATCTCTGCTCGCTTCATAGCGCCAGAGGCAATTACTCATGTGAGTGAGTCAATCTAAGTCTATAGACATACTTATTCGAATTGGTATTTATAATATATTCATATAATTGAAAAATAATTAAACAATTAAATCGAGATATCATTTGTAAAAACCAAGTGATCTAACATAACATATATTGATTACATTCTACATAAACCTAAGGATTTTACATGTCTTTCAAATGCATCCCTAGCTATTGGTTTAGTAAATGGATCTGCTACCATTTTGTTTGTAGAAATGTGTTTCAGAGGCACTTTCTTTTCCGCAATCATGTCTTTAAAATAGTGATATCTAATCTAGATATGTTTGGTCTTACCATGATATTTTGGATCCTTAGCATAAGCTAATGTAGCCATACTATCACAATGGATTGTCACAGGTTCAAATGCTGACTTGACAATCTTTGAGTGCTGCAAACCAAACTACCTCTTGTATAGCTAAGGAACATGCTACATACTCAGCTTCCATTGTCGATAAAGCTATACAAGATTACTTTTTGCTACTCCATGAAATTGCCCAATCATTAAGCAAGAATTCATATCCGGAGGTCGATTTACACTGATCTATGTCACCTCCCCAATCAGCATCAGTATAACCAATTAAGCGCAAATCTTTCCCTTGATAACATAGAACATAGTCTGAAGTTCTTTTTAGATATCTCAATATTCTCTTGACTATCATCCAATGTTTTAGACCTGGATTAGATTGAAATCTGCTCACTAGCCCAATGACATAGCAAATGTATGGACGTGTGCACATCATTGCATACATCAGACTACCGACAATACTGGAGTAGGGTACTCTAGACATTCGTTCTTTTTCATCCGATGTCTTGGGACACATATCTAGACTAAGGCTCAGATTCCTTTCGACAGGGGTATCCATAGACTTACATTCATGCATATGGTAACGCTCTAACATTTTCTTTATATAAGTCTCCTAAGATAAACCCATAAGTCTTTTAAAGCGATCCCTTATGATATTAACACCAAGTACATAGCTAGCCTCACCCATAACTTTCATTTCAAAGTTCGATGATAACCATTTCTTGGTAGTATCAATCAACTTCTTATCATTTTCAGCTATTAAAATGTCATCGACATACAAGGACATAATTATAAAACCATTGTTAGAATATTTAATATACACACAATGGTTTTCCTCCATCACCGTAAAACCATCCTTCAATATGACTTGATGAAATTTGAGGTTCCACTGTCTTGATGCTTGCTTAAGACCGTAAATGGATCTTTTGAGCTTACAAACTTTGCGCTCTTGTCATTTGAGTTCAAAACCTAAAGGTTGATCCATATAGATCTCTTCATCTAATTCTCTATTGAGAAAAGCAGTTTTAACGTCCATTTGATATAATTATAAGTCCATTCTTGCTAATATAGCCAGAATGAGGCGAACTGATGCAAACCTATCTACAGGTGAGAATGTATCTTCATAGCCAATTCCTTTTTTTTTTTTTGTAGCCCTTAGCTACTAATCGAGCTTTAAATCTTTCTATTGTCCCATTCGCCCTACATTTTATTTTGAGAATCCATTTGTTCCCAATAGTCTTACGACCAGACGGTTTCTCAACCAAATCCCAGACTTGATTGTATATCATCGAATCCATTTCCTCTTTCATAGCTTTAATCCATTCTTTTGCTTTAGGACCACAGAGAGGTTGTTGTACTTGTTGCCCAGATAATGAACCAAAAAGGGGGGGTTGAATTGGATATAAAAAAATCCTTAACTTTTAAGTCCAGAATAAAAATTAAATAGAGTAGGGATAGAGAGATATCACACAAGAAATTTATAGAGGTTCAGGTATTAACAAACCTTACTCCTCTCCCCAATCTCAATTGAGAGTTTCACTAACACACAAAGTGTTACAATGAAGTTTTACAAGCTCACTCCCAACTATAGTGTTTCTATCAATGGCTAACACCTAACTCGGAAAATTCCTTTGTGTTTTAATGGCTCACGCAATAAACCAATTACTTGTGTTTTATGACTCATACAAATAACCCTTACAAGTGTTTTACTCTTAACACAATATACCCAAACTCACTTGAGTAGAAGATTACAAAGAAAAACACTCACTAACCTATAATGCTCAGAATTTATGAGCAAATAGATTTTTACATAGAATAAGAGTTTTGTTGAAAGTAATTAAAGCACAATGGCTACAACAAAATTTTGATTCGAAGTAATTGTTATTCATTTGTTTAGGATTCATAAATGACTTGCATTTATACTTCCTTAGCGAATTATAGCTGTTTGGATGCATTTACTGCGAAAATAACCATTGAACCAACTCTTAATTTTGCACCTAACATGTTTCTCTTTCCTCATTCATGATCGTGAATATGTGTGTCACGGTTGTGAATGTTCTTCCAAGCCGTGGCTCAGGTGGTGACTCTAGCCGTGAAGCATTCTGGAAGAATTTGAAGTGTTTGATCACAGACGTGACTTTATACTTTCACAAGCATAAATATCCTTCCAACCCGTGGTCCAAGTGGTGACTCTCGCTGTGAAGCTCTTTGGAAAAAGTTGACATGTTATCTTACGGGCGTGACTATCTTTCACGGGCATGACTGATTTGATCATTCACAGTTGTTATGATCCTTCATGGTCGTAAACTTTAAATGCTGAAGAGTTGGCACTAAGCTATATCACGGGCGTGACATAATCAGTCACGAGCGTGAATATGCTATTTCTTCATATTTTGATTTTCGAAGGTAGTCTTCCATTCTTGCATCATATTCCATACTTTGTTCAACAAACTTAGAACACAAATATTGTTAAATACATTATTGCTATTGGTGAACCTCGAGGGGTATTTTTGTCATTTTGATGCTAACAAATAAAATAGCAATAATGTATTTAACATACTTGTTTTCTAAGTTTATTGAATATGGTATGGAACATGATAGCAAGAATGAAAAATGGAATATTAATCTTAAAAAGACAAAAAAAAATGAAGAAATAGCATGTTCACGCCCGTGATGAAGCTTAGTGCCAACTATCCAATATTTAAAGTTCATGGCCATGAAGGATTATAGCAATCGTGAATGATCATATCAGTCACGCCCGTGAAAGAAAGTCACGCCCGTGAGAAAACATGTCAAATTCCTCCAGAGAGCTTCACAGCCAGAGTCATTACTTGGACTACGGCTAGGAAGGATGTTCACGCCCGTGAAATAATAATGTCACGCCCGTGATCAAATATTTCAAATCCTTCTAGAATGCTTCATGGCCAAAGTCACGGCTTGGAAGAACAGTCACGACCGTGACACTCATACTCATGACCGTGAAAGAGAAAAAAGAAACATGTTAGGTGCGAAATTAAGAGTTGGTGCAACAGTTATTTTTGCATTAAATGCAACCAAACGACTATAATTCACCATAGAAGTATAAATGCAAGTCATTTATGAATCCAGAATAAGAGAATAGCTAATACTTCGAATTAAAATTTTGTTATAGCCATTTTGTGCATTTAATACTTTCAAAACAAACATTAATTCTCTATAAAAATATTTTTGCTCATTATTTTCTGAGCATTATAGATTTGTGAGTGTTTCTCTTTGGAATCTATTACTCAAGTAAGTTTGGGTATATTGAATTAAGAGTAGAACACTTGTAAGGTTATTTATGTGAGCCTTTAAAATACAAGGAATTGGTTTATTGTGTGAGCCATTAAAACACAAGGGATTTTTGGGTTAGGTGTGATCCGTTGTTAAAAACACCATAGTTGAGAGTGAGCTTGTAAAACTCTATTGTAACACTTCGTGTATTAGTGAAACTCCCAATTGAGATTGAGGAGAGGAGTAGGGTTTGTTAACACCCGAACCTCTATAAAAATTCCTATGTGATATCTTCCTATCCCTACTCAACTTAACTTTTCTTTCCGCACTTAAAAGTTAAGAATGTTTTTTTAATGTCCAATTCAACCTCCCTTCTTGGTTCAATATCTGGGCAACAATTGGTATCAGAGCTCAGTATAGCATCGAAGCCTAAACAATGCTAGCAAAGATTAAGGTATGGCTAATTAAGGATTCCAAAGTCTCAAGCCTTACTTTGATGGAGCAAATTATGCTCATTGGAAGTTTCTGATGGAGACATATCTGGATAGTGAAGGAATTGAATTTTGGGATAGTGTTTGGAAAGAATGGACACCACCAACTAGAAGAGGAGTTGATGGTGAAGAAGAAATCATATCAAGAGATGATTGGACAGAGCCTCAAAAAAGAGCAAACTTCAAAAACAAGAAGACAATGACAATTCTCTCAAGCTCATTATCCATTGAAGAATGTGGCAGAATACAACACTGTCCAACTACTTACAGAGTATGAACTCAGAGTATGAACTCTTCAAGATGAAATTCAATGAGTCAATTACTGACATGACCAACCGTCTTCTAGCCATCATAAATGGCATGAGAAAGCTTGGAAAACACCTAAGCTTAGAAGATGTAAATAACAAAATTCTGAAAAGTTTTCATCTCAAAGATTACGGTTCAAGAGTTACCGGTATAGAAGAGGAAAATGAAGACATGAGCATCATGAATACCGATGTGCTTATTGGCAAACTTCTTACATATGAAATGGTAGTAAAGAGAGATAGAGGACTTGAAGCCAAACCAGAAAAAAGAAAGCCTATAGTACTAAGAGCCTCTACTTCAAAATTTGAAGAATAAGTTGAAGATGATGAAGAAAAGAGTGATGATGAAAATGAGGACATTGCTATGCTCTTAAGAAGGCTGAAAAAAATTATTGAGAAGAGAATGAGCAACTCTAGAAAATTCAGGCAAAGAAACCTCAAACGGACTTCTAATGACTCACAAAGAAGTAAATAGGAGGTAAAATGCTATGAATATGGGAAGAAAGGGCATATTAAATCGGAATGTCCAAGGCTCAAGAAGCACAAGAGCAAATACCAAAGATACAATGGGGAGAAAGGTCACAAAGCCACATGGGATGACGAAAGCTCTTCAAGTGAAAAAAATGACAATGAAAGTGAAGAGGTCAACTTATGCTTCATGGCTATAGAGGATCACATCTCGGATAATGTAGGATCACTTCACTCATACTCTTTCAATAATGATAGTAGTGATAATGATAGTAATAGTGAAGATGATGATGAGCAAAGCCTAATAGAAGTATTGAATCTAGAACTAGAGAAATATAGAAGTAAATTCAATACTTATAAGAATAACATTTGTAATTTGAAAATCAAAATGGATGCTTTAGAAAAGGAAAACTTTAAGCTTAAATCATCTAATGAATCTCTTCAAAAGTCATTAGATGAGTACTCTTCAAGACCCTCAACTAAATCCTTGCTTAAAAAAACAATATTTTGAAAAATAAAGTTGAGGAACTTAGAAACTCCATTTCAAAATTTCACAAGGGAAAGGAGAGTTTAGATACCCTCATTGTGTCTCAAAGACCACCCTTAATTAGACATGGTCTAGGGGTTTAAGGGTACATCATCATCTTCTCACAAGACTACTTTCGTTAAGTAAAGTGAACCTTACATCTCCATATTTACTGTAACAGCCCCAAGGGCTAAGTGCACAAAATACATTAAATCTTCTATACATAAGAGGGATGATCAAGGATTGGTAAGCCTAAGAAGAAAACCTCAAAAGGCTAATCATGCCTTTATGTATAAGAAGCATGCACCTAGAAAAGCACCATTTCATCATGCTTGTACATGCCATTGCTCTCAAGCTCAACCTAATAAAGTTGAGGAACTTAGAAACTCCATTTCAAAATTTCACAAGGGAAATGAGAGTTTAGATACCCTCATTGTGTCTCAAAGACCACCCTTAATTAGACATGGTCTAGGGTTTAAGGGTACATCATCATCTTCTCACAAGACTACTTTCGTTAAGTCAAGTGAACCTTACATCTCCACATTTACTGTAACAGCCCCAAGGGCTAAGTGCACAAAATACATTAAATCTTCTATACATAAGAGGGATGATCAAGGATTGGTAAGCCTAAGAAGGAAACCTCAAAAGGCTAATCATGCCTTTATGTATAAGAAGCATGCACCTAGAAAAGCACCATTTCATCATGCTTGTACATGCCATTGCTCTCAAGCTCAACCTAATAGATATATGGCATTCAAAAGTATTGTAAGACCAAAAAGCATATTTAGAGCTAAACAATGTAATTATTGTATGAAATTTGGTCACATAAATAAACATTGCTGGATAAGGAAGGCTCATTGGGAACCTTCATGTGCTAACCCCCAAGGATCCAAGCTCATTTGGGTACCTAAAAACCATACTTGAATTGTGATTCTATAGGTATGCCTCAAGTCCACAATAAACAAAAATGCTTAGCTAGTAGACAGTGGATGCTTAAGGCATATGATAGGAGACAAAAAACTTTTCAATGAAATCAAAAGTATTGATGGAGGTAAAGTTACCTTTGGAAATAATGCTAAGGGTAAGGTAATTGGCATTGTCTCTATTGGTATTAATGGTACTACTTTCATAAAAGATGCCTTACTTGTTGATGGCTTGAAACATAACTTGTTAAGTGTAAGTCAATTATGTGATAAAGGAAACAAAGTAATCTTTACTTCCAACGAATGTCTTGTAACCTCAATTAATGGCCAAAAGATATTTAAAGGAAATAGAGATGTCAATGCCTACATAATAGACTTACACAAAATATGTAACATTTCCTCTAAGTGTCTTGTGACTACTAGTGATGAATCTTGGTTGTGCATAGAAGGCTTGGTCATGCAAACATGGATCTAATTCAAAGCCTCAGCAAAGGAGAGCTGGTGAAGGGGTTACCAAAAGTCAAATTTAAAAAAGTCAAGACATGTTAACCTTGCCAAAAAGGAAAACAACACAAGTCATCCTTCAAATCCAAAAACACTGTAAGTACCTCAAAACCTCTACAACTCCTGCATCTAGATCTTTTTGGACCTAATATAATTGCAAGCTTAGGAGGTAAACACTATGCCTTTGTCATCGTCGATGACTACTCTAGATTTACTTGGGTAATTTTCTTAGCTCAAAAGAGTGATGCCTTTGAAACTTTCAGAAACTTTGCTAAAATAGTTCAAAATGAAAAAGGATATTGTATTTCAAAAATAAGAAGTGATCATGGCAAAGAATTTGAAAATGAAAACTTTGAAAATTTTTGTCTTGAACATGTCATTTTGCAGAATTTTTCATCTCCTAAGAAACCTCAACAAAATGGGGTAGTCGAAAGGAAAAATTGAATTTTAATTGAAATGACTCGAACAATACTCAGTGAGTATGGTTTACCAACTTACTTTTGGGCCGAAGCCACAAATACTGCATGTTATATTTCAAATCGAGTTTTCAAAAGACCTTTCTTAAACAAAACTTCATTTGAGATATAGAATGGAAGAAAGCCCTTGATATCATACTTTAGAGCATTTGGATGCAAATGTTTCATATTGAATACCAAGGACAATCTTGGAAAATTTACCTATAAATATGATGAGGGTATCTTTTTAGGATACTCTACAACTAGCAAAACATATAGAGTATTTATAAAAAGTCATTAACTATTGAAGAATCAACACATGTTGTTTTTTTATGAATGTAGTAAGCTTGATCTTGTGAAAGGTAGTGTTCTTGATGATATCGTAGGTACCATAGAAAGAATTGATCTTGAAAATAAAAGAGAAGAAAATGATCAAGAAGATTCACATCAAGATGATACTCTACCTCCAGCTCAAGAGGAAAATAGGCAAGAGCTCCCAAAGGAATGGAGATTGATAAAAGATCACCCCAAAAAGCAAATCATTGGTGATCCTACAAGGGGAGTAAGTACTAGATCTTATCTCATACATTTAGTTTCTAATCTTGCCTTTGTTTCTCAAATTGAGCCTAAACTATTGATGAGGCTCTTAATGATGAAAGTTGGGTGATTGCTATGCAAGAGGAACTCAACCAATTTGAGAGAATTAAGGTATGGACCTTAGTACCTAGACCCAAGGAGCATCAAACCATTGGAAGCAAATGGGTATTTAGAAATAAACTAGATGAATAAGGTTTAATAACTAGGAATAAGGCTAGGTTAGTTGCAAAAGGATATAATCAGGTAAACAACCACCAGTTTTTAAAAGCTATGATTTGCCCAACTATGTACTTAAACTTTCAAAAGCTTTATATAGTTTGAAACAAGCCCCAAAAGCTTAGTATGAAAGACTCTTTTCTTTTCTCTTAGAAAATAATTTTACAAAGGGAAATATCGACACCACATTATTCATGAAAAAGCATAAGCATGATACTTTAATTGTTTAAATTTATGTTGATGACATCATATTTGGGTCTACTAATGAATTGCTTTGCCAAGAATTTGCTAAGTGTATGACTAGGGAATTCGAAATGAGCATGATGGGTGAGCTAAAATTCTTCCTTGGCCTACAAATAAAACAAGGCAATGAGGGCATATTCATCGACCAATCCAAATATGTCAAAGACTTACTTAAGAAATTTGGAATGGAATGATGCAAAAATGCCAAGACTCCAATGAGCACATCAACAAAATTGGATAGGGATGAAAAGGGTAAGAGCATTAATGAAAAACTCTAGAGGTATGATCAGATCATTTTTATATCTTACTGCCTCTAGACCCGATATAATATATAGTGTATGCTTATGTGCTCGCTTTCAATCATGTCCTAAAAAGTCACATTTAAATGCAGTAAAAAGAATTTTAAAATATTTACATGACTTATTGTATCTAGGTTTATGGTATCTTAGAAATTCATCCTTTCACATTATAGGATATTCAGATGCTGATTATGCTGGAAGTCTTTTAGATAGAAAAAGTACTTCAGGTACTTGTCACTTTACTAAAGAATGCTTAGTTTCTTGGTTTAGCAAAAAACAAGTTTCAGTTGCTCTTTCTACTGCTGAAGCAGAGTATGTGACAGCAGGATGTTGTTGTTCACAAATTCTTTGGATGAAACAATAACTTTGGATGAAACAATAACTTAAGGATTATGGTCATAGTATGAACCATATACCTATTAGATATGACAATACAAGTGCTATAAATCTATCTAAGAATCCCATTCAACACTATAGAAGTAAGCATATTAACATAAGATATCATTTTATTGGAGATCGTGTTCAATATGGAGACGTTCTATTGAAATTTATAAGCACAGACAATCAATTGGAATATATCTTCACTAAGTCTCTAAATGAGGAAAGATTTAATTTCATAAGAAGAGAGCTTGGTATGATTGATAGATTAAATTTATGATTGCCAAAATTGTCGAACCTTGATTGATAATCTTGTGTTTTTCGTCTCATCTTTTTAGATATGAAGTAGCTAACTTGATAGAAATATATGTTATAAGGGATAGAAGCTCCTTAGAAATGCTTTAATCATGTTTTAGACTTAATTTTATTTAATGAGGATTTTAGGTAATTCACGCTCGTGACATATATTCACGGTCGTGATCATAATCGCCAAAAGCTCTAGTAGCTTTCACGCCTTACTTCACGACATGCTTCACGATTGAAGGTAGTGAAGTCTATGTTTCATGCCCATAACCTTTTTCTATCACTCCCGTGAAACTCTTTATTCATGCCCGTGACGCTTATTCACGATCGTGAATATTTCCACCAAAAACTTACAGAAGCGTTCACACTTTGTGTCATGCTCTGTCTCATGGTCACAAGTAGTGAAGATTGTACTTTATGACAGTGACTCTTTTGTCACCACCGTGATATTTTATCATTCACGCCCGTGACCTTTAATTGTCATGACCGTGAATCATTTCACATCCCTCATCACGGGTAGAGTGTCTCTTCAGCAAATTGTGAACACGACATTTCATGCCCGTGGCTTAGATTTCACGCCCGTGAAGATGTCAGCTATAAAATGTTTTTTTGCGTTATTTCTCTCATTTCCAACTCTCCAACTTCTCTCATTTATCACCATTGAATACCATTTTGAAGATTCCAGCCCTCTAGCAACTCATTCCATCTATAAATACCTTCAAAAACTATCTCCATCATCAGAAATCAAAACACCTTAGGTTCTATTCCAAAATTCCATAAGATTTTTCTCTCTTCAAAAATATATTTCTCAATCAAAAATGGAAATCGGCTCCTCCATAGGTACCAGAAAGAAGTCTCATGCTCCAAGAAGGTACACAGATTACCTTCTAAATATTATTCTGGAGCACTGTTGTTCAAGATACTCAGTTCTCAAGCAAATACCACTCCTTTCCTCTCGATCATTTGAGTGGAAAACTATCAGAACACTTGGTCTCGAGACAAGCATGACAGAACAACTCCAAGCTTGTCATCTGAAAGATTTCGTTGATATCTATCAACTGACGCTGAGGGAACCAACTCTAAAGTTCCTAAGCACTCTACAAGTCTCTCCTACCAACACGGTAAAATTCAAACTTTGCAAACATCCGAACACCCTCACTGCCATAGAGTTTGGTGACATGTTCAACCTTCCCTCTGACGGTATCCTTAATGAGAGTGAGGTGGAGTTCTATGCTACTCAGGCATGGACTCATTTCGGGCTTGATTGCAGCTGAGATGTCAAGAAGATGAAAAACACCCACCTTCGATCCCTAGTGCACAAGTACTTGCATAGGTTTCTAACCTATAGCATTTTTGCTAGAGGAGACACCAATGGATTGATTCGGAAATCTGAGCTCTTTCTCCTGTTGATGGCTCAAAGAGGCCTAACAGTGGCTTTATCTCGATGGTTTGCAAACCATCTACTGTCTATTGCCACCAAGCCCTCCGGAGACATTCTGATTGGTGGGTACGTGACTCACCTTGCTATCAAACTTGGGTATTTGAAGCTAGAGGAGCACCACTTCAATCTTATACCAGCACATCCTCGAGATCGACAAGACATCGAGTCATTTATCAAAATGGGAGTGGTTGTTCATATAGTTCATGAGAACAACATCTACTACCGCTTTACCAACACAGCTGGTGAGATTATTTGGGAGGATAATGATTCGGACAACTTCAAAGCTGGCCTTTAAGGAATCCAGCAGAGGAAGAGAGTTCGAGTTGAAATGGAGACTCCAGAGGTTGAGCAAGAAATTGAACAACCCTCTGCCTCCACACCAAACTTGGCTGAACAAGTGGCTGATCTCTTGGCACCATGTTTTGAGCAATTGCAGGCTTCGATGGATGAGAGGTTAGAGAATGTCATGGATTTCATGGAGTCTCACATGGAGAGCCTTGAGGCGGAAGTAGCTCGCCTTAGAGATGAGATGTCCGGCTCTAAATCTAGCTAAACTATATTTTAGCTATGTTATTTTCTTGCTTGTTTGATGTAGGACTTTCAATCACTTTTCAAATCCTTGTATTCTTCTTTTAATATTAATATAATTGCTTTTGTTTTCCATTATGATTTATCTTCTTGTTATTCTTTTTGTTGATGACAAAAGGGGGAGAACCTAGCAATATATTATATTTAAAGTTAAATGCAATATATTTGAAATAGTTAATTGAATCAAATGAATATGCAAATATGCAAATGAGATGATATACCTTGAATATACCTTGATGCAAGTTACATGAATGAATATGCACTTGATACACTTTGAATATACCTTAAATATACCTTAAATATACTTTGCACATACTTAACTTGTTTTAAGTAAAAATTTGGTATACATTGGATATACCTTGCATATAACTTACATATACCTAAACTAGGAAGCATATTTTGATGTTTTACTTCATCATTCTTTACAATTCTTGCACTTCAGTAATTTTTTATTATTATCTTAAGCATCTTTTAAGAGGGAGACTTCTCAAAAGTACCTATTGCTAGATTATTTGTAACATACTTGTTTTCTAAGTTTATTGAATAGGGTATGGAACATGATAGAAAGAATGGAGAATGGAAGACTAATCTTAGAAAGACAAAAAAAAAAAGAAGTAACATGTTCATGCTCGTGACCTTGTATGTCACGCCCGTGATGAAGCTTAGTGCCAACTATCCAACATTTAAGTTCATGGCCATGAAGGATCATAGCGACCTTGAACGATCATATCAGTCACGCTCGTGAAAGAAAGTCACGTCCATGAGAAAACATGATAAATTACTCCAGAGAGCTTCACGGCCAGCGTCACTACTTGGACCACAGCTAGAAAGGATGTTCATGCCCGTGAAATAATAATATCACGCCCATGATCAAACATTTCAAATCCTTCCAGAATGCTTAATGGCCAAAGTCACGGCTTGGAAGAACAGTCACGACCGTGACACTCATACTCACGACCGTGAAAGAGGAAAGAGAAACATGTCAGGAACGAAATTAAAAGTTGGTACAATGACTATTTTCGTATTAAATGCAACCAAAAGGCTATAATTTGCCATTGAAGTATAAATGCAAGTCATTTATGAATCCAGAACAAGAGAATAGCAAATACTTCGAATCTCAATCTTGTTGTAAGCCATTTGTGCATTTACTACTTTAAAACAAACATTAATTCTCTGTAAAAAATCTTTTTGCTCAATATTTTTTGAGTATTATAAATTTGTGAGTGTTTATCTTTGTAATCTACTTCTCAAGTGAGTTTGGGTATATTGGGTTAAGAGTAGAACACTTGTAAGGGTTATTTGTGTGAGCCTTTAAAACACAAGGAATTGGTTTATTGTGTGAGCCATTAAAACACAAGGGATTTCTGGGTTAGGTGTGATCCATTGTTAGAAACACCATAGTTGGGAGTGAGCTTGTAAAACTCCATTGTAACACTTAGTGCGTTAGTGAAACTCCCAATTGAGATTAGGGAGAGGAGTAGGGTTTGTTGACACCTGAACCTCTATAAAAATTCTTGTGTGATATCTTCCTATCCCTACTCAACTTAACTTTTCTTTTCACACTTAAAAGTTAAGAATTTTTTTTTAATATCCAATTCAACCCCCCTTCTTGGTTCAATATATGGGAAACAACTATTTTATTTGTTAGCATCAAAATGATAGAAATACCTCTCAAGGTTCAACAATCTCCCCCTTTTTGATGGTGACAAATAATCTAGTAATATGTGCTTTTGAGAAGTCTCCCCCTTAAAAGATGCTTAAGACAAAAAATAATAGAGTGCAAGAATTGAGGAAGTATAACATGGATCTTTGCTTGCTAGTTAGGTATATGCAAAGTATATTCAAAGTATATGGAAAGTATATCAAATCTTTTGCTTTTAACTAGTTAAACATATGCAAAGTATATCAACATATTTGCTTTTAACTAGTTAAGTATATGCAAAGTATATTCAAAGTATATCAACACATTTGTATTCATATATTTGCATATTCATATATTGCTAGGTTCTCCCCCTTTTGTCATCAACAAAAATAACAGAAAAGTAAATCATAAAGCGAAAAACGATGCAAATTATATTAATATAAAATAGAGGAAGTACAAAGTTTGGAAAAAGTAAATTAAAATCCGACATTCACAATACTAGAAACTAGTAAACAAAATGAAAAAGCTAGACTCTAACTAGGCTTGGAGCCGGACAATCCATCTCTAAGGCATGCTACTTCTGTTTCGAAGCTATCCTTGTGAGACTCCATGAAATCTTTGAGGTTTTTCAACCTCTCATCGACTGAAGCCTACAGTAGGACAAAGCGATGTGCTAAAAGATCAGCCACTTGCTGAGCCAAGTTAGGTGTAGAGGCCGAGGATTGACCAATCTCCTGCTCAAACTTTGGGGTCGCCATATCGACTCAGACTTGTTTTCTTTGTTGGATTCCTTGGAGGCCATCTTTGAAATCATTCGAATCCTCATCTTCCCAAAAAATTTCACCATCTGGAGTGGTGAAGCGGTAATAGATATTATTCTCATGAATTATTCGAACCGCAGCTCCCATTTTTATAAAAAACTCGACATCTAGCCGGTCTCGAGCATATACTGGTATGAGGTTGAAGTTGTGCTCTTCGAGCTTCAGATACCCGAGCTCAATTTCAAGGTGAGTCACGTACCCACTAATCAAAATATCTCCCGAAGGCTTTGTTGCAATTAAGAGAAGATGGTTTGCAAACCATCGAGATAGGCCCACCGTTAGACCTATTCGAGCCATCTCCAAGAGGAAAATCTCGGATTTACGGATTGCACCATTGCTATTGCCTCTTACAAAGATGCTATAGGTCAGAAACCTATGTAAATATCTATGTACTGGAGACCGAAGATGGGTGTTTTTCGTCTTTTTCACATCCTAGCTACAGTCTAATCCGAAATGAGTCCATGCTGGATTGGCATAAAATTCCACCTCACTCTCATTGAGGATACCTTCTGAGGGAAGTTTGAAGATTTCACCAAACTTCGCTGCTATGAGAGTATTTGGATGCTTGCAAAGTTGGAATTTGATTGTTCCGGTGGGAGAGACTTGCAAGGTGCTAAGAAACTTGAGAATTGGTTCCCATAGCGTTGGCTGATGGATATCTACAAACTCCTTGAGATGACAAGCTTGTAGTTATTCTGTCATGCTTGTCTCAAGACCGAGGATCCTGATAGCATTCCACTCGAAGGATCGTGATGAAAGCAATGGCATTTTCTTAAGAATGGCATACCTCGGATGACAATGCTCCGGAATGATGTTGAGAAGGTAGTTTGTGTAGCGTCTCAGAGCATGAGATTTCTTTCTTGTGCCTTTTGAGGAGCTGGGTTCCTTTGTTGAGTTGAGAATGAGTTTTTGGAGAGAGATTTTCTGACAGGGATTTTGAGGATTAACTTTGTGATGTTCTGATTTTTGAAGAAAGAAAAAGTTTTTGAAGGTTTTTATAAATGGAAAAGGCTATTAAGGGGCCAAAATCTGTGAAAATATTGAATGAGGGTGATAAATGAGAGAATTTGTAGAGTTTGAAATGAGAGAAAATGACAGAAAACTGTTTTATAGTTGACATAGTCACGGGCATGAAATGTCATGGTCACGGTTAATTGAAAAGGTGTTCTACCAGTGATGAATGATATGAAATGATTCACGGTCGTGACATTTAATAGTCATGGGGGTGAATAGTGAATTTTTACGATGGTGGCAAAATGAGTCACGGTCATGAAGTACAATCTTCACTACTTGTGACCGTGAGATAACGCGTGAACCAAAGCGTGAACGGTTCTGTAATTATTTGGTGTTAATGTTCACGATCGTGAAGAAATGTCACGGTCGTGAACAAAGAGTTTCACGGGAGTGAAAGAAAAAAGTTATGGGCATGAAACATAGTCTTCACTACCTTCAGCCGTGAAACATGTCGTGAAGCAAAGGATGAAAGATACTGGAGCTTTTGACGATTATGATCACGACCGTGAATATATGTCATGGGCGTGAATTGCCTTAATTCCTCATTAAATAAAACTAAGTCTAAAACAAGACTAAAATATTTCTAAGGTGCTTCTATCCCTTATAACATATATTTCCATCAAGTTAGCCACTTCATACCTTAAAAGATAAGACAATAACATAAGATAGAAATTAACATTCAAGGTTCGACAAATTTGACAATCATACTTAAGATAAGATTAATCCATCAATCATACCAACCTATCTTCTTATGAAGTTAAATATTTCTTCATTAAGAGACTTAGTGAATATTTCTGCCAATTGATTGTCTATATTGATAAATTCCAATTCAACATCTTCATATTTAACATGATCTCTAAGAAAATGATATTTTATGTCAATATGCTTACTTCTAGAGTGTTGAATGAGATTCTTAAATAGGTTTATGGCACTTGTATTGTCACATCTGATAGGTATATGGTCCAAACTATGACCATAATTCTTAAGTTGTTGTTTCATCCATAGGATTTGAGTGCAACAATATCCTGCTGCCACATACTCCGCTTCAGCAGTAAAAAAGAGCAATTGAAACTTGTTTTTTGCTAAACCAAGAAACTACGCATTCACCAATAAAGTGACAAGTGTCTGAAGTACTCTTTCTATCCAAGAGACTTCCAGCGTAATCATCATCTAAATATCCTATGATATGAAAGGATGAATTTCTAGGATACCATAAGCCTAGATGCAATGAGCCATGTAAATATTTTACGATTCTTTTCAAAGCATTCAAATGTGATTCTTTAGGACGTGATTGAAAACGAGCACATAAGCATACACTATACATTATATCGGGCCTAGAGATAGTAAGATATAAGAGTGATCTGATCATACCACTATAGAACTTTTCATTAATGCTCTTACCCTTTTCATCTTTATCAAATTTTATTGATGTGCTTATTGGAGTCTTGGCATTTTTGCATCATTCCATTCCAAATTTCTTAATTAAGTCTTTGACATATTTGGATTGGTTGATGAATATGCCCTCATTACTTTGTTTTATTTGTAGACCAAGGAAGAACTTAAGCTCACCCATCATGCTCATTTCAAATTCCCTAGTCATACACTTGGCAAATTCTTGGCAAAACAATTCATTATAGACCTAAATATGGTGTCATCAACATAAATTTGAATAATTAGAATATAATGCTTATGCTTTTTAATAAACAAAGTAATGTCAACATTTCTTTTTGAAAAATTATCTGCTAAAAGAAAAGAAATGAGTCTTTCATACCAAACTCTTGGGGTTTGTTTCAAACTATACAAAGCTTTTGAAAGTTTAAATACATGGTCAAGCAAATTATGACTTTTAAAACCTGGCGGTTGTTCTATATAAACTTCTTCTATAAAACCATTTAAGAAAGCACTTTTGACATCCATTTCAAAGAGTTTGAAATTCATATGGCATGCATATGTTAAAAGTATTCTTATGACTTCTAATCTAGCTACCAGAGCATAGGTCTCATCATAATCTATTCATTCTTTTTTATTATATCCCTTTGCAACTAACCTTTCATCATTAAGAGCCTCATCAATATTTTTAGGCTCAATTTGAGAGACAAATGCAAGATTAGAATATAAAGATTTGAGATGAGATCTAGTACTTACTCCCTTTGTAGGATCACCAATGATTTGCTCCTTGGGGTGATCTTTTGTCATTTTCCGTTCCTTTGGGAGCTCTTACTTGTTTTCCTCTTGAGTTTGAGGTAGAGAGTCATCTTGATGTTAATTTGCTTGATCATTTTCAAGATCAAGTTTTTCTATTATACCTACAACATCATCAAGAGCACTACCTTTCACAAGATCAAGCTTACTAGATACATCAAAAACAACATGTATAGTTTTTTCAACAACTAATGACCTTTTATTGAAGACTTTATAAGCTTTTCTAGTGGTGGAGTATCCTCAAAATATACCCTCATCAGATTTAGAGGCAAATTTTCCAAGGTTATCCTTGGTATTTAATATGAAACATTTGCATCCAAATACTCTGAAGTATGATATCATGGGCTTTCTTCTATTCCATAACTCAAAAGAATTTTTGTTTCAGAATGGTCTTTTGAAAACTCGATTTGAAATATAACATGCAGTATTGGTGGCTTCGGCCCAAAAGTAAATTGGTAATCCATACTCATTGAGCAATAATTAAAGTTCATTGACTTTGAGCCATTTTAATTAAAGTTCAATTTTTCCTTTCGACCATCCCATTTTGTTGAGTTGTCCTAGGAGATAAAAAATTTTGTGAAATGTCATGTTCTAGACAAAAAATTTTAAAGTTTTCATTTTCAAATTTTTTGCCATGATCGCTTCTTATTTTTAAAATACAATATCCTTTTTCATTTTGAACTCTCTTAGCAAAGTTTTTAAAAGATTCAAAAGTATCACTCTTTTGAGTTAAGAAAATTACCCAAGTGAATCTAAAGTATTCATCGACAATGATAAAAGCATAGTGTTTATCTCCTAAGCTTACAACTCTAGTTGGTCCAAAAAGATCTAGATGCAAAAGTTGTAGAGGTTTTGAGGTACTTACAATGTTTTTGGATTTGAAGGAGGACTTATGTTGTTTTCCTCTTTGGCAAGGTTTACATGTCTTGTCTTTTTCAAATTTGACTTTTGGTAGTCCATTTACTAGCTCTCCTTTGCTGAGGCTTTGAATTAAATTCATGCTTGCATGACCAAGCCTTCTATGCCACAGCCAAGATTCATCACTAGTAGTCACAAGACACTTAAAGGAAATGTTATATATTTTATGTAATTTCCTTTAAATATCTCTTGGCCATTAACAGAGGTTACAAGACATTTGTTACAAGTAAAGATTACTTGGTTTCGCTTATCACATAATTGACTTACACTTAACAAGTTATGTTTCAAACCATCAACAAGTAAGACATCTTCAATGAAAGTAGTATTATTAATACCAATAGAGTCAATGCCAATTACCTTAAATACTTTTAATGACATTGAATAGTTCTTTGTCTCCGGTCATATGCCTTGAGCATCCACTATCTATTAGCCACGCATTTTCTTTTATTGTGGACTTGAGGCATACCTATAAAATCACAATTCAATTATTGTTTTTAGGTACCCAAATGAGCTTGGGTCCTTGGGGGTTATCACATGAAGATTCCCAATGAGCCTTCCTTATCTAGTAATGTTTATTGATATGACCAAATTTCATACAATAATTACATTGTTTAGCTTTAAATATGCTTTTCGGTCTTACCATGCTTTTAACTACCATTTTTCTATTAGGTAGAGTTTATGAGAAGTGGAAAACACATGCATAATGACTTGGTGCTTTCCTAGGTGCATGCTTCTTATACAGAAAAACATGATTGGCCTTTGAGATTTCCTTCTTAGGCTTACCAACTCTTGATCATTCCTTTTATGTATAGAAGGTTTAGTGTATATTGTGCACTTAGCCCTTGGGGCTGTTACTTCTAATGTGGAGATGTGGGGTTCACTTGACTTAACAAAAGTGGTCTTATGAGATGAAGATGATGTTCTTTTAAATCCTAGATCATGTCTTATTAAATGTGGTCTTTGAGACACAACGAGAGTATCTAAACTCTCTTTGCCTTTATGAAATTTTGAAATGGAGTTTCTAAGTTCTTCAACTTCATTTTTCAAAACATTGTTCTCTTTAAGCAAGGATTTAGTTGAGGGTCTTGAGGAGTACTCATCTAATGATTTTTGAAGAGATTCATCAGAAGATTTAAGTTCAAGATTTTCCTTTTCTAAAACTTCCATTTTGTTTTTCAAACTAGAAATGTTATTTTTATAAGTATTGAATTTACATCTATATTTTTCTTGTTCTAGGTTTAATACTTATTTTAAACTTTGTTTATCATCATCTTCACTATCACTATTATTATCACTACTATCATTATTGAATGAGTATGAGTAAAGTGATCCTACCTTATCAGAGACATGATGCTCTATAGCCATGAAGCATAGCTTGACCTCTTCACTTTCATTATCATCTTTTTCACTTGAAGAACTTTCGTCATCCCATGTGGCTTTGTGACCTTTCTCCTAACAATCTTTTTGGTATTTGTTCTTGTGTTTCTTGAGCCTTGGACATTATGGTTTGATATGTCCCTTCTTCCTACACTCATAACATTTTACCTCCTTTTTATTCCTTTGAGAGTCATTTGAGGAGTGTTTGAGATTTCTTTGCTTGAATTTTCGAGAGTTGCCCATTCTCTTTTCAATTATTCTTTTCAGTCTTCTTGAGAGCATTGCAATTTCCTCATTTGCATCATCACTCTTTTCTTCATCATCTTCAACTTATTCTTCAGATTTTGAAGTAGAGGCTCTTAGTACTAGAGGCTTTCTTTTTTCTGGTTTGGCTTCAAGTTCTCTATCTCTCTTTACTACCATTTCATGTGTTAGAAGTTTTCCAATAAGCACATAGGTATTCATGACGCTCATGTCTTCATTCCCTTCTTCTATACCAACAACTCTTGAACCATAATCTTTGAGAGGAAGGCTTCGCAGAATTTTGTTGTTTACATCTTCCAAGCTCAAGTGTTTCCCAAGCTTTCTCAAGTCGTTTATGATAGCTAGAAGTCGGTTCGTCATATCGATAATTGACTCATTGGATTTCAATTACTCTGAAGTGAATCCTCTTCTAGTTGAATCTTTTTTATTTAACTTGCTTTATTCCTAAAGTGAGAAGTTGAATCTTTTTTATTTAACTTGCTTTATTCCTTCATGATAATTTTCCAATATTTTCCACATACTATATGTGGTTGGACAGTGTTGTATTCTGCCACATTCTTCAATGGATAGTGAGCTTGAGAGAATTGTTATTGCCTTTTTATTTTTGAAATTTGCTCTACGTTGAGGCTATGTCCAATCATCTCTTGAAAGGATTTCTTCTTCACCATCAACTCCTCTTCTAGTTGGTGGTGTCCATTCTTTCCGAATGATATCCCATCAATTCCCTTACTATCAAGATATATCTCTATCTGAAACTTCCAATGAGCGTAGTTTGCTCCATCAAAGTAAAGCTTGAGACTTTGAAATCATTCATTGGCCATTTCTTGATCTTTGCTAGTGCTTTTTAGGATTTGATGCTAGACTGAGCTCAGATACCAATTGTTGCCCAGATAATGAACCAAAAATGGGGGTTGAATTGGATATAAAAAAAATCCTTAAATTTTAAGTGTGGAAATAAAAATTAAATGGAGTAGGGATAGAGAGATATCACATAAGAAATTTATAGAGGTTCGGGTATTAACAAACCCTACTCCTCTCCCCAATCTCAATTGGGAGTTTCACTAACACACTAAGTGTTACAATTGAGTTTTACAAGCTCACTCTCAACTATGGTGTTTCTATCAATGGCTAATACCTAACCTAGAAATTTTCTTGTGTTTTAATGGCCCATACAATAAACCAATTCCTTATGTTTTATGGCTCACACAATTACAAGTGTTTTACTCTTAACCCAATATACCCAAACTCACTTGAGTAGAAGATTACAAAGAAAAATACTCACCAACCTATAATGCTCAGAATTTATGAGCAAATAGATTTTTACAAAGAATAAGAGTTTTGTTGAAAGTAATTAATGCACAATGGCTACAACAAAATTTTGATTTGAAGTAATTGTTATTCTCTTGTTTAGGATTCATAAATAACTTGCATTTATACTTCCTTAGCGAATTATAATTGTTTGGATGCATTTAATGCAAAAATAGCCGTTGAACCAACTCTTAATTTCACGTTTGACATATTTCTCTTTCCTCATTCACAGTCGTGAATATGTGTGTCACAGTCATAAATGTTCTTCCAAGCCGTGGCTTAGGTGATGACTTTGGCCATAAAGCATTCTGGAAGAATTTGAAGTGCTTGATTACGGGTATGAATTTATACTTTCACGGGCATGAATATCCTTCCAAGCCATGGTCCAAGTGGTGACTCTGGTCGTGAAGCTCTTTAGAAGAATTTGACATGTTATCTTATGGGCGTGACTATCTTTCACGGGCGTGACTGATTTGATCATTCATTGTTGCTATGATCTTTCATGGTCGTGAACTTTAAATGTTGAAGAGTTGGCACTAAGCTATATCACAGGCGTGACATAATCAGTCACGTGCGTGAACATGCTATTTCTTCATATTTTGATTTTCAAAGGTAGTTTTCCATTCTTGCATCATATTCCATACCCTGTTCAACAAACTTAGAACACAAGTATTGTTAAATACGTTATTGCTATTTTATTTGTTAGCATCAAAATGATGGAAATACCCATCAAGGTTCAACAGTATTGTTTTAGGCTCTTCTTCATCTAGAGCAATCATAAAAGCTTCTCCCTCAATCTCAAATCGATGACGGGGAATCTTATCACGATTACTATGTCGAGGTTGAGATTGTTCATGGTCTTGCTCCATTAGAACAAAATCTAACATCCTTTCACACCCACTTGGTACAGAAGGAGCATTAAATTCTTGCTTTGTGAATGCTAAATCAATTATTCTTGCACTCCCACTAGTCTCCGAATCTTCCATTTCATAAAGTTGGAAATCATTATCTATCTCACCTCTTTTAGGAAAGTCCTCTTCTAAGAAAATGACATCTCTTAACTCAACTTCTATTACTCTTCCCCCAAAAATACATATCCTTTGGAGAATTTTGAGTATCTTATAAAGTTACACTTCTTCCCCCTCGGACCAAGCTTTCCATATTCATGGGAAGTGTAGTGCAACCCTATAGGCGCATATTGCTTAAGTCAAGTTTACGCTTTTCCATAATTCATAAGGGGTGGAATGAACAAATTTTGATGGTACACGATTAGAATGTAGGCAACAGTCATTAATGCATCAACCCAAAAAGAAATAGGTAAATTAGCTTGTGTCATCATTGACCTAACCATATCCAATAGGGTTTTATTTCTTCTTTCTGTTACGCCATTTTGTTGCGAAGTAGAAGGAATAGTTATCTGCCTAACTATACCCTTATGATCACAATAACTTTTGAATAAATCAGATAGATATTCACGCCTTTGATCAGTCCTTAAAGATTTTATATTCAAATTTAATTGATTCTCAACCAATTTACTATAACGTATGAAGCAACTAATGCTTCAGATTTATGGGAGATTAAATAAATATGACCATATCTGGTGAAATCATCTATGAAAGTGATGAAAAAGTGAGCACTATGCATTGCTTTAACATTCATTAGGCCACAAATGTCATAATGTATAAGCTGTAAAGGAAATGTGGCTCTTTTGGCTTTGCCAAATGGTAATCTTGTTGTTTTTCCCGCTAGGCAATGCTCACAAACAGACAAATCTATTTTCTTAACATATCCTAAAAGACCAACTTTTGCTAACCTTTTTAAATGATCTTGTCCAATGTGTCCTAATATAGCATGTCATTTAGCATCATCATTTAATGAAACATTATTGGAATTTTCAACAAAAAATATAGATTGCTTAACGTCCATAAAACCATTCAACATATGTCCAGAACCATAAAACAATTTGTCCAAAAGTATTTTAACACAATCATCTTCAAAAATAATTTTGAAGCTAAGTCCAAACAGAAAAATAATATAAACTAAATTTCATCGAACGTCAGGAGCATAAAGCACATCATGGAGATAAAACGTGCGACCTCCCTGCAGCACTAGTTTGCAGGTACCGATCCCAAGCACGTCAGCTGAAGCATTATTCCCCATATAGATTTTTCTACTCCCCTTTAGAATTCGACGAAATTCCACAAAGGCTTATCGATCCCTTACTATGCGGTTTGTTGCTACTGAGTCTATAGTCCAATAAGGAACAATTTCAGCTAACATCAAACAACTACTAACATATAAATCCGAGGGACTAATTTGGTCAAACAATACCTTTAGCTCAGTGCAATCACAAGCAAAGTGACCAGACTTCCCACAATTGAAACAATTCATGTTCTTGCCTTTCTTTCCACCGTGTTTCCCACGCTTGCGCTTATTTCCACTAAATTTGGTCTTATTTTCTCCCTTGCCTTGCCATTTGCCTTTACCTTTCCATTTCTTTTGCCCAGAGCCTGAAGCCTCTTTGCCTCTAGACTCAGTCATATAAGCCTATTTTTCAGGCTTATCAGCGAGAAGACGATCCTCCTCTAGCTCAACATGTCGGGCAACTTCATCAAAAGTTTTGATGTTGTCATTATGGGTAAGGTTGACACGCATGTGTTCTCAGGCTTTTGGAAGAGAGCGAATCACAGTTTGGACTTATTGCTCGTCAGTCATCTCATGGCCAATACCTTTTAGTTCACTTATCATGTTAGACATGACAGTAAGGTGTTGCCTCATTGTATGATTAGAATTTTTCTTAATGGCATCAAATTTTAGAGTTAATTGACGCAGCCTTGTTGATGAGGTTCCACCAAACTGAACCTTAACAGCATCCCAAACTGCTTGGGCTAAGCGGTGCTTTTCAAAGCGTACTATCAAGTCATTTCTCATGCTATTCAGCATCAATATGCAAGCAACTCTATCCTTGTGATTATAAGCTTGATATGCTTCTATATCCCGTCTATGTTGAGCAGTGTTTCCATGCTTAGACTCAGCCATTGGTTGTGTTATTGTTTCTAGCATATCTTGCTCTTCTAGGAGATGCTGAATTTTACGATGCCAAATATCATAGTTTTTATCATTCAACTTATCTCCTTGATTCAAATCAGCAATAATGCTTTTTGTTGCAGCTATTTCAATTATTTAGAAATAATGATCATAATTAGAATTAGCACAATTCAATATTACTTTTATCAATTTCAAGTTACAATGCTTTAAATTAAATTAATCAATAATAACCTAATAAGCAGTAGAAACAAAAAAATTGTATATACAGCTCAATCAACTCCTACTGACATAGTTCAGTTATCATTGTTTAATTTAAACATGCGCCAATTAATTTTATATTAGATGAGGTTCATTAATCTACCAATCTAATATTCCCACAATACATTCATCATATAATGTAATATAACAATAACAATATATATGTATTAAAATAAGATAAACATCCATTATAGATCCCAAAGAAATACTGTCACACACAAAAATAAATATTTTCTAATATTGAGTTTAATTCATTCATCATCTGGTTGAACTTGTGGTTCCCTCTCAGCAAATTCTCTTTTTGCCAGTGTACCAGACATTTTTTTCATCCATAGGGAACTATTCATTGATTTACTAGATCACTTAATATTATCTTATATCCGGTGCTCCAGTTCCTGATTCAAATATTTTTCAAGATTTTCATAAGTTAAGTCGCTTCATCTTTCTTTAAGTGTTTTCCTTTCCTCTTCCCATGAATCAAGTAAGGAATCAAGAACTATAAACATCTGTTGTTCCACAACTAAATTATAGTCTTCACTAAACATAATATAGAAAGTCTACATTTTATAGAACATCTCATCAATATGTTTCTCAAGAGAATGTTCTGAATCTTTCTTATATGCACATAATCACTCCAAAGCGCGAATCATCAGATTCCTCACTACATATTTGAATAAATTAAACCAACATTAGACACCATTAAATATGATGTATGTTATGTGACACAAAAAAAATACACACATATATATTTTTAGTAATTATGTTCCAATTTGCATGTTTTTCTCCAAATTCTTCATCAAAACAGTCATAAAATTTTTTTGAAAAATATCCATTAAATTGGAAATTAAATTTTGAGAATTTTAAAAAAACAATGGACAAAAACACATACTCCCACGCGTGAAATGAAATTTTCCCACGAACCTCATGGGCTTCACGCGATGTCACGTGTACCTTTCCACATCATCGCCACATCAGCATTTTGTGGACCAACCAAAGGAATCCACATGGCCAAACATGCCACGTGTCATGGACACATGGAAAAAATCGTCAACAACCGCTCCAAGCCAACCATCGGCGTGTGACACGCCTCCTTCCGAAGGTTGTTTTGTATCAGTTTTTCAAATTTTACACATTTTTATGGTTTTAAAACCATTTGGACCATTTTTATTCTGTTTTAACATTATTTTTGTCATGTTTGAATAACACATACACTATCCGAGAGTGGAAATCATTTTAATTCCAGTTTTTCAAAAATATATGCTCAGAAACTTTGAAAAATTATAAAAATTCAACACTCATCAAAAAATTATGTAAAAATACTCGTTAGAAAGCTTATAATGAGAGCTTTCTAAGGATACCAAATTTAAACTATGAAACTGAAGAATTAATTTTACGAAATTGAAGAAATTTTGAATTTTCATAGTTAATTTCTCAAAAATCACCACAATTATGATTTTAAGTACAAAAATGCACAAAACGGGCTCTGATACTAATGTAGGAATTTCTTAGGTAGCGGATACTTACTTGTTTTCGTAGATCATGCATTTTCAATGCTTTAGGTGGAGTCAAATTACTAGAACCTGACTCGATTCTACAGTACAAACGCTTTTATTCACTTTTGATTGAATGAAGATGAAGAAATTCCTTCATCGAGAATTTCCAAATTTCAGAAAAAACTTTTTGATGAAAAGTTACGTTTTGTAACTTATGAGAAAAGTTATATCCTTCCGTTCAAAAGTTATATCTTTTCATAACTTTATATATAAAAAGATATGGACATGGGCAGCCCAATACCACAAAGCCTTACAACATGGTAACCTAAAAAGCAAACCCTAACATTCCTTTTATAGGATCAAATATCTTGGTCATGCACATGTACAAACTAATCCCAAAGGAGGACCACTCAATATACGTCTTAAATGCACGGAATATATTGAGCAATATCCCAAATATAAATTTGTTAATCTTAGGATGTTTGTCATCAAGATGTGATCTAATAGGCCATAATATGAGTGCATCAAGCAACTTATCTAGCTGTCTTTACAAGCATTTCGATAGTAAAACCCAAACTACCATTATTCGTTCCTACTTTAAGATCAACATAATATTTCATAAAACACATTTTTAAAACAATAACTTCAAAAAAATATTGAAAAACATATAAATTATGTGCTACAAAATTAATATCAATCTTACATAATTATCCATTCACCTGAAATGAAGATTAGAAAAACCTAATTAACATGAAATTCACTATGATCAGTGTCTATATCTTTTCCTAATGAATCAACAAAGAAATATAGCTATTAAAATAAAACAAAAGAGCTACCAAAGACATATAAAATGAATAAGTATCTCTTCAAAATTCTAATATAAAGTTTGCATAGAACAAATCTTTTTGATGTGTATTTTGCACTTGAATTGGATGGAATTAGGGACATTGATAATAATAAGTCAATCAGATATCATGGTTTTAGATTTATTTCCATTTAATTAGTTTGAATTATTAAAATTAGGTCTAAAAATGAAAGAGAATAGTTTGTTTGGTACCTTACATATGTCATTAGTGGAAAGCAAAAAGGACCGAAGAATTGAAAAGCAAAGAAGTAAAATGATATTAAAGAAAGAAAATAAGGTGGGACAGAGGAAGAAACAAAGTTTTATCATGAATTGTTTGGTTGTATATTAATTCATCTTTCTTAAATTAATTATCTTCCAAATTCCTTAATTAGTCTTTTAACCTTTTTATTTTTAAATTATACCGCACTCCAATTTTTATTTCTTCAACTTTGAACCCAAACTAATTAAATTTCTACAATTACATACACGAATATTCATGTTATAATTTATTCTAGGTTATGGTATAATCGGTTTCACAATTCGCACAATGGAGCAAAAATTGCATTTTTACAATTCAGTCCTCTTATCTGGTTTCGCCCGATTACTTGACATTAAATGTTCACATTTTCATTTTCTCATATTTATTGAGTCCATATTTAGACTGATTGTATTGATGCTATTTCAATCGCAACCGTGCTCAGCTTTTGCTCGGTCTAATACATCTGATCACAAAATGCTCATATCACTTTATGTCAAAATTGGCAGCGTGACACCTCTTAAGTGTGAGCTCCCAACTTTTGATTTTTATTATTGTTAGTAATTGCACTTGCAAATGCATGTGTCAAAACTATAGCAAAGCCTTTGAGCAACAAAAGGTTACACTATAGGCAAATCTAAGTGGAGGTCGAGGTAAAGGTGTAGGATATGCTATAGATTCATTACCTTATGAAATGTCATCATCAAATTTCTCATTCCTTGCAAATATATCATGTTTAGCAACCTTTTCAAGAGGCGCTAAAAGTGATGGATCCCTATGAGCCTAGCCAATAGGGGTGTACATGATTCGGTCCAATTCGGAGATTGAGAAATCTCCAGTATTGTCTTGAAAATTTAGAGATTTATAAATTAAGTCTTGTATTGTATTAAAAAGAAAATCTACATATTGTATTGTCTTGAAAATTCGGAACAATTTGGTATGGTTCTTCGGTTCTTTTGGTACTAAATAATGCAGTACAAAACAATCATGTAATCGGATATTTTGAACTAAATAAAAAATACATAAAATCTAAATTTGATATTTAATAGTATTATAAAAAATCCACAATCATCACATAAAAATGTTTCTAATAATCAATCAATCTTTGAGGAGTAAAAAAAATTTATGAGAGTATTTTTTAAACCATTAAATTAAAATAAAAAATGCAATATTTTCTTATATAGAAGATTTATGAATTAAAAGGTTTAATTATAAAGTATAAGTATGTAAGTTTGTAAGTATTTAAATTATATATATGACTATAGTGTTTACATTAATTATAAAGTATATAATTATATAAGTATATCCATTATATATATTATTTATTAATATAATTTAGATTATTATATAAGTTTAATATAATATAATTGTTTTGATAAAAAAAATAATATATATAGTAATATTTAAAATTTAAATTATTAGGTATATAAACTCAGAAATATAAGTATAAGCATACAACTATAAGTATATAATATAAAGTATAAGTATGTATATTTGCAATTATTTAATTTTAATATATATATATATATATATTATAGTGTGCACATTAATTATAAAAATATATAAATATATAAGTTTATTAAGTATATGATCAATTATATACATATTTTATTTATTAATATAATTCATATTAGTACAAAAACTTAATATAATACAATTATTTTGAAAACAAAAAATCATACAATAAGTGGCTCACTTTTTTCTAAATAATAGAAAAAAGAATCGAAATATGATATTAAAAAACTCTAATGAGACAAAGGTGAGTTGTCAATAATGTAAATAATATAAGATGGACAGTTGGTCAGATCTATAAGTGTAAATGAGTCAAGTTACTCGAACTTGACTCATAAAATATTCGAATTCTACTTAGAATTAATTAAGCTTGAACTCAAACTCGATTAATATAATACCCAACTTGTAAAACTCACGAGCTTAATCGAGTAGTTATTTTTTGTATTATTTATTAAATTACTTTTATACCCTCAATATTTAAATATATTCGAGTTTAATCAAGTCGACTTGATTTCGAGTTAAGTATACTATTTATTA